>JAJOZX010003652.1:0-435000 GCA_023014485.1 Bathynomus jamesi | reverse complement strand
CTTCTACTTTTCTATCCAGTTTTCTACTACTGCTAGCATAGTTGAAAGACAAAATTTTCCCTGGCACCCGTTGCCATTGGTACCTCCTCGGTATGGGCCGCAAGGCCTTTTGAGGTACTTCTTTTCCTTGTAACTCCTTGTAACTCTCTCTCTCTCTCTCTCCTACAGGTGTCTCTCTCTCCTTCAGGCGTCTCTCTCTCTCCTTGAGGCGTCTCTCTCTCCTTCAGGTGTACCCCTCCCCCCTTGGCTCAGTCAACTGGCTGATTCTGGCTTATTAGGAGCCTATAAAACAACGCCTACTCGGCTGAAGTCTTAATATGCACTTGGCTCCTGCCAGGTGATCACCTCTCCTCCTTTCTCTCTGGTCCTTTGGGGGGAATAGCTTGGGGGAGGCCCCCAAGTTGCATGCCCCTTGCAACCTAGGTTGGCAACAAAGGCCAGTACTCTTTTTTTCTTTCTTTTTTCTTTTTTTTTCCTTTTGTTTGCAACCCCCACCCCCCTCCCCCACTTTGCAACAATCATCACCCCCCTTTGCAACAACCCCACCCCCCTTTGTGACAACCCCCTTTGCAACATTACATAATAACTTGCAACATTCTTGCACTCTCCCCTTTTGCGGCTATACTACTATATATATATATATATGTTTCACGGAGACCCATTTTTTGACAAAGTCTAAAAATTTGTTACAAAGATGTCAGTCATCATATGGAAAATACTGTGGCTGACCAGCCTAAAACGACCACTCAACTGTGTATAATTTGGTCTCCGCGAAACTTATTAACCATATATATATATATATATATATATATATATATATATATATATATATATGATACCATTTGGTACGACTATACAGGAACATTTAAAAACATTATGTTGTTCTTTCAGTTTGTCTTAATAAATAAGGTTTAAGTTATATTGTGTTGCATGGTACCAAAAAAAAAAAAATCCATAAATATTTACTTATCGATCGTTTTACTTTTATTACAGATTATATCAAACCTCATTTCTACAGTTGCTATAATTTGTGGATTTTGACAAAACTAATGTCTTCTATTATCACTCTTAAAAATAAGATTAAATCTTTTCTTAGTGTAAACTATTTTATCTTTGTCTCTTTTCAAAACACTCTCTAAAAACCCTCTGATCTTTTTTTAGGTCAAATTTAAGCTTCATGAAAATAATGGTTTCTGAGTATAAATCAACCAATCTAATATATACATACACATATATATATATATATATATATATATATATATATATATACATACATACGTACAAGACTAAAGGTTCATTGAAACGGGTGGAATACTTGGTTTGCATTCCAACCATTTCATCTTGTTAAGTGGGTCAAGATGTTGGTGCCTTTGGAGTGCACGAATACGATTGAGTTTTGTTGACGTGTTTGTGTTTTAACCTTGTTTTTTATCTCAGAATCGTTCAAAGATGATAATAAGACTGTGGGTTTACTTCAAGTTTATTACAATTAGATAAAAGTTTAGATCGCCTGAAGATCAGGGCCCCCAGCCTTCGTTAGTTAGCCTTATAAGCAGGGCCGGATTAAGACCTTTAGAGGCCCTAAGCACTTAAAAGATTTTGGTGCCCCATATATATGTAATTCAAAATATAAACAAAAATAAACCATAAAATAAAATTTTATTTTTTGAAATGAAACAAAACTTACACTAAGATGGAAAATAATGTTTATTTTTGTATACTTCCACTTCATTTATATTTGAAAAGTTTTCTCCTACTTGTTTTAATTGCAAAGTCTTTGATCAGATCCTCAAAACTAATCTTACGTAACACATCTGCTTCTATACTTAGTAGAGATAAGGCATCCAGCCTGCCTTGTTGCATAGTTGTTCTGTTGGTATTTTTTATACTTCAACTGAGAAAATGAACGCTCAGCTGGGCAATTTGTGACCATTAATGTTAAAAATATACGAAAGGCAATTTCTACATTTGGGAAGGCACACTCAATATTGTCTTCTACAATTATTTTATAAAGTTCAGCATGACTGAATCTTGTTTTTACATTTACTATAGCACACGAAAATATTTAATCTATATGTATTTTTAATATGGCGCTCAAAGATTTGATATAAACAAAATAATAACGCAAAGCGTAAAGTGTGTGATTACAACGAAATATATTTATTCTCTCAAAAGGGTTGTTGTTCACTACAAATTCAAACAATGAAAAAAAAAAATACTATATATGAATATATATAATTCAGTTTTCAACAGCTTATAGGCTATAAGCCGCGATTATAATAAATAGTATAATAAATCCATGGTAAATCCGACAATGGAAAATTTCTGTGGTGCCCCCCTTCCCTTGATGCCCTAAGCACGGGCTTATTTTGCTTAATGGTTAATCCGGCCCTGCTTATAAGGCTAACTAACGAAAATATCACGACTGAACCTAACGAATCGTCAAAAGCGTACAGTTGACCTAACGACTGGTTAGGTGAAGTCGTGATATTTTTGTTAGTTAGCCTTTTAAGGCTAACTAACGAAGGCTGGGGGCCCTGATCTTCAGGTGATCCAAAAGTTTAATATTGCCTTGCCTTCTGTCATTTCCCAAGATAACCAAACAGCCGAATTAACCAAAATGCCAGAATATACCAACCGTGAACTTCCCGTCTCCACAAATACCCAACGACACTAATCCGAAATGACAACTTGGAACTCTCAGACTCTCTGAGTGAGACCCGAAGCTTGGGTGCTCCGTTCTTTTATACTAAATTTTTGGAGTTTTAAGAGGAAATGAAGAGTAAAACTTCATTGCTAGGTCCCGGAATGCAGTTCACACTCCCTCAACATCGCCGGCGACGTCTAACCCCATCTCACCTACGCTATCCCGGAGGCTAACAAAGTCCGCCCGCCGTAGATCGAGCTTACTGCCTCTCGAGTTATTACGCTTCACCCGAGGAACGCAGACACGGAACCTAATCAGACCGTGATCACTCCCGCCTAGAGTGTGCCACTTTTAATAAAAGTTTGAAATTTTGAGGTGCAATATTCTCATGTGGTGATCCCTGCTACTTTATTGGCGAATATGAAGCTTTAACCCATTCTGAAAATATTTGACCCCGGATCGGGGTCATTGAAATTTTGACCCCAGCCTGTGACGACATCAGACCGATTTTTCATATGTATTTGGCCATAAAATCTTTATTTATTAACCGATTCGAATGATTCTTGCGTTAATTGATTCAGAATTTAAAGTTCTTTAGTTATTAATGTTATTGTACTTATTAATATTAATTGTTATTAGTAGTTATTAATGTTATTAATGCATTTTAATTATTAATGTTTTTGTATTTCTTTTCAGATCTTTTATTGTACTTCTTTTCAGACTATGGATAATAATGCTTATTCGCTAAGGCGAAGTGAAGTAAATGTCAGTGATGATTCCAGTGATCTTATTATTGGAAAACTTTTGACTGACATAAAAACTGGTAAAGGCAGCGTGTTGCCATCCAATGGTGATATGTTGAAGTATTTTATTTATTTAACTAGAGGAGAATACCAAAATGCTTCTCAGGATGAAGTGATTGCGATTGCTTTGAGGAAAGTGAAGGTCGTCTGGGATATGGCAGCATTCCTACCAAAAATGTAATAAAGAATCCTCTGCCTAAAGCCAAACTCAAAGATTTGATAAAAGAGCGTTCTTCACTAGCTCGTAACAGAGGTAAACCTAATTTTTGAGCAAAAACAAAAAACTTTCTAAGGAAGTTAGAGAAATTATTTGATATCGCGGCCAGTGACGCCTTAGATAAGATAAAAAAAGACAAGCTTAAAGACGAAAATCAAAAAATGATAGACAACGTTTCTCGAAGATCAAAGGACAGAGAGAAGATATTGTCTGGGAAATGTTAACAAAAGAAGTTACAAGAAAAAAGTAGTGAAAAACATAACACGAAAGGAAAGCTGCAAAAAATTTGAAAGAGAAGAAAAAGAAAGGACACTGCAGAAATTCCCAGCACTTGAAACGCCATCGAAAGCCAATTCTTCTTCATCGACGTCCAGCAGTGACAACGATAACGATGACGAATTCACTGTTCCTAAAAACACACCCAAAAGACAAAATTTTTCGTTCCGAAAACGTATCCTCCTCCATGGCAGATCGCCTTAACATCTCTTTGGTACAAAGGACAGCAATGACGGCAGCAGTAGCCTCTGCTTGTGGAATGGATCTAAGCAAGCTGGCCTTATCTAAAAGTTCTGCCAAGCGTGCAGCAGAGATGGTTCGAGATCAAGCATCAAGACAAATAAAAGAGGATTTTATTGCCCCACTTTTCTCGGTCATCCACTGGGACAGTAAGTTGATAACAGATAAAGCAGGAGGCAAATCGGAAAGACTTGCCGTGCTGGTATCGGGTGCACCAAATGCCAAAAAGGGCAAGCTGTTGGTTGTTCCTGAAATCCCAAATACTAGTGGCGAGTCGCAGGCTACTGAAACTTTTGATATGATCAAAAAGTGGAACTTAGAGCGCCATGTTATTGGGTTTGTTTTTGACATTACAAGCTCCAACTCAGGGCGCCATACTGGAACCTGTAAGAGACTTGAAGAATATCTATGTAGGAAAGTATTGTGGCTTGCTTGTCAGCATCACCAATATGAGCGGATACTCAACCGTGTGTTTGTAGAAATATTTGGAGGAAGCACTTCATCAGATTATGAAATTTTCAAAGAGTTCCGGGAGGAAAAGTGGCAAGGCATTGACACAAGCATAAAAGATTTCAGAACACTGAAAATCAAGGACAGAAAGCTAAGGTCTAAACGGCAAGAAGTCTTACGTAGATGCATTAACCGATTTGTTGACTGAGAATGCATTCAAACGTGGTGATTATCGGGAATGCCCTGAGTTGACAATCCAAATTTTAGGTGAAGTACCCCCAAAAGGAGTACGTTGGCTCCGTCCAAAAGCAGCTCATCGTGCACGATGGATGTCTGCAATCCTATATACCTATAAAATGTATGCTTTTGGATACCAGGCTGGCTATGATGAAAATGTGATTAAAATGCTTGAGTAAATATGTCTTTTTAATGCATTGTTCTACGCTAAAGCATGGCTACATTCAGACAACGCCGCAGATTCTTCTTTTAATGATTTAAGCTTATATCACGATCTGAAAACCTATGAAAAATGTAACAGTGAAGTGGCAGGTGCAGGTCTTAAAGCCCTTGATAGGCAAATGTGGTACTTTGTGGAAGAAGTGATACCACTCTCCTTATTTTCACACAAGGTCAATAATGCAGAGAAGGCTAAGATTGCCAATGCCTTAAAAAAGTCAGAGAAAAAGATTTATGACATGAAAACTGGTCATCCAGTCTTCCCTATACTCAGGGAAGGAACCAAGCTTTCCGACTTTGCTGGTCCAAAATCATGGCATTTTTTGAGGCTCTTTAAATTAAATGGGGATTGGTTGAGAAGACCAGTAGAAGAATGGGAGAAACACGAGGACTATATTCGCTTAGCTTCTTACGTGCGAGACAAGAAGGTAACAAACGATACGGCTGAAAGGGGGGTGAAACTTATTGAAGATTATGCTAAGAGCTTCACCATAATGAACAGCAACGCCATTTCCTCCTTCAACTTGTTGAAAATGAAAGACGCCTTCTTCCAGACATCTACAAGATGAGCAGTTTGCGAAACTACTTGAAAAAATAAAAGGTGAGTGTTCTATATACTGTTTCATGCATTAAAATGTTTTCAGTATTTAATCTGGGTTAATATTATGAATTATTATTAACAATTTCTCCTTTTTCAGGGTCTTCGACGGCAACCGAATTGGCAATAAACTGGCAAGGAGGGTTCAAAGGAATGTTTTTTATATTACTTTTGTATGCATTAAAAAAAAAACAATGGGGGTTTTGATCATGTCATTGACAATTTTTACTTTTCATTCCGTTTCTGTGAAAGGTTTATTTCAACTTTGACATGTTCAAAATTGTTCCCACCCAACGGAATAAGCCTATTTCTTATTATTATGCTTTACAGATGGGTCCATTGCCGCGAAGCTGATCTGGGATGATCAGGGCCGGATTAAGGCCAACTGATGCCCTAAGCACAGCCCAACAATGGTTCCCCCTCGACCCTTTCATTGTCTAACTGACAAGACATTAAGACACAATAAGTGCTGAATGTGAAATAATAGATTAAAAATTCAGTTTTCTTCCAGGCCATCCCCAGGCCAGACCCCACAACTATATTAAATATAATCTGTTTTTTAATTTTATTTATTGATTTTATTTTATTAAAACTCTGTGGTGCCCCTTCCCTTGGTACCCTAAGCACGTGCTTATTTTGCTTAATGGTTAATCCAGACCTGGGGATGATGCTTCAGGGTGGCGGTCACACCCACAATGTCTCTTGTATTGCACCAAATTTGTCTAATTTTTATAGATTACCTGAGTTTTCGACCAAACACTTATAGTAAAAGCTACTGTTTTGGTATGAAAAAGAAAGTATTTCCAATTCTGCATCAATTGACACCAGAATCATTCGAATCGGTTAATAAGTAAAGATTTTATGGCCAAATACATATGAAAAATCGGTCTGATGACGTCACAGGCTGGGGGTCAAAATTTCAATGCCCCGATCCTGGGTCAAATATTTTCAGAATGGGTTAAAACTTCATATTCGTCAATAAAGTAGCAGGGATCACCACATGAGAATATTGCACCTCAAAATTTCAAATATTTATTAAAAGTGGCACACTCCACCCCGCCTAACGATTCGTCAACGGTGAGGCCAGTGACGAGGTTGTCTTCGGTCGTGAATACTAAGTCTAGAACGCTTTCGCCTCGTATAGGCTCATTGACCCACTGAGTGAGGAAGTTCTCATTAGCAAAGTCAACTAGCCTCCTCCCTTCGGCATCAGCAGTCCTGTCTTCCCACTTTATGCCGCATCAGATGAAGTCTCCTAAAACTACACACCCTATCCCCTAGCAGGCTACTGAGTTCGGTGTACAGGGCTGTATCGTCCTCGAGGAGGAGATGCGGAGGTCTGTACACCAAGATTAACCTATAGTTCGTCCCTCCCACGTTCAGATCGACGCCAAGCAGCTCCCGTTCCGACCGGAACTGGCAGTCAACCGGACTCAACGTGTCTCTGACGTATATTAGTACCCCACCCCCCTCCCCACGGGTGCGGTCTTTGCGAAACATTCTATACCCGGGAATTTCGAACTCCCCAACGTAGTCCCTACGATCAGTATGAATCCAGGACTCGGTGATAGCAACGATATCCTGGTATTCTGATGCTAAGAGCGCCCGTAGCTCGCAAAACTTGTTCCTAATTGACCTAGCATTAAAAAGCATTGCACGGAGGGAGCCTTCCCTATTCTGACCGCCCCCTAGCACGACCCGTTTCCCGAACAGCCAGGGCTGTCGGGAGTTGAAGAGCCCCTCACTAACGAGGGGGCAACTTCCGCAGGAGACTGAGCCCCCTCCAACGTAGGAGGAGGGTCACCCACCTGTACTTCGACGCACCCTTCAGTCGAAGGTATGTCCGCCACCGGCTCATCCTCATCTCTCCCCGGTGGGGGCCCATCATCTCTCCCCGGACTCGACCTCACCATTCTGTATAGGTGCCGGTCGAGCAGCGCGCCTAGCACACCTTTACCCTTGTCATTGAGGTGGACACCATCCCTCTGGTAAAGGTCCCACCTACCCGAAAATGCATCGAAGGGGTCAATAAACTTCACGCCCAGCGGAACGCACAAGTCTTGTACCCTCTCGTTGATGCCAATGACCTTACTGAGCGCGTGGTCACTGACATTCATTCGCGGTAAAATACCCATTAACATTCCCCTGTCTGTCTTCAGTTTTAGATCATCCGCAAGAGACATGATCTCGGTGATGATCCCTTCTGTAAGACCTACCCCACCGCCTTTGAGGAACAGGTCATTGCCACCAGCGTGGACAACGATCGCAGTCCTCCGACTAGCCACGCGCACCTTCTCTACCTCCTTCCTTAAGTGCGCCGTTCCCCGCCCAGGTAAGCACCTTACCTTCCTCCCATCCCGGTTTGCTGAAGCAAAGTACTTCTCCTGGCCCCTGATCTGCGAGTCCCCAATCAAAACGGTGTCTTCCTCCTTCGAGCACAGGAGACTAAAGCGGTTAGAGGTCTTGACAGGGGCAACTGGGGTCTCAGGCTTCGGCTTCGCAGCCTTCTTGCCCGAGACCTTTCGAAACCCGTCGCCACCCATACACGCAGTTACACCACCCGACCCACCCCGACAGGTAGCTACATCCTTCGGTTTCTTTGGGCCATCAGCAGGCCCCTTCCCACCCTTCTCTATCGATCCCTTCCACCCTTCTCTATCAGCCCCTTCTTTGAGCCCTCCCTTTGTTCTAGATACTTAATCTTACAGTTTGAATCTGCTGGTGTGTTTTTAATTTGATCTTGTCCACTGGGTTGGATTTCCAGTGCTACGACCCTAGCTTCAAGCTTTTTTACTAATTCCTTTAGCTCTTTAACTTCCTTTTCGTGGTTGTCTCTAAGTTTACAAAACAAACATACACTAAGGGATGTGATATCGCTGATACTACCCTCTGGGAAGTCTACGCACCAATGATTAACTTTACATTTAAAGCATTCTGCTTTCAATTTAGCTGGCCCTGCCATATTTTCTCTTTTTTTTGTTTTTTCTGAATACTCTGAATAAGATAAAGCGTTCTAGCAATGAAAACTATCCAAAAACGTTATGACCAGTATATAAAAAGGGGGGGGGGGTGAATTAATCCCGCGCGTAGACGCACCCGCCTTTTTGCAAGTGACGTTCATTCCTTCCAGAAGACTACACCTCTCCTGCTGCCGCACCGACCAAAGGTCTCCCCAGGGCCGGACCGTCCCAAACGTGTCGCAGCTACCAACTGACAAACACTCGCGACGCAAGCGTCACGGATTTTCCGCCAGGAGCGACAGCGAGATGCAGCCCCTTACTAAGTCTTACTAGTCACTCACAAGCGGCCAGACTCTTAGAATCCAGTGTTCAAGGGATATCCCACCAGACCCAGAGGCTACGCCCGAGACTTTACGCTGGCCTGGCAGCCAGCTGGGCAGTAAAGCCCTCTCACCTCAGAGCAGTACAGCCAAGCACCATCAATTGGTCACCAAAGAACGGTCGCAGGGGGCTGGTCAAGCCATTACGCGTTAGGAATGGGCTTAACGGGGCACTAGCCACACTCCATTCATCGCGCCCCTACGCCTGGGACCCCTCCATCCCAGTCTCTCACAACCTACGAGCGTTAAATGGTGTTATTTATAGAGGTTCCAAAGCCTCTCTTCCCACGCATGAGGTAGCAGTAGGGTCCTAATAGTAAAAGAAGAGAAAAAGACTTAATACTAAAGAAAAGTTTTTTTTTTTTTTTTTTTTTTTTTTGCAGAGAGGAGAACAACCTTAACGTAATCTAAAAGGACAGAGTAGGGATGGGATGGGGTCCTAGTAACCCACAGGACGGGATTGTGCAAAATACTTTACCCGCCCTCCCGAAAGAGAGAGAGAACCTAAAGGAGCTGGCAGCCAGTTCCTCTAGAATCCCACGACTCGGGACCGGAGGGCTGTCACACCCCAAGTATAAAGTTTACTACATCCAGAAGAAATGTGCATAACCTTTATACCCCCTGCGGAGAGAGAGAGAGAGAGAGAGAGAGTTACAAGGAAAAGAAGTACCTCAAAAGGCCTTGCGGCCCATACCGAGGAGGTACCAATGGCAACGAGTAACAGGGAAAATTTTCTACACACTCAAATAGTGTCCAAGATTTGGTCTAACCTTTTCTTGAAATGATCCACAGAGGAACTGTTCACAACTTCTGAAGGTAACCTGTTCCACGTGTCACAGATCTTATATGTAAAGTAATTCCCACACACACTAGTCCTAAACCGTTTCAAATCCAACTTCCAACCATTGTTGCGAGTTGGGTTATCATTTAAACTAAACATGCTTCTAAAATCGACATCGTTGAACCCGCGTAAGAGCTTGAAAACCTCGATCAGTTGACCGCGCAGCCTCCGAGTTTCCAGCGAAAACAAGTTCTGGGCGCGTAACCGTCGATTGTAGCCCATATGCCTGACGGAAGGAATTAACTTTGTGGCCCTCGCCTGCACTCGCTCCAGCCTCTCAATGTCTTTCCTGAGGGTGGGCGACCAGAACTGCACAGCATACTTCAGGTGCGGCCGGACCAAGGAATTGTACAGAGAGCACAATCTCCTTGTTCCGAAACTGAAATTGCCTCCTGATATAACCTAACAGCTTCTGGGCTTTCTTTTCCACCTCTACGCACTGTTTGCTAAACTTAAGGTCGCTGCTAATTAGCACACCCAAGTCCTTTTCCAAATCAGTTGCCTCGATATTACTCCCCAACATCGAGTAGTTCGATTTGGGATTGGCGTAGCCAATGTGCATTACCTTGCATTTACCCAAGTTAAACGGCATTTGCCATTTTTCGAACCACTCTTCTATCCTACCTAGGTCCGCACGCAGTTGCTCGATCGCCTCCGGCGTCCCAACATTGGCCCCAAGGTTGGTGTCATCAGCGAATTTGGCGATCCGACTGAGGATGCCACCGTCTATATCATTTATGTAAATGACAAACAGCGGCGGCCCCAAAACGGAACCCTGAGGAACCCCACTAGTGACCGAGGACCAACCCGAACTAGCCCCTTTAATTACAACCCTCTGCCGCCTATTCTTCAGCCAGTTTTCAATCCACCTACCTACTTCCCCACCGATACCCAGCGCGCGCACTTTGGCCATTAGCCGGCGGTGAGGTACCTTATCAAAGGCTTTCTCAAAGTCGAGATAAAGTATATCAATCGCCCTACTCTTATCATACTCACTCAACATGACGTGGAAAAACTCGAGCAAGTTGGTGAGACACGACCTATGCCGTCTAAACCCATGTTGGGAGTCCCCAAGCAGCTTGTAGGAATCCAAATGGTCAACGATCTTATCCGCTTTTATCCCTCTAATAATTTACCTACAACTGAAGTGAGATTAATGGGATGATAGTACCCTGGACTTTCGTGATCCCCTTCCTTAAAGACAGGGGTCACGTTGGTTTCCCTCCAGTCACCAGGCACCTGGCCCGTCTCCAACGATTTGTTGAAGACTGTAGCCAGGTGGGGAGTAAGGTAGGTTGATTTTCCGCATTTTTTTAGATATCGACTTTGGACTAGTCGTGATAGTCAGGGCTTAATATGATAATATCTGACAAAAAATTTCAGATCCCTAGCTTTAACTTTTTTTTGAGGAAACCGTTTCAAAAATCGTCAAAAAATCGTACCGAAAAATATCGCATTGTCGCAATTTTCGGCCGAAAAAATCATGCTATTTTCATAAAAAAATCCTGAAAAATGTTACAATTTTATTGAAAAAAAGTAAAAAAAACATGTACAGAGTCAAATAGACATTTAGATCATTTAGATCCCAAGATCATCATAATTTTCACTGTAAGAGCACTTAGAAGCAAAGGAAGGCCTCATCTGGCGGCTTAGGGCTTTGGCCAGAATGTGTTTGTGCCTTGATTCGAGTCCATAAACAGTATGGGAAGCTTCAGATGTCAGCTTCACGGCCCTTTCAACACTCTGAGAATGTGAAGGCAGATCAGGCAGCTCCAGCTTGGTGCCATTCAGCAATGCTTCTTGAAGCTCCTGGTCAGAAAAGTCTTCTGTGAGAGCAGGTTCACAGATGCCACTTTGAGAAAGGTTGATTAGTTCTGACCAGTGGGTAGCTTCAATGTTGATGGCTGTGATCTTCTTCAGCCTCTTCTTGGCTGGCTTCCCACTTCTGAAAGAATAATAATTAATTTATTTTTTATTCCAGTTTAAGATTTAATCCCTATTAGTCTCAGAATTGCTGATTTAAATTAAACTTAAATTAAAAAAAAAAAAAAACCCGAGTTCTATAAATCCCCATAATCGAATTTTTTTTCAGAAAGAAGGTAAGATTATTTCCATTATCAGAGGGGAGGGGGGAATTGGGATAAGAAAATGTGAAAAAAAATTCGATTATGGGGATTTATAGAACTCGGGCCTTTTTTTTATTAAATAAATCCCCATAATCAAATTTTTTTTTCACATTTTTTAAATTAATAAATGCTTACCTGATGGACAGAATTTTCTTGAGAGCAGCTTCTCTCACTTCCAAGTCATCAGACTTCATCATGGAGTACAGCACATTCTCGGGCAGCAAGGCAAAAGCATTGTACTTCAGGTTCTTGAAAGCAACACCCTGGATTTCTTCAGACTGCTGCTTGATCCTCTGGATCATGTTGAAGATGTACAGCTGCTGATTGTGGAACTTGCTGTCCCTTTTGATCTCAAACCAACTGACTGCATACACTTCCACAATGAACTTGATGGCCTGGTAAAGCTTATCCTGTAGTTCTGGAGGGTAAGCACCTCTGGTCCACAGACACATCAATCTAATTGCCAAAGTCAACCATCTTGCATGGTTTAATGGTCCAATTTTCCAGGCAGCAAATCTTGGGTTGACTTTGCCCCTGGAAATTCCAAGCACATACTCCAAAAGAAGCCTCTGGTCGCTACTGAGATCATTCAGTGTCTCCTCAGCAAATTCCATGTCATCCAGGGGGCCACTGAGTTTGGTGAATTCCACTTGTGGCAGATCTTGGTAGTCAATTTCACAGAGTTTTCCCAGCGGACCAGTGAAAGCAGTGGGACTTTTGGTACTGCCATCAAGATGCTTGAAAACAGCTCTGAAAGGAAGCTCATTCTGATGGAGTGAACAGCCAATGGTGTGCAATTTCCGCTCAATTTTATTTTCCAGAGCTGTTACAAGGCCTCCCTCCCAGCCAGTGTTTGTATTTGTGTTGTCAAGGAGGACAGCTTTCAGGGTATGAACACTGTTAAATTCCTCCAAGACACTAGCAACTTCTTCACCAAGAAGAACTCCAGTCGCACCTTTAATTGGGATGACTCTGTGAGTAAGATATGTTCCACTTTCAGTTCCGGCTCCTTTGTGAAAGTCAAATGGTGCTCTTGTCCCTTTCCTTTCTTCAGCTTAGTCTCCCCATTTTCATCCTTAACTTCTCTGTACAGCAAAGTGTCCTTGTCAACTTTCCCATCAACCCAATACAGACTAACTTTTCCAGACCCTCATTGTGCTTTTCATCACTTTTCACTTTCATTCTAGCTTTTTCCCTGTCCATTTTCGATTTATCAACTATTATCTGTTTCACATCAAGGCCAGGCTTAAGCAGGTCCATAGCTTGTAAGTCCAGGAGGAAGGCATTAGCAAGACTTGCCCCAAGATTGGAAGAAACATCACCCCTGATCAGTTCCATGGCATATCTGGGGGTTTTCAAAAAGCTGTAACCTCCACTTGGGTGCCTCCTTGGCTTGAACTCTTCAGCTTCACCACCAGATGGCTGAAATGAAAATAAAAAAAAATTACTAAAGCGAAAATGGGGGAAAATAGGGGAAAAAGTAGGGAAAAATATGGGTAAAAATCGACGAAAATGGGCGGAAATAAGAATAAATTACTTAAACGAAAATGGGGGAAAAAGTGGGAAAATAGGGGGAAAAATGGGTAAAAATTCAGGTAAAAAGTCGGCGAAAATGGGAGAAAAAAATAAATTACTAAAGCGAAAATGGGGGAAAAAGGGGGAAATAGGGACAAAAAGTAGGGATAAATTTGGGTAAAAATGGGATAAGATATAAGAAAAAAAATATATTACCTCTCCTGATTCTCCTGAGCTGGATTCAAAAGAAATATCTTGTGAAGGTGTGGAGGCAAAAGTGGCCAAATCCACTTCCTGCTGCTGTTGAATCTGGCTCTGTAATCTTTCTGCTTCAGCTGCAGCCCTCTGGTCTCTCTTCACAGCAGCTTTATCCACAGATCCCAGCTGGAAAGAGCCCTTGGGTCCTATTTTGGCCCTCTGATCTCTCAAGTATTCCCTCTCCTCTACTGGAACCTGAAATATTAAAGTATATTAAATAGCGGATCTAAAATAAGAGATAAAATCCTGAAAAAAAATTGATTATTAATTTCTATTACCAGGGGGGGGAAGGAAGATTACAGGAGGAAAATGCGGATATTTTTCAATTACAAGCATTGAATTTCCTTCCATTTAAAAGGCACCTAATCGCACTAAGTTAGGCCAGTTAAAAGTTAAAAAAATAATAGCATTACCTTCTTACTGGAGGACAAGTGCAGATTATGTGCTGTGTTTGACAATTTTCTTTCTTGCACTTCACAGCATTGTCATCACAGGGACGAACAGGTAGCTTACAGGTGCAAGCAGAAATGTCAAAAAGTTTATCCAGCTTTTCCTCCAGATTCTGCTCCTGGACTGTAGAAAGAGATTTCCTGTTTATCTCTTTTGCTTTCTTGAAGCACACTTTATCCACCAATTTCACTACATAATATTCCTCATACAGGGGCAGCCGCGGGTTCACTGCCTGCCAGATCTCAATCACATCCTTTGCTATCATTTTAGCAATATCATAGTCTTTCAAGTCCGGGTGGCTGTTTTGGAGGAAATAACTGTACTGAATAACTTGGCGGAGGGTAGGAGGCTCTGTTTTATCCAAAGGGGAAGGCTGGCCACTGAATTTTTTGGCACTATCACTTCGAGTTAACACTGCAGACTTCCGTTTTTTACCCATTTTTATGAAATATCTGAAAATAAACAACTAAATGAACGCATCATAAAATAACTAAATTTAATACACATTTTATAGGTAAATATCATTAAAAAATACAAAATAATACACTAATAAACATCTATAATGCATTTACAATAAGTTTCAAGCATCGTTTTGTTAAAAAAGCCGAATTTTAACTGATTATTTTGATGAAATAAGGTCCGATATTTTGTTTGTTTACATTGCGCGAATGCCGCGCGCGCGATTTTACGCGTAAAATTCGGCAATTTTACAACTTAAGAATAATTAACAATCCTCAAAAAATACAATCATTTTCACAAATATGAGTTGGTGCAACGTTTTTTATACATTAATACCTTTCTATCTAGACTAGTCCAAGATCACAGTTCCAAAATCAACCCACCTTAGTGGAGAGCCACCTGGTCGCGCACCTCCCGCAACACTCTGGGGAGAAACTGGTCTGGCCCAGGAGCCTTAAACGCGCTCAGTTTGTCTATTCTATCGGCAACGACTGTCGCGGTACATCGAACACTATCCAGGTCAGCACCTTCGTGCCTCACGCCTGGCTCTGGGATGACGCGGGTGTCCTCCCTGGTGAACACTCCCGCAAAGTACTCATTAAGTACGTTAGCGATGTCCGCGTCGGAGATCCGCAGAATGCCGCTTAGGGTTCCCCTCCTTAGGGTTCCCCTTGCAGAGGCTTGCCACCCGTAGTTCTTCGTTACGTTTCGCTAGCCTAACCTTTGCCTTCACTTCCCTACACAGGCGGACATACGCTTCAGTGTTCTCATGGGAACGATTGGCCTTCGCCCTCCTAAACGCTACTTTCCTATTTCGGATAGCCGAAGCGATGTCACGACTGAACCACTTAGGCTGCGCTGAAGCAGGGGTGACCAGTTTTGAGGGTATGGCAGCAGACTGCAGCACCATAAACTCGTCCCTGAATGCACTCCACACTCCCTCAACATCGCCGCCCACCTCTATCCCCATCTCACCTACCCTATCCTGGAGGCTAACAAAGTCCGCCCGCCGTAGATCGAGCTTACTGCCTCTCGAGTTACTACGTTTCACCCGAGGGACGCACACACGGAACCTAATCAGACCGTGATCACTCCCGCCCAACGATTCGTCAACGGTGAGGCCAGTGACGAGGTTGTCTTCGGTCGTGAATACTAAGTCTAGAACGCTTTCGCCTCGTATAGGCTCATTGACCCACTGAGTGAGGAAGTTCTCATCAGCAAAGTCAACTAGCCTCCTCCCTTCAGCACCAGCAGTCCTGTCTTCCCACTTTATGCCGCGTCAGTTGAAGTCTCCTAAAACTACATACACCCTATCCCCTAGCAGGCTACGGAGTTTGGTGTACAGGGCTGTATCCTCCTCGAGGAGGAGATGCGGAGGTCTGTACACCAAGATTAACCTATAGTTCGTCCCTCCCACATTCAGATCGACGCCAAGCAGCTCCCGTTCCGACCGGAACTGGCAGTCAACCGGACTCAACGTGTCCCTCACGTATATTAGTACCCCTCCCCCCTCCCCACGGGTGCGGTCTTTGCGAAACATTCTATACCCGGGAATTTCGAACTCCCCAACGTAGTCCCTACGATCAGCATGAATCCAGGACTCGGTGATAGCAACGATATCCTGGTATTCTGATGCTAAGAGCGCCCGTAGCTCGCAAAACTTGTTCCTAATCGACCTAGCATTAAAAAGCATTGCACGGAGGGAGCCTTCCCTATTCTGACCGCCCCCTAGTACGACCCGTTTCCCGAACAGCCAGGGCTGTCGGGAGTTGAAGAGCCCCTCACTAACGAGGGGACAACTTCCGCAGGAGCCTGAGCCCCCTCCAACGTGGAGAGAGAGAGAGAGAGAGAGAGAGAGAATAATAACACTAATATAAGAATCTAATTTATGAGCGTTTATTTCAACTTTCACTCCAAATAAATATATAAAAAAATTTTGGAGCTATCGAAGAATAGGGACCCCAGCCTTCTTTAGTTAGCTTTATAAGGCTAACTAACAAAAATATCATGACCTAACCTAACCAGTCGTCAAGGGCGTACAGTTAACCTAACGATTGGTTAGGTTAGGTCGTGATATTTTGGTTAGTTAGCCTTATAAGCCTAACTAAAGAAGGCTGGGGTCCCTATTCTTCACTAGCTCAAAAAAAAATTTGAAGTTAATAACTTTAAGAAATCCAAAATAAAATAAAAGAAAATGTGAATGTCCGACTCGAACCCCCAAAATAGTGTACATATTTTGGATTATCAAATGTAAAAATCACTGTTACAGTTTTCAAACGCGTATGGTCCATTTCCAGACTGCACCCCCTGAGGGGGCACCTTCGCATTGGTTTCTGCTCGTATGTAGGAGAATTACGACTTCTCATTGATCGAGGCCCATGGTGTAGTGGATAGCATATCTGACCGGCAATCGGAAGATCCCGTGCTCGATTCCCGGGTGGTTACCTCATTTTCCATTTGTTCGTTCTCCCTCCTCATCTTGTGCGGAACGTTCTTCTACACAAGCGTCGTTCTTTACATTAATTATACTGTGTGTTGTTTGCAGTTAAAATGTGTGTATATATATATATATATATATATATATATATATATATATATATATATATATATATATATAAAGTCCCTACCTATTTTTAAGTGGTTGTAGTAATTCTATTTTTGAACTGATTTTAATGAAACAAATTGTAAATGATAGATTATCCAATAAAGTTTAAAGAAATTAACATGACTTTCTTTTTCCAGGTGAATAATGCCTTCAGTTATGAGTTTGCAAGAGAGGGCCAAAATCGCAGCCCGTTACAAGGTTTGGGGATCAGTGATACGAGTTCAAAGGGGACCTTTCATTTTGAGGGACACAATAAATGGTGAAAGATACCTCAAAATGTTACAAGATCGTCTGTGGCCAGTCATCTCTCAGTGGGAAAACATCGCAACACTTCAGTTCATGCAGGATGGGGCACCCCCTCATTTCGCAAATGGCGTCCGCGCATGGCTGCACGATCATTTCCCAGGAAGATGGATTGGGATTCCCAAGTTCATGAATGGACTCCCCGCAGGCAGCCCAGATTTCACGCCTTGTAACTTTTTCCTGTGCGGGTGGGCCAAGGAAGAAGTTTATCGCACGAAACCAAAAAACCTGGATGTACAACTGGAGGAGAGAATAACCAATGTTCTTACCAATATTCCTGAAAACATATTGCGATCAACAGTAGCGAACGTGCCAGTTCGATTAAGGAAATGTGTTGACAATGCACGAGCATATATGGAAATTTAAAGTGTTTTGCGTAAAATCTTATTAGATAGCAGGGCCGGCGCTAGGAAGTGCGGGGCCCAATTAGAAAATTGTTAGCGCCTAGCGGGGCCCTCTACCCTACAAAACCTGAAGATCGATGCTTTATGCTTCGTGCAGTACGCCAGTCCCAGCCAAAAAGCGTTGAGGGCTTGAGGCTCCACCATTAGCCACAATGATATACTAAAAATTGAAAGCCCATATGAAAGTTTTAATGTTTTATTACAAGTCAAGATATGCATGTATGCATCTAATGATTAAAGCAAAAGATTTCATGATTTTTAAAAGCCTGGGAGTAAGAAGAAAAGCGCAGGGGGCAAAAGAACAAGCTCTAGTAAATAGAAATGTAAATGCTCTCTATGATAATGAGGCAAAAACTAGTTAATTTAATATGTAGGATCTACTTACCACCACGTTTCTCTGTTACATGCAGGCTTAAGACACTTCAAGTTTGCAGTTTGGACATATAAACAATTTGGACATATTTAACAAACAACACAACTTTACATTCCAAGCTTTATGTTATATAATCTCATTAACAGCGCTCTTTCTGTGTTGAGGGTTTGAATATCGTCCACAAATTACCTTTTTTTTTAAAAAGCTAAACGGCGACGATAAACTGAAATTACAAAACAAATAAACAAACGATTAGCAATAAAACATTGAACATAGATATACGAGGACGGACTGAATAGTTTCACTGCCTTCACAGTAACAAGAAACTTCGTGCACACTGGACACTCATTAATTCATCATAGCGTCCCCCACTCGAGCGCGTGCGCGGGGTCCCCTCGGGGCGCGGGGCCCAATTTGAACAAATCGGTCTAATCGGCTTAAAACCGGCCCTGTTAGATAGTGTATCATTTACAGTTTTTTTCATTAAAATCAGTTCAAAAATAAAATTACTACAATCATTTAGGGATAGGAAGTGACTTATCATACACCCCGTATATAAATAAAGTAAATATAAACTGAAAAATAAGTCATTACTTTCGTACAAGTACAATTTATATGTCAAAAACACAATAATTTACTTACCAGCTAAAGATCTACTCCGCCACTATCATGGTTTGTGTGAAGCTAGAGGGCATACAGAACTACATTTATGAGTTCATTACAGTGAGGTGGCTTCTGAGTGACTAAAAAAAATTAAGATTATCAACCAATCCCAGTTTTTTTGAATAAGCGTACTAACAGAATGTCTTATCAACAAATGTCACAGCAGCTCTGGAACAGATAAGGAGAAATAAGATCGTTGAATTAAAGGCAATAATTATATTCTATTTACATAATTATATCAGAATACTGAGGGGGAACATAAATCACATATTCACTTAATTGTTTTTCGCAATAATAAACATAATACATCATTTAAATCTGCCTTAATAATTATGATTGTAAGAGTCTTAATGGTAATTGCATGGTTAGGATTGCCAACTTTTGTAAGGGAGATTTTGGCATTGGATATTCAATTCAATTCATTAATAAAAGTGTCTCAGAAATAACATCCAACACTCTAGCATTAATAAAGTACTACCACCTATTACGTAGGAGTTCGTGGTGTATTTGTGTTATTTTATTTATTTGTTGGGTTCAAAATCCCAGCTGAGCCGTGAACGGCCAAATTCTAAAGGGCCAGTTCTACCTACAGCCCAAGTTAAGCTAAAATTAAAACTTACGGACTTGAGATGCTATTAGGTCCTACCTCAGGGTTGCTGACTCGATGTGGGCCTACCTTAGGCTTTAGTTGTATGAATTTAAGATAAAAACAAAAGGGGTACTATTTATGGTCTTTTTTCTCAACCTTGCAACAACAACGCAACCTGGACTATTGCACGATGCAACAATCTTGTATCTAAACAACCAAACTGAATTGCAAGAGAGCTCTCTATCAGACCACACCCTGTACGTACGACATCCCACAAACGAGTAGAAAGGACGCGCAGCACCCCAAAATGATGCCACCAGAGTCCCAAACACTGATGCCACAAGAGCCCAAAAATGCTAGCTCTAAATTAAATGAATTTTTCACTAACCTTACAATTATGAGATGGATATTATACACCTTAACTTATATATACAAGCAATGCTGCATCAATCAGCTTAGTCATCATATCGCCTTGGGACAACAATGGTTCTTCCTCTTCTAGATTTTCTAACACTCCCCACCGAAGAGGCATTGTTGTCGTTACCTTCTGCAAGGTTAGCCAAGCCTTCTCCATGAGGCTGTAACTCAAATGTTTCATCTTGACTATCTGTGTTTTTGCTGATTTCTAAAGCATAGAGTTTTTGTATAGGTCTCTTTAACTTTCCTCCTGAAGTCTTTACCAGTGCAGACCTAACTAAATTGTCTTTGCCAACAAACAACTCTTCAATTATGCCAAGCTTCCAGCATTGCCTTGGTCTTTCATCCCAATCATTACCACTTCTCCCACCTTGATACAATTTGCATTGGAGCCCTTTACCTTGCCTGATGGGTAATAATTGAGTTCTGGCAAGTATTCCATCTGCCACCTCTTCCATAACTGATCTTGTAGCTCTTCAAGGTACCTGAACCGTCTGGTTAACTCTCCTTGAGTGCTCTGGATAGGCTGCAAGTCTTCTGGCACACTGGGGCTTGATGTTAATCGTTACCACAAAGAAAATGATTTGGTGTCAATGGCTCTGCATCCTGCATACTGTTGTAAACAAAAGTGATAGGCCTACTGTTCACCATTGCTTCTACTTCACATAAAACAGTGCAGAATTCTTCTTTGCTCAAATGAGCATTAGCTAAAAGTTTCTTTAATGGACACTAGGGTGTACCATTTTTGGGTCATTTTCAAAAAGTCAAGGTCCAGGAGTCTAATGTTGTGCCAAATGATGTCCTAAACACGAATTTAACAAGCATTTTCTAATCCAACAAATTTGAATCCCCCCCACCCCTCTTGAAATTTTGCCCATCCCCTTTTCCTAAAAACCCCATATATCTAAAAAACTATCAACTTTATCGAAAAATGTTATAGAATAAAAATGATTTAGAATCAAACGTTCGATTAGAAAAGTTCATTAAGATAGAAATTTACGTAATTTTGAAAATTTTCATTTTCTTTTGTCCTAGAGCACCTTATTGTATTAATATAAAATAAGGTGCTTAAGTTACATTATTTATGAGTATATTGTGAGTATAATCCAAATTTTAAAATCCTTTTTTACAGTGAATTTTAATAAACAAGCATTGTTTTTACTCTTATTGTTTCTTTTCAGACTGCTTTATTTGAAAAATAAATAAAAAATGAGTCAAACAGCTACAAAACAGCATGACTTTATTCTTGGTCGCTTGCAGGCTGATATTATGAGTTCATCTAAAATTGTTTTACCATCCAATAAAGATGTTCTAAGCCATTTTATTTATTTACGGAGAATGCAGTATAAGGGTCCAAAAGTTACAAAAGATTCTACTGTTAATGAAGTTCTACAGAAGCTACTAATAATATGGCAAAAAGCATGCATTCCTACTATAGATATTAGTAAAAACCCTAAAGGCAGGAAGATGCTGTTAAATCTAGAAGAAATGCATAATAATTTAATCAAGCACAAAAAAGAGCAAGCTTTGAAAATGAACTCTCTAATTTCATGAAAATTATGGATTCCCTTTTTGACATCTCTTCTCAAAATGCCGTTGAATTAATCCAAAAAGACCGCATGAGAACTGAGCCTAAGAAAGCATATGATATTTCATTCTTAGAAGATCAAAGAACAAAACGAGAAACATGTTTAGGTTTGCTAGATGCAGATTATGCATCAAAAGTACAGCGCAAGTACATTAGATTAGAGAAAGAGAAGAAACGCAAAGAGAAACATAAATCAGTGAAGCAAGTGAGTGCTACAGCCAGAACATCAGAGACCCTTCTTTCTAGCACGACCAGTTCTGAGACAGACAGCTATGAAGAGTTTCCGACAGAACCTACAACAGGACCTTCAAATGCTTCCAGCCCCAAAAATATTCTTGCCTCGCCATTGGTTTCCTCCACTGCAGACAGACTTAATCTCTCTATTGGACAACGGACTGTTTTTGCTGCTGCAGTAGCCATTAGGTGTGGCAAGGATATTGAAAAACTGTCTCTCTCCAGGATCACATCTGCAAGAGCCGCTCGAAAGACAAGAAAACGAAAATATGAAACTTGCATCAAGGATTTTACTCCTCCTGATCACTGCCTAGTACATTGGGATAGCAAGCTGCTTACTAAATCATGTTCAGAACAAGAAGACCGCCTTGCAATACTTGTTACTGGATACCCAAATGTAGAAAAACTTTCATCAGTTTCTATAATAGATGATTCCACTGGATTGTCTCAAGCCACTTCTGTGTTTCAAAGTATTGAAAAATGGAACTTGAAGCAAAATGTCTTTGGAGTATCATTTGATACCACTGCATCCAATTCAGGATGGATGAAAGGTTCCTGTAAGTTACTTGAAGAACTTTTGCAAAAGAAATTGATTTGGTTAGCATGCCGCCATCATGTGGCTGAAAGAGTTTTGTGTGCTGTGTATGAAACCATTTTTGGCCCAAGTAAATCTCATGAGTTTGAGTTATTCAAAGAATTTCGCGAGTCTAAATGGAAGAAAATTAATACGAAATCTACATACAATGTTCTTGATGTTAAATCAAGGTATCAAAGAGGCCTAAAGGAAGATGTGTAGAATTTATGACCCAATGTTTAAGAAATCTGACTGCTTTCCACGTGATGACTATAAGGAAGTTGCTGAAACAACTTTAATGCTTTTAGGAGAGGTTTCCAGAGAAACAGTCATTGGCGGAAACCTGGTGCAATGCACCGTGCCAGGTGGATGGCAATGATTTTGTATACAAAATAAAATGTATGCTTTTGCCCACCAAGCATCATATGAATGAATCAATGATTAAGAAATTAAAGAGAATGTGTCTATTTAATGCATTAATTTATGGAAAATACTGGCTTTTATGTTCTAATTCACTAGATAGTCCAGCTAATGATCTGAAGTTTTATCATGATTTGGTGAATTACAAGAAGGAAGTAGGGAAGTTGCAAATGCTGCTTTGAAATCTTTTGCCAATCATTACTGGTATTTGACGGAGGAAGTGGTCCCTTTGAGTTTCTTTGGATCGCTAAGTAATGATAAAAAGATAAGATCGCAAAATCCTTAAACAAATATCCAGTTCCAGAAAATTATGTATGTGGGCAACCTGTTTTCCCCATTTTAAAGGAAGACACAAAGCTTCATCAGCTAGTAGGTCCAATTTCATGGCATTTATTTCAATGCTGTGGGTCAAAACCAGACTCATGGATAAAGAAACCAGCATCAACATGGGAAGTGGTCGATGACTACAACAAACTAAAAAACATTCTTTCATCTATTAGAGTAGTCAATGATACCGCTGAAAGAGGAATCAAGCTGGTTCAAGGGTTCAAGACTTTCATGACAAATGTCAAAATGAAGAAGAATTTCAAGGTCTTTTGCAAATTGTGGAAGAGAATAGAAGACTAATTCCTGATCCTAGTAAAGAGACTCTTAAAAGAATGAAACTCAGTAAAGAATAGTTCATTAACACCAGATAGATTAGGTATTTTTATTTGCAGAGATTGTTTTAATTTAGAAGAGGCTGATTTTTTTTTGTTATTAAATATACCATAAATTGTCTTTTCTTATTTTTATGTTTAAAAAGCTCTTATATCAATGATTTCTAATTAGGAAACTTGTTCTTTTTATTTTTTTGAGGAAAGTGTTGAATAAAGGAAAAAAAAAACGATGGGACCTCACAACTATAGATAAAGTGTTAATTTTTAGCTTTTTTTATATATATATAGTTTTGAGGTTGTCCTCACTTTGTATAGGCTAGTTATAATAAAAACTAATTATGATTTGCATTATAACTAGCAAATACAAAGCCCATCGCCGCGAAGCTGCATTGGGGTGATGCTTCAAAGGTGGCGGTAACACCTTATTTAAGAAGAAGGCACTGCAAGCAAAAAATTTTTTTAATTTAAATTTTTAAAAAATAAATGAAAATTTTCAAAATTAAGTAAATTTCTATTTTGATGAACTTTTCTAATAGAACTTTTGATTCTAAATCATTTTTATTCTATAACATTTTTCGATAAAGTTGATAGTGTTTGAGATATATGGGGTTTTTAGGAAAAGGGGATGCGCAAAATTTCAAGGGGGGGTGGGGGGGATTCAAAATTTGTCGGATTAGAAAATGCCTGTAAAATTCGTGTTTAGGACATCATTTGGCACAACATTAGACTCCTGGACCTTGACTTTTTGAAAATGACCCAAAAATGGTACACCCTAATGGACACTTTACACTTCTCACTAACCTTTCCCAAAATCCTCCCCACCATGGTGCTCTCTCAACAATAAACTCCCACTGTACCCCTTGGTGTGAAAAGTAGGATTGGAATCCTTCCTCTTTTAGCAAGGACCAAATTTCTTGGAGTTCCTTTGCAGCCTTTTGAAGGTTTTTTGCATTATCCGATATGATTTTATTTGGGAAACCCCTTCTGTTCACAAACCTTTTAAAGGCCAAAGAAATACATCACTACTTAAGTTGCTTACCAACTCCAAATGGATTGCTCTGGTGGTAGCACAGGTGAAAAGACATATATAACCTTTGTTAGACTCCCCTCGCTCATACACATAGACTGGCCCTGCAAAGTCTACTCCCACTACATCAAATGGGGCAGTATAGACACACCGTTCTCTTGGAAGTGGAGCCACCTTTTCATAATAAGGCTTTGCACTCCAACGCTTGCAAATCACACATTTATACAAGACCTTTTTCACTACTTGTCTAATTTTGGGAATCCAAAATTGTTGTCTAATCTCTATTATCACTTCTCTAACTCCAGCATGTAACAGCTTATGATGAGTATCCAGGATCAAAAGGCCCACAAAGTGCCCCCCAGAAGGTAGCAAAATTGGATGTCTTTTCTCCTCTGGAAGCCCAGAAAACTGTAGTCTACCTCCTACTCTCAATAAATCCTGATCCAAAAACACATCCAAACCCTTGAGCGCAGAATGTGTTGGTAGAACCTGTAATGGATGGCTGGTGAGCAATTCTCTCTCTTCACCAAATTTTTCCTTCTGCATATATACCACCCAGTATTTCCTGGCTTGCTGAATCTCATTACTGTTCAGAATTTCTTCCCTTCTTGTTTCTCCCTTAATGTTGTTGGTAAATCTATATACCCATGCTGTCACTCTTAACAATCTTTTCAGACTGCTAATGTCCTCAAGCCTCAATATGGGGTCTTGCTGCATAACTTGACAACTGTTCACAGCGCATTTTCTCACCTCACTCACCCATGCTTCTTCAGCCTGGCATTCTCCTACAATAGGCTGATTAGAAGGCCAGTTTTCACTTCCAAGTTTTAGCCACTCCGGCCCATTCCACCACAAACTTGACTGTGCAAGATCTTTCACTGAAATTGCTCGTGTTGGTAAATCAGCGGGGTTTTGGGTGCCTGGACAATGCTTCCATTGCTTGGGATCTGTGTGCGCTTGAATTTCCTCCACCCTATTGGCAACAAATGGTTTCCATTTCCTTGCCTGGCTTCTTAACCAGTGCCAAACTATAGTGGAGTCTGTCCAATAATAGCTTGGAATTTCAGAGAGGGCCAAAGACTTTTGCACTATAACCAGGGGTGCAGTGCTGCCGGAGCTCACCGGAGCACCGCTCCGGCACCTCTGCAAGAGGAAGTTTGGAGGAATTACCATAACAAGCAACAAAAAAATTGTCTCCATTAATTAATTATCAACAGTTTCTTACTAGTCTTGTGAACAATTTGCAGCACCGTATGTTCACGACAACATCCATGAAAGGTTCTCAAACTTCTGAACCTCAAAGTATATATAAATCACTGCTAAATGAAATGTATGTCCATGAAAAAGACTACTGGCCTGATGAAATACCACCTAATTACGGAGAAGCTGAAATCTCATATCTCTGTAAGAGGTTTAAGCTTTCTTCTTACTCTGTACTAAATGCCTTTAGAGACTATGTGGAAGATCATGGGCGCCGCATCCCCCAAGATTTACACCCATTACTGAGCTGTTCACAAGTTATTCCTATTAGTACTGTTGAGTGTGAGAGGGGATTCAGTCACATGAACTTGATAATAACAACAACACGCTCAAGAATTCTCATAAATCATGTATCAGCGCTTATGTTTGTTAAACTACATGGACCTCCTCTAGTTCAGTGGAATCCTGAGCCATATGCCATATCATGGCTGCGGTACCACAGATCGGCAAATGACACCAGGACAAGAGTTGCTTCAGACCCCCGAAAACATATCACGCCTGACCCTTTGTGGAAATTATTGTGAAACTTCCCACTGGTGGTATTTGGTAAGCACTAAGTAGTTTTAACTTCTTAAATTGATAAAATACATGATTGCTCTTTTTTCTTTATTTGCTCGATAATTATATTTATTTTATGATAATTAGTGAGTACAAACACGAAATACTTAGTCATCGTGTGGCATATATAGAAACAGGATAGGAAATGGCAGGCTTTTGTCAGGCCCACCAGAGCTCCGGCACCTATAAAATTGGCACTGCACCCCTGACTATAACTGCAAGCCGACTAGCAATAACTGCACCCATCAATTCCAACCTTGGAACAGAAAGCCTTTTCAAAGGTGCTACTCTGCTCTTTGCAGCAACCAACCTGCAACTTACTTCCTCTTGCAATGCGCCTCTTATATAAATACAAGTTGCATAGGCTTCCTCACTTGCATCACAAAAGATGTGCAGCTCCAAACTGTCTGGACTATTGTTCAACTTTCCAAAGTACCATCTTGGGATTTCAATGTCTCCAAGATGTGCCAATTCTTTGAACCAATATTTCCACCTTACCACCATATGATCAGGTAACTCTTGGTCCCAACCAAGTCCAATTTCCCAGAGGCTCTGAAACCAAATTTTTTACTTTATCACAAATGGAGCCATGAATCCAAGAGGATCAAAGACCTTTGAAGCCAAACTAAGAGCTGTACGTTTTGTCCACCTTGTCTCATTCTCAGCCAGCTCTACTAAAGATTTCCCATTGAAGGTAAACAAATCATCATCTTGCTGCCAAACAATGCCTAGCACCTTTGCGTCTATTGCCCACAACTCCTTAATACCAGAATCCTCAATACTTTCTGCTGCATCAGGTACTACACAGGAATGACTCATAAACTCTTGTAATTGCGAATGATTGGTCTGCCATTTTCTAAGCTCCATGCCAGCCTCCCTCATTATAGCTCTAGCCTCCATGAATATCTGTTTAGCCATTTCTGTATTATCCACGGAACACAGCAAATCATCAACATAAAAATTTTTCCTTATGTGTTCAATAGTGTTAGGATAGACTTCAGAATATTTCTTAAAATGGTACTGCATAGTAGCTGCCAACAGAAATGGACTAGAGCTGAGGCCAAACAACACTGACTTCATTCTATATGCTTGAACCTTAGGTTCATTTTCCAACAAGTCTTTCGTATCTACCCACAGATACCTTACTGCATCTCTGTCCTCTGGTTTTAACTTTATCCGCAAAAAGGCTTGCTTCACATCTGCAGTCAATGCTACTCTACCAAACCTGAATCTCAGCAACAAGGAAAATAAATCTGCATTTAAATTTGGCCCAGCATCCAAACAGTCATTCAAGGACACACCACCTTTGTCCTTGGCTGAGCCATCAAAAACTACCCTCAGTTTGGTGGTAGTTTTGTCTCGCCGTACCACTGCATGGTGTGGCAGATAATGTGCCTCCTGGCTCACCAGCTCCCCTTGCACCCTTTCAGCATAGCCCTCCCTTACATAACTTAGGATGGCCTCATTGTATTCAATTAACAACTCCTCATTTTTTCTTAGCCTGTACAATGAAGTCTCCAACTTCCGATTAGCTAGCTGAAGGTTTGAACCGGGTTTGCAAGAATCCTTCCATGGTAGGCCAACTTCATAGCAACCATCTCTAAACCCAATCCCTTTTTCAAATTGCTCTAAAACATCATTGTTCACTGTACTTGCCTGTTTGTCCTTTATGCCAATAGATTCAAGTTCCCAAAACGCTTTCAAATGCCTTTCCAGACCATGGCTGTTCTCAATCTTAACAAAAAGAGCCTTAACTTCCATTTCATTGCAATAACTACCATGTAGCATCCAGCCTAGCTTACTTTCAATAGCTACCGGGCCTCGAGATGTGCGGACAATATTACCAGTGATGAAGTCCCAATAATAGTCAGCTCCAATCAAAAGACTAATATCTTCTGTTCCTTCAAACTTATTATTGCCCAAATTAATTCCTTTAACTTGCAATTCTTGGACACATGCCATATCTAAACAAGTAGTGACTGGAGCGCAAAGTTCCTCAATCTCTACAGCTTGGACCTTGATAGTGGGACTTTGCGGTAACAACCCTTTAACCAGAACTTCTACCTTCTTAAATTTGGTTCGGTTTTGAACGGAACCCCAAACCCAGAAATTCTTGAATTTTCCCTCTTAAGTTCTTTAAACTTCAATTTTCTGGAAATTCTGGTCTTAATAAAACTACACTGGCTATCACTATCAAACAACACTCTTACAGTAGCTTTCCCTCATTCCCAATTAATAAGGCTGCAGTTGTTTGCAATAATCCCCCTTTACTTTTACTCCCTTGCATAGCAGTGGCATGTGCCACTGATGTCTCTACTTCTGGGGTAGGCCTACTAGGAGTGTGTTCACACAATAATGGCTGATGCCTACCATGACATTTTTTGCACAAAATTTTAAACTTACAAAACCTTGCTCTGTGACCTTTCAAAAACATTAAAACATGCTGTGGACTTAGCTACCCTGTCCTTTCTCTCCTCAAAGGGTAATGCCTCAGCCACCTCACATTTATATGACTTGTGGTTGCCTTCGCAAAATATGCATTCCTTGATTCCCTTTAATTTATTCTCAGAGGATGCATGTAGAGCTGACACTGTACCTGGGTTATTCCTTTTTGTGGAAACTTTGGTGCTGTGCCTGCCTTTGTCCCCTTGTTTACCATCCCACTGTGCAAACTCAATTCCCTCTCGTCTTGCTAATTCTGTGCTTAAAAGACTTAACATCTGCTGAAGGGGGATGTACACGTTCTGTAGAGTGTCCCCTACTTAATTCAAGCAAAATTGAGCTAGGCAATTTAGACTCCAGTGTAGGAACCAACATTATACCATACCTTTCCATTCCTACACCCAAGTTATCCAGGGACCTAGTTCTAATTTCAAATTCATCATATAACTGCCGTAACTCCTTGACACTATTAGGATTATTAACAGGAGGTATAGCTAAAAGTGCACGGAGGTGGCTTTTAATTAAGATCTCTGGCTTACCAAACCGTTTCTTTAATATATCCCAAGCCACATTATAATTAGCCTCTGTTAATGCTAATCCTGCTATAGTCTTTGCTGCCTCCCCTTCCAAGAGGGACTGCAAATAATTAAACTTCTCCACGGCACTTAACACTTGACTAGAATGAACTGCTGATTGAAAACTGTCTGCCCATCCTTGCCATTCCTGAATACTCCCAGAAAATGGTTTGAGTACAAGCCTCGGTAATTGAACTACAGATCTGTTAACCTTAACTTCACAAAACATCATTTGTTGAGTGTTGTGTTTCATTATTAGACCTGGTCTCTAACTGTACTGAGCTGCTAAACTCTTTTGCTCGGAGGCCTACTTTAATTATATCATCAATAATCTCTTCAAAGTAAATTATGTTATTTTCTATTTCATCCTCTTCTATAAGAGCCTCAATTTTAACATTTACCTCACTTAGAGCAACCTTTTAGTTTCTAATATGGAAAGCTGCGCAGTCACTAAGCGTAAATCCTCTTGCTCTATGGCAGAATCTATAGTGGCAATGACCTTTGTAATTAGACCTTTGTAGGCGCTTCTCCTTTTTATAAATTTTTTCAATTCAGATGCACTCATCTTCAATGCAAACAACAATTGGGCTCAATGCCAAATGAGCTGAATTGGCAGAAATACTTAACCAAACTGATCAAACGCAAATTTTACTTTCAAATAAACTGAATTGCTGGGTGGGGTACTAACCAAACACCAGTATGGAATACCAAATTTTCCACCCCAGGACCTTAATTCAATAATAACCCAAAATTAACCAAACCGGTAAAATGTAGGCCAAAAACGACGACAGACGACTGGCCAAGTTTAGCAATTGGGCAACCAAACTTTCTACCCTGGGACCTTAATTCAATAATAACCCAAAATTAACCAAACCGGTAAAATGTAGGCCAAAAACGACGACAGACGACTGGCCAAGTTTCGCAATTGGGCGACCAAACTTTCTACCCTGGGACCTTAATTCAATAATAACTCAAAATTAACCAAACCGGTAAAATGTAGGCCAAAACAACGACAGACGACTGGCCAAGTTTCGCAATTGGGCGACCAAACTTTCTACCCTGGGACCTTAACTCAATAATACTCAACCCGTCTAGGCCTAACTTGGGCTACAATTTGCACAATCAGAACTTTGCCGAAAAATAGTCACTGACTCAGTCTTCGGGTAGAATCCGGTTCTGAAGTACCATGTTATTTTATTTATTTGTTGGGTTCAAAATCCCAGCTGAGCCGTGAACGGCCAAATTCTAAAGGGCCAGTTCTACCTACAGCCCAAGTTAAGCTAAAATTAAAACTTACGGACTTGAGATTCTATTAGGTCCTACCTCAGGGTTGCTGACTCGATGTGGGCCTACCTTAGGCTTTAGTTGTATGAATTTAAGATAAAAACAAAAGGGGTACTATTTATGGTCTTCTTTCTCAACCTTGCAACAACAACGCAACCTGGACTATTGCACGATGCAACAATCTTGTATCTAAACAACCAAACTGAATTGCAAGAGAGCTCTCTATCAGACCACACACACCCTGTACGTACGACATCCCACAAACGAGTAGAAACTTAGAAAGGACGCGCAGCGCCCCAAAATGATGCCACCAGAGTCCCAAACACTGATGCCACAAGAGCCCAAAAATGCTAGCTCTAAATTAAGTGAATTTTTCACTAACCTTACAATTATGAGATGGATATATATACACCTTAACTTAATATATACAAGCAATGCTGCATCAATCAGCTTAGTCATCATATCGCCTTGGGACAACAATGGTTCTTCCTCTTCTAGATTTTCTAACAATTTGAGTCGAGAAGTTTCATGAAGGATAAATGATACGTTACCGTTACTCGTACATATGTAACAATGTAACATTCTCAGTTATAAATCTCGGTGGCAATTGTTTTTAAAATCATTCGTAGCTACAGATTAGAAGAAAATTTAATTTCACTTTAAACATTACAACCATTACCCTTACGATTAAATTCAGAAATAAATCCACAATAAGTAATGGATTTATAAGAAACACAATAGAATGGGGGGGGGGGGGGGGGATTTTTGCTTCTAATAAATTCGTTTGTAATTATTATGGTTTTATTCCCTGAATTCAGATTCTCGTAATTAAAAATATTCACAACAGTCAACACATCACGCAAACCACAGCAATTTTTCTATATGAATTTCATCGTAATTCCTTTCTTAACTTTCGACGTTATGAACGTTCTCTCATTTCTACAAAAAAATTCAAATCCATACTTTGTTTTCTACAAAACTTTCCATTCAAAGGAGTCATTCCCAAAAGCATCGATATACAACTGAATTCCACTCATGAACCACTTTCATCAGCCAAAAAAAATATATTATTAAAGATAATATTGTGGTTTTGGAGAATAACACTGAGAACTCTTACGTCATTTGTCATCGCTGTCGTATTCCACGGAATTTCACTTCTTTCAATGCACCCAACCCTCTTTATCACATCCGTACCTCAATCTCGGTTGTAATTATATTATTGAAAATTATTTAACTTTTTATTTTAGTTTCCAATCACAAATTCGTTTTCTTTCTTTAGAGAAAATGAAAACTTTATGATGGGATATACATATAGTTACTAAATTCTCTCAAATTTTATTTTTTCTTTCTTGCTTTACTTGATTAAATAGCCCAGAATGTTTCCCGACAATTTTGAGGGGTTCTACATTAATGTCTCAACAGGTATAAAACATTTATCAATAACATTTCCGTCGCAAATGTTTAGTTTACGAGATAGTTATTTTGTTGAAAAAAAAATTTTTTGGAAGGCGCATTCTATCACCGCCATAACAGGAGGTGGCACCATCTAGCGACGAACTATGTAAACATTTTTGAGGTAGCCAATCACAGGCCTCTATTTCGTCACGTGACCTAATCCAGCAAATCACCGACCGATCTGCTTCCTCGCTCATCTCCTGTTTTCAGTTCAAATTCAGAATCGCGTGGTGTTCTCCTTTTAAATGTAGTGTGTCCAATTTGTATAATTTAGGTCTCGGGGGTACGGGGACGGAGCCCCCGTAAGGATCACGCATCACAAATTGATCGGTATAGGGTTTTATATTTTTTATTTTTGAATTTCCGACGCTAAAATGATAATGTAATAACGTATTCATGTTAGGTTAGGTTAGGTACTTTTAGGTTAGTTAGGTTAGGTTAGGGGTTAGGTTTTCCATGAAACCTAGGTTTTTCTCATGGTTTTTGATGTGCTTCACGACATTCTTACCTTCATTTTCGTAGGAAATGACGAGTTTTTCACCCCCTAAAAAACGATTCTCCAAAGGTTTCCAAATATTGATTGGGTAGGGGGTGGTATATATCTTAACAACTGGTCATTTCCGACGGAAATGAAGGTCAGATTCGCATGAATCACATCAAAAACCATGAGAAAAACCTAGGTTTATGGAAAATAGCAGTCTGGGCTGAAAAGTAATTACCAAAATTTCTGCAAACTATATTCTATATTATTACGAAATTTAGATCAACCAACTCATTTCTTTGGCTGGATTGTGTGTATGTCTTTGGTATTATTAACTGCAATTTAAAATATACTTCTAATTTTATAGTATCGTATGATATATGAAGACCATTAGGAACCAAACTATAGAAACACGAGTATACGACAATTTGCATCAATCAACATAAATTCAATTTTATAACATAATTGCAACTAATAACACGCAAAAATAAAATTAGTTTAGTTTGCAATAATAGCAGACCTATTCCAAGTCCTATTTGACATATAGGCGCAACCTATTCCAAGTCCTATTTGACATATAGGCGCAACCTATTCCAACTCCTATTTGACATATAGGCGCAACCTATTCTAAGTCCTATTTGACATATAGGCGGAACCTATTCTAAGTCCTATTTGACATATTGGCACAACCTATTCTAAGTCCTGTTTGACATATTGGCACAACCTATTCTAAGTCCTGTTTGACATATAGGCGTAAGACAGACAAGACTTGATACAAGGGTCTCAAATGCAACATTTGAGGATCTTTACTCAGCCAAATTGGTTAACCTAACACAAAACCCAAAAATAAAACCCTATAACAAAATACACATTTACACACATAACGTACGGTACAGTATATAAATATATACATACGACTCCAAACATCCAATTCTTCTTTTAAGGGAAGAATCACACAACAGATTTCATCAACAGACACATACATTCTTTGCAAACAGATTGGATTCCTTCAAAACCCCAAACCTTCCAGACCTACCTGTAGGATACACAACATTTACTCATTCATAACTATGGATATTGACTTCATTGGAGTGGTGAATCCAAGTTTTGAAGACCAACTGGATTCGGAGGAATGCAACACACACACACACACACACACACACAGATGGGCACGATCTTGATCTTCAAGATCAGATCGTGATCTTGAAGATCAAGATCGTGATCTGATCTGATCTTGATCTTGAAGATCACTTTTATTATGGTGATCTTGATCTTGATCTAAGATCACTTTATTTCTTGTGATCTTGATCTTGAAGATCACTTTAGACTTCAAGATCACTTTTAATTTCAGATTCTTAAATATGCCGCTATGCGAATGTCATTTGTTTTTTGTCCAAGCGACATCTGGTGGCAACTTTGTTCAACACCGACTGTTTATGTTTTCTGTTAGTTGGGTGACTTGCGTCATGCGTGGGCTCATGGAAGGTGTAGTTGCTGTGGAATTTAGGCTCGTAAAAAGTGTAATTTACTGTGCAATTATGTTAAAAGTGTTCTATTAATATATTATTATATATAGGCATAAAATATAGCCTATAGGTCCGTATTCATAATAAATTAATTCTAAACATATTTTATTTACAGATTGAATTTTTTAATAATGAGTGCAATTTTACAACTTCAACAGGCTCCCAAGGGAACCAAATATTCTAGGTTGTCACCAGAACAGTATTCAATATATTTAGATAACAATGTTGGTAATAAGGATCAATCTGTGCTATTGAACGGAAAATATTTTCAAATTGTCGAAAAAACTGGAAACAGTATCAAAGTTATTTGTAGGCAGTGTACAAAGAAAACTACAATTCTGTCTGCTGGCCTCGACTCAACAAGCATTCTTCTGAGGCACCTCAGGGTTAGTACTACTTAGTAACTAAGTAGTAAGTAGCAACATTAACATAATGGTTCAAGTCATATTTTAAGTGACTGGTGCCATACAAGACTAATGCTACATTTACATAGACGTCCATTTGAATATATTGTGCACTTCAGATATTAATAGATTATGGACTAGTAACTACATTAAAAACTGCCGATATCCAACTATAATAAAACGCCAGGTGTATCTGTCTTTCTCTCTGTCTGATCCATGTCTGTAATTTCTCCTATTTAGTTACTGAAGGACGAAATTCGGCTTTCAATTTAACATAGGATAAAAATGCACTGATCATGGTGAAAATAATTTTAGTTAAAGATAACAAAATTTTAGAATCTTGTTAAGTATTAATTTCAACTAGAAGTTTGATACTCTGATAAATATTATACAGGGTGTTCAAGAAGTCTCTCCGCATGATAATAATTTATTTTCTTGTGCAGAAACTACATTCGGATCTTTTGGGTGAATATGAATCGGAGAAGAAATCTCGCAAGCGTCCAGCTAAAGAAGAAGATGCCAGCGGCAGCAATGCTGGCCCTGCCAAAATTGCCAAACAGTCAACACTAAGCATGTTCCACATTTCCAAGCAAAAACCAGGACCACCAATATGCAAGGATATCCTTGAAAAGAAGATTCTCTCGCTTGTGGCTAGACGCACCCTGGCTAGATCTCTTGCAACAACAACCAGTACAATGAAGGAAGACATACAAGCAAAACTGGCAGCAGTTGATCATGTGTGTGTTACATGCGACATATGGTCAACTAATCACCGCAGTTTCATGGGAGTCACTGCGCACTGGGTATGCTATTGATTTAGTGTGTTATTTTTATATAATTGATAAATTGACCATTGGTGATAGACTGATAGTCTGATAGACTTATAGTATATCTTTTCAATTATTCGACATGTGTTCCTCATTCATTAATTTGGTGAGTCTTCATTTTGCTGTGATTCACAGTAATTTCACACTAATTCACTGATTCTGTCATTGTGTCTGATTCACAGCAAAATGTGGAAGAGTCCATATTCACAGGCTGTGAATATGGACTCTTCCACATTTTGCTCTTATGGGATGGGTCACTGATGTGGTGGTATGGTAGGCGACTCATCGCTGAATTGCCTCCTTTATATCACATAGTTCTTCTCTTCAATGTTTGGTGGCGCAGTTTTAGCTGGTGCGTGTCTAACCAATATTATTAAATTAAGCTTAAAAAAATGTTCATACAAACATTGATTTTATATTCTTACATTACAGATCAATGATGACTTGTCGCGAGGATCAGCTGCACTGGCATGCCGAAGATTCGTGGAACACATAGCTTTGATAAAATTGCTGGAATATTGGACAGGATCAACTCGGAGCATGGTTTATCTTATAGAAAAGTTGTATCTACAGTCACCGACAATGCATCGAACATGGTGAAATGCTTTAAAGAGTTCGGTGTTCGTGTTCAGAATCGTACTGACGACATTGATGAAGATGATGCAGATGAAGATGATTATGGAAAACTGATGAGTGGGTAGTTGGGAGGTAACGAAAATGGTTCACTGAGTAGGTAGGTAGTTAATCTAACAATTAAATTCCTTTTATGTCAATAACTGGGTGGATGAAACCAATTGGTTGCTCACCAGAGTTATTCTCCACACTAGTATTTATATACTGTGTGGGAGGAGCGTGCTCGGTAATGGAGATACATTACCGCTCAACCAACCGAGGAATAAACCAAGACAACGCTGGTACAAGAAGCCCCGCGAAGAGGAGAACAAAAGAACAAGGGAGAACGAAAACGAAGAACGGGGCGAGAGGACGTACCAGCAAAGTACGCTCTCGAATGAGACAACCGGAGAAGGGAGAGACTGTAATAACTAAAAGTAAGTGACTAATTGAGTTTTTACACCAACAGTTAAGAACATTAAATTAAGCTGGGTCAGACAAGTTAGGCCTACATTGTGCCTAAGACCCAGCATCAACTCATAGCTTAACAAAGGTGAAGGTAGATTGCCCTAACCTAATCTTGTGAGGAATCCTACTGTGGACCTCAATTTATCTGCCCGCTCTGGACCATTTCCGGAATCTCTAGGCTGACCCCTCTAGGCTAGACTTGATCTACTCTATAGTTAGACTGGAGATATAAGGGGTGGGTTAATTGTGGACCAATTCATACAGAGCATTTTTCGCATTGGTGGTCCGTGTGTGGGGAATTTACAAACCTTAACCTTACTTAACAAAAATTGCAGAATTAGGCTAAATGGTCTAGCCTAAGCCTAACCTGAGCAAGCCTAATTAGGTCTACAACCTAGGGCCTAACTAGGAAACATTTACATTTAAGGAGTCTCATTCTCTTATAAGCTTAGACCTGAGTGACACAAGTACTTGGGGGGGATTAAACCAAATTTAAACTTGACTGTTTTGTCTGTCTCTCTCTTCTCTGGTAATTTCTTCTTGTCCTCTATTTCATTACGATCCCCAGTTAAACAATTTTGACTTAGACATGGACAGTGCAGAATTGAAAAAGTTAAAAAAGAAAAGGGGGGCAAAGTTGGGAGCTGTTACAAAGGCTGTGAACACTTTTAACAATATTACACAACCAGGTAAGAAAAATATAGAGTGTGTAATTATTAAATTAGAAATTAAAAAGAAGGAAATAATAGCCATTAATGAGAGTATTTCAGAGTTAGTTGAATCCGAAATGGCTGAAGAACAATTGATAGACCTTTACGCTGATGATGATGATCAGGTAAGCTCAATTGAACAGCAAATAAGGGAACTACGGTCTCGGTTGACTGACTTAACACCAAAAAAACCTAATTCTGATTTTAATCAAAGTAGGGCTAACCTTCAACAAAATTTAAGTGGCATGCAAAATCCTGAGTCACAAGAATTGAGGGCTCAGTTACCCATTTTGCTAGTACCAACATTTGAAGGGGACACGGTACAATTCCCATCTTTCATTGACAAATTTGAGAATTTAATAGGTAATAAACCTTATATTTCAACTGTTGAAAAGTTTAGTTACTTAACTAGTTCCCTTAAAGGCCCAGCCTATAACCTAATAGCCTATTTACCAGCCGTAGGGGATTCATATGAAGTAGCTATTGATCTTTTAAAACGTAATTACATTAATAAAGATATGATTGTATATGAATTATCTCAACAAATTTTTGAATTTGCACCCATAAAAGATAACCATAGTGATATGGAAAATTTTTATACAAAATTAGAAGCTATTATAGGACAACTGGTTAGCAATGAGATAGATATTAAAACTTCATCTTGGCTTATACAAAGCATAGTACTTAGGTGCCTTCCTTCGAGGGTTAAAGATAATTTAATTCTAAAGACGGGAAAAATTATCCTAATTTAGAACAAATAAGAGAAAACTTCCCCAATATCCTAATTAATTACAACTTGAGAGATTTTCCAACACATAAGACCCAGACTATGGATAAACCAAAGACTGTTCCCAGAGACCAACTAGCTACAGCCAAACAGACAAAACTTGATACTGGAGAATCAAATGTGACCAACTATAATACACGAACACCTACATTACAGAACTTTAATGTAACTGCTGCCTCAACTTACACACCACATTGCAAATTTTGTGCAAGTAATGAACACAGTAGTACTGGGTGTGACAAATATTCAGACTTTAACCAAAGGGCTAAAAGATGTGAACAGTTGAACCTGTGTAAAAAGTGTACTGGCCAGGGACATTATAAGAAAGACTGTAAATCTAGGTTAAGATTCAAGTGTAAGTTTTGTAAAAGTTTACGACATGTCTCATCAATGTGTGATTCACCAAAGTGTCCAACAATAGTACTCAAACTCAAAAGATACCTCCCCCAAACAAAGGTAATCAAGAAAATGCCACTTTCATGGGACATTCTGCTTGTTCAAACAATGTAACAAGAAACACTGAGATTCTTTTACCAACTATTACTTTGGACTTAGTGAATAGTGAGGGTAGTACCACTCCAGTGAGATGTCTTATAGACTGTTGTTCTCAACAAACATTTGTTTCAAAAAATGTAGTTAGTAAATTGGGTTTGACACCAAACCCGAATGAACAAAACCTCAATATTGCGTCCTTTGTTAAGGATAACTCGGACAAAAATAGCTATAAGACAATTGACCTGGAACTACATTTAGAAAGTAAATTCAAGAAAATTGAAGCAGTTATTATTTCTAAAGTAGGACAAAACAAACTGGTTATACCCAAACTAGAACAAACCATAAATCATTTGAAAAAACACTACAAAATAGCTGATAGACATATCACTAACAACACAGTAGCTAACATTGAAATGCTAATAGGGGCAGATTATATTAATCTTATTCATAAGGGCATAGTAGAGATAGGTAATGGTATAGCTATTCAGACTCCATCAGGGATAGCCCCTTTGGGTGACCTATCAGAATACAACCTAGACCTAAACCAAAACAGTGCATGACCAACAAATACTATGTGCCTCAACTCAGTCCTACATAACACCTGCAAGAATAGCAACACTTTGAATAATATTATCTCAACGACAACAAAATCTGAATTATCTGAAGTCTATGAACACTCTCAAAACATTATGCAACAAGGTAACTTTGAACTTAGAGAGTGGATTTCAAATAATGAGGATTTAAACAAAAAGATTTTAAAGGATAATAATGGTCTTACTGAGCCATCAGACAGAGTTAAAACTTTAGGTATGAACTGGTATTTGGATGCAACTTCTAACAGTCATGATTCAATCTGTACTAAAGGTTTTAAACTTGATGAGGAAGCAAATACTAAAAGACAAATATTATCAGAGGCTTCCAAAATTTTTGATCCTATGGGTCTATTCCTGCCTTCAACAATAAAATCAAAGATTCTCCTCCAAGAAATTTGGAGGACAAATGTTGGGTGGGATGATCCAATAACAAATGAAAATCAAAAATCTTGGAAGAAGTTAGCTACTGATTTAACAAAAGTGCAGAACATTAAAATTCAAAGGTGCTGTGGGTTTAGGGATAAGCCCCAGAGGCTTCATGTGTTTGCTGATGCAAGCACACAAGCTTATGGGTGCTGTGCGTATCTTGTAAGCCCTACAGAAAGTCATCTAATTTATGCAAAAGGGAAAGTTGCACCTCTCAAACCTACCCGAACCATACCTCAATTGGAACTATTGGCTGCTACATTAGCCATTAAAACCATTTCATTGCTTAAGGATGCTTACTACGATGTGTTCATAACTAATATCCACGTCTGGCTTGACAGTCAGATTTGTCTTACATGAATACGGAATGATAGCATTAATAGTAAGAATATCTTTGTAAGAAATAGGCTAAAAGAAATAGCTGACGCTAATGAAAGCCTACAAGTAAACTTTCACTATGTTCCAACTAAACAGAATCCAGCAGACTTTCTGACCAGAGGTTTATCCTACAAGTTGTTGAAGTCAAACAAAACTTGGTTTATGGGACCTAAGTGGCTCTGTAATACAGACCAATGGCCTGTGGAACAAGTTAACTTGACATTAAATTTAATCTTTTCAAATGAAAAGGTTGAACCAATCACTAATTATGAAAAGTATTCTGATTTCAACAAACTTGTCAGGGTGACAGCCTACTGTTTGAGGTTTGCTCACAACTGTTTAGCTACAATTAACAAACAGCTAAATAAAAATAATCATAATTATACAGAAGTTGCAACCCAATACTGGATAGGCCAAGCCCAACAAAAAGAGTACAATAAAGAGTTAGAATTCTTAACTAATGGGAAACAAACAAAAGAACCTGTACCATCAGTAGTTGTGGATCTAAACTTGTTCAGAGATGAGGAAGGCCTTCTAAGGTGTAAAGGGAGATTAGACAAATCAAAACTCATACAAAAGCAAAAATCCAATCCTTTTACCTAGATTTAGCTATTTGACAACATTAATAATAAGAAAAACACATAATGATGTATATCATATGGGGGTACCACAGACACTAACTACATTAAGAAAAACTTATTGGATACCCAAGGGAAGGATCACTGTTAAAACAGTCCTGAGTGAGTGTGTCACATGTAGGCGTATTCATGCTAGGCCCTATAGGAAACCAAATCCTCCTGCTTTGCCAGAGGAGAGAGTTACTCTCAACAGACCCTTTGAGACTGTAGGCATGGGCGCCCGCAGGTAGGGGCAAGGGGGGGCGCTTGCCCCCACCTGGAAATGCCAAGAAAATATATTAAATATTTTCTAAGAAAATATTTATATCCTAAACTTGCTGAAAAGTATCCAACTGCCTCCTAAAGGGTGAAAATTTTTATTTGTGTGCATGATAAAAGGTTGCTACCTTTTTATTTGTTCAGAAGTCCCCCCTTAAAATTATCCCGCCAAGTTGGCAGCGCCAACTCAAGCACCTGGCTGCATGCAGTGCGTGGCAGCCATTGTTTTTGATCAGTTTTTTCCGACACTCAGAGAGTGAGGACGCGGATTTGTGGTCTGTGTCCCTACCTATTAATACATTAAATTTTGCCCCCCCTTGGAAAAAATCCTGCGGGCGCCCATGACTGTAGGCATTGACTATACAGGAGCATTGACTGTAGGGGTGGGTGACACTGAACAAAAAATGTACATTGTACTGTTTACATGTGCTGCCTCACGAGCTGTTTATTTGGATGTTGTGGAGGACCTTACAGCAGAATCTTTTGTTGCTGTCTTTAAGAGATTCTGTGCACGACATTCAATACCAAAGACAGTTTGGACTGACAATGCTACATATTTCAAAGCTGGTGAACAAGTCATCCACGACTTGTTAAGCAATGAAATCACACAATTATATATAAAAAATTCAAATATAAAGTGGAAGTATATTCCGGTTGCCTCTCCTTGGTATGGTTCTATCTGGGAGAGGAATATACAAACAGTAAAGAATTGCTTGAAGAAAGCAATTGGCAAAAAACAGATACACTTATTTGGGTTACTCACTCTCCTGGCTGAGATTGAGAACATCATTAACAATAGACCACTCACTTATGTGAGTGACAACATTAATGACCCAGAACCATTAACTCCAAATCATTTGATTCGGGGAGAACAAGTTAGTCTCCTGCCGGACTACAATATAGACTCTTCAGAAGACCCAAACTGGACTCAACGACATGATGAGCTCCAGACTAAGTTACAACATTTAACTAGAGTTAAAGCTCATTTCATTAAACAGTGGAAAACTGAGTACTTGATGGGTCTAAGGGAGAGACATAAACAAATGACTAAGAAGGATTGGTCTGACACAATTAAGGTAGGGGACCTTGTTCTCATACATGACAGACAGTACTCCAAGACAATACTGGCCTCTGGCTAGAGTTTCAGAACTCAGACCAGGGGCAGACGGGGTAACAAGAGTGGTCAAATTAAGGACTTCAACGGGTGACACAACAAGAGACATTTCTCTTTTGTACCCTTTAGAGTCTGGACCCAAAACAATGGACTTTGGAGAACCTTCTCCACTGACAGTAACAACTGGAGACACTGAACTTCCAGTAACTATTCCTTTGACAGTAGGAGTGGTAACGCATCCTACTACAACATTGACAGACACAAGACCTCAGCGACAAACAGCATTAAAGGCGCGACTATTTTTACAACAAAAAATAGATGCTGGGGAATTGTAATTTAACGTCTAACTTTCATTTTTTCTTTTATGGTAAAGACCATAGTCAGTTTCATCCTATGGATGTATATTTTCTCTTCTAATTAAATGCTACACCTTCTCCATGAGAAGGTGAGGATAGGCACTGTTAATCAGATTAACAGGCATTTACAGTTAAATAGTTAGCTAGTCTACACTCAGACAAAAATTGGTGACAATGACACCAAAATTTTTATCCCCGGGGCCCCCAGTATATGGAAAACTGATGAGTGGGTAGTTGGGAGGTAACGAAAATGGTTCACTGAGTAGGTAGGTAGTTAATCTAACAATTAATAAATTCCTTTTATGTCAATAACTGGGTGGATGAAACCAATTGGTTGCTCACCAGAGTTATTCTCCACACTAGTATTTATATACTGTGTGGGAGGAGCGTGCTCGGTAATGGAGATACATTACCGCTAAACCAACCGAGGAATAAACCAAGACAACGCTGGTACAAGAAGCCCCGCGAAGAGGAGAACAAAGGGAGAACAAGGGGAGAACGAAAACGAAGAACGGGGCGAGAGGACGTACCAGCAAAGTACGCTCTCGAATGAGACAACCGGAGAAGGGAGAGACTGTAATAACTAAAAGTAAGTGACTAATATGAGTTTTAACACCAAACAGTTAAGAACATTAAATTAAGCTGGGTCAAACAAGTTAGGCCTACATTGTGACCTAAGACCCAGCATCAACTCATAGCTTAACAAAGGTGAAGGTAGATTGCCCTAACCTAATCTTGTGAGGAATCCTACTGTGGACCTCAATTTATCTGCCCGCTCTGGACCATTTCCGGAATCTCTAGGCTGACCCCTCTAGGCTAGACTTGATCTACTCTATAGTTAGACTGGAGATATAAGGGGTGGGTTAATTGTGGACCAATTCATACAGAGCATTTTTCGCAATGATGATGAAAAAGATTCAGATGAAGAGGTTATCATCAGCAACTTTCCTGAACATTCAGGAGAGCATGGAGAGGAGTCAGTGAAACTATCATCCCATATTCGATGTGCCTCCCACACATTGAACTTGGTAGCAACAACTGATGCAGATAAAGGACTGAATTCACCTGGACTAAAGAAGATAAAGGATTCTGCAATGGGAAAATGTTCGGCGCTGTGGAATGCTGCTGGTAAACCCAAGTCAGCAGAAAAAATACAGGAAATAACTGGCGTCCAATTTAGGTACCCATGCGTCACCCGATGGAACTCAATGTACGACTCATTAAGCCAAATATATAAACATAAGAACGACGTGAATGTAGCTCTTGAAGAACTGAATCTACCCATCCTCAAAGACAATGAATTGGAATTTATTTCAGATATTTGTCTGTTCTAAAACCAATTGCAGCAGCCCTCAACAAATTACAGGCAGAGAAAGAATGCTACTACGGTTGTCTTCTTCCAACAGTCCTAGTGACTCAAGATGCCCTCGCAAGATTGGAGCCTATCCAACCAAACGACCTGCGCTTGAGACTGCATGCCATTACTGGCAGCAGTCGTCTCTGGCTTCAATGCCAGATTTGGTCATTTTTTGTCGTTGAGCCCCGAGGTAACTGATGCCGTTTTGGCCTCAGTATCTCATCCGTATTTCAAACTTAGATGGATATCATTGTTGCAAGGGCCTAATTTCGGCGATCATGAAGCAATCAAGTCTCAAGTAAAAGACAAGCTGCAAATGGCTGTAAGAAATTGTAATTCTGACAGCAGTGGTAATAGTTCGTGAACTCACTCATCATCTGAAGACGATTTCTTCAGAACTATGGACGGCTCATTCTCTGCTCCTAACAACAAGGAAGACTTGGAAGTCCTCAATTATTTGCAGGACACCAGTAAGGCACTCGACTCTTTAGATAGGTATCCTGCTATAAAGAAGATCTTCAAGAGGTATAACACCACGCTACCTTCCTCTGCACCAGTGGAACGGTTGTTTTCGTTTGCTGGCATGGTTCATAGCCCCAAACGAAGTCGTCTCTCGGATGGTAACTTTGAACAATTGGTTTTGCTGAAAGCAAATGTTTACAGCGGTTGAACATTAAATTAACACTCTTAACTTGCGGTTTTTACCCTTATATTGTCAGTAATTGCGTACTGCAGTAAAACTGTAAAATTAAATTCTATGTAAAAAATGTTTACTTATATATGCTGACCATTCATTGATATGGGTTATGGACCTGGTGAAATGAGAATTGAGAAAAATAGAACTAAAAACTATATGTAGGTCATTTAATAGTTTTTTCTTTGCTGATAAGTTATGATAATACTAAGTTTTAAGTTTACCACCTGAAAAACTGAAAGGGGAATCGTCAATCCCCGTGGTTTAGATCAGGTGACATGGGTAGGATGCGATGCTTGTATTGCCTCAGCCCTCAGGGGAGTATTAGGAGTGATACTTTTCAGGAGTGATTAACAAAATAATTTGTTTTTGTTTACTCTACAAGAGTACAACTTTTTTCAATTCATATAAAAGTGATCTTAAAAAGTGATCTTGAAAAGTGATCTTCAAGATCAGGATCTTGATCTGGATCTTCAAGATCACATTTTTCTGGTGATCTGATCTTGATCTTCAAGATCACATTTTTCTGGTGATCTGATCTTGATCTTCAAGGTCACCAAAGTTGGTGATCTTGCCCATCTCTGCACACACACACACACACACACACACACACACACACACACACACACACACACACTACTCTTACTCTTTCCTTTCCATGTGTCTCAAACACAACAACCTGTCTAAACACAAAAAAGGATCGGAGTAAAAGCTTTTATTGTTGCGCTCTGATTCTGTGCACATAATTTTGTGCCAAAAATTATATGGTTAGACAGTGACACATACAAACAAACTACTCTACTCTAAAGGGTTTTATGGCTACTTTGGCCATAGCCCAAACTACTATTTCAAGGGGTTGATGGCCTACCTTGGCCATAGGCCAACAAATTCAGCCAAAGGGCTGATGGCCTACCTTGGCCATAGCCCAAGAAATTCATCAAACGGCTGATGGCCTACCCTTGGCCATAGCCCAACAGATCATCAAAGGGACTTGGCCTACCTTGGTCATAGCACAATTCATCAAAAGGGCTGATGGCCTACCTTGGCCATAACCCAAAAAATTAATCAAACGGCTGATGGCTTACCCTTGGCCACAGCCCAACAGATCATCAAAGGGCCTTGGCCATAGCCCAACAAATTCATCAAAAGGGCTGATGGCCTACCTTGGCCAAAGCCCAACAAATTAATCAAACGGCTGATGGCCTACCCTTGGCCATAGCCCAACAGATCATCAAAGGGCCTTGGCCTACCTTGGCCATAGCACAACAAATTCATCAAAAGGTCTGATGGCCTACCTCGGCCATAGCCCAACATATTCATCAAGGGGCTGATGGCCTCACTTGGCCATAGCCCAACCTATTCAACAAGGGTCTTGTGGCCTTCCTTGGCCAGAGACCAAACAACAGGGGTCTTGTGGCCTCCCTTGGCCAGAGACCAAACAACAAGGGTCTTGTGGCCTCCCTTGGCCATAGGCCAAACAACACAAAAACAGTACAGGATTCAAAGCCCCAAGCCCTCCAGATCTACCTGTGAAGTAGTAACATTTACTCCACTAAAGCTACGGGTATTGACTGGTCTGAAGTGGTAGGAGGTTTGAATACAGTACAAACTCTTTTAACCAAACAACACAGAGACAATCAATACTATGTGGAGCTGCCTTGGAAAACACCTTGTCCAGAAATAATGGGCAATTTGAAAGTAGCTAAGGCACATCTGTATAAAAATTACAGAAAACTTAAAACTGACAATCTTTTAGAACAATACAACAACATATTCAAAGAACAAATAGAAAGGGGCTTCATTGAAGAAGTTACTGATGAACCCTTTAAAAAAACGAGGTTGTCATTATTTAACACACAGGGGAGTTTACAGAGAAGACTCATCCACAACTAAACTAAGAGTAGTATACAACTGTAGTTTAAAAGAAACAAATTCTGTTAGTTTAAATGATTGTCTCATGGAAGGCCCAAACCTTGTCTCAGATCTTGTAAAAATTCTCCTTGGCTGATGGCCAAGGTAGGCCATCAGCCCTTTTGATGAATTGTGCTATGGCCAAAGGTAGGCCAAGGCCCTTTGATGATCTGTTGGGCTATGGCCAAGGGTAGGCCATCAGCCGTTTGATTAATTTGTTGGGCTATGGCCAAAGTAGGCCATCAGCCCTTTTGATGAATTTGTTGGGCTGTGGCCAAGGCCCTTTGATGATCTGTTGGGCTGTGGCCAAGGGTAAGCCATCAGCCGTTTGATTAATTGTTTGGGCTATGGCCAAGGTAGGCCATCAGCCCTTTTGATGAATTGTGCTATGACCAAAGTAGGCCAAGTCCCTTTCATGATCTGTTGGGTTATGGCCAAGCGAGGCCATCAGCCCCTTGATGAATATGTTGGGCTATGGCCGAGGTAGGCCATCAGTCCTTTTGATGAATTTGTTGGGCTATGGCCAAGGTAGGCCAAGGCCCTTTGATGATCTGTTGGGCTATGGCCAAGGCCCTTTGATGATCTGTTGGGCTATGGCCAAGGGTAGGCCATCAGCCGTTTGATGAATTTGTTGGGATATAGCCAAGGTAGGCCATCAGCCCTTTTGATGAATTTGTTGGGCTAGGGCCAAGGCCCTTTGATGATTTGTTGGGCTATGGCCAAGGGTAGGCCATCAGCCGTTTGATGAATTTGTTGGGCTATGACAAGGTAGGCCATCAGCCCTTTTGATGAATTTGTTGGGCTATGGCCAAGGTAGGCCAAGGCCCTTTGATGATTTGTTGGGCTATGGCCAAGGGTAGGCCATCAGCCGTTTGATGAATTTGTTGGGCTATGGCCAAGGGTAGGCCATCAGCCCTTTTGATGAATTTGTTGGGCTATGGCCAAGGTAGGCCAAGGCCCTTTGATGATTTGTTGGGCTATGACCGAGGGTAGGCCATCAGCCGTTTGATGAATTTGTTGGGCTATGGCCAAGGGTAGGCCATCAGCCGTTTGATGAATTTGTTGGCTATGGCCAAGGGTAGGCCATCAGCCCTTTTGATGAATTTGTTGGGCTATGGCCAAGGTAGGCCAAGGCCCTTTGATGATTTGTTGGGCTATGACCGAGGGTAGGCCATCAGCCGTTTGATGAATTTGTTGGGCTATGGCCAAGGTAGGCCAAGGCCCTTTTGATGAATTTGTTGGGCTATGGGCAAGGGTAGGCCATCAGCCGTTTGATGAATTTGTTGGGCTATGGCCAAGGTAGACCATCAGCCCTTTTGATGAATTTGTTGGGCTATGGCCAAGGCCCTTTGATGATTTGTTGGGCTAAGACCAAGGGTAGGCCATCAGCTGTTTAATGAATTTGTTGGGCTATGGCCAAGGTAGGCCATCAGCCCTTTTGATGAATTGTTGGGTTATGGCCAAGGGTAGGCCATCAGCCGTTTGATGAATTTGTTGGGCTATGGCCAAGGTAGGCCATCAGCCCTTTTGATGAATTTGTTGGGCTATGGCCAAGGTAGGCCAAGGCCCTTTGATGATTTGTTGGGCTGTGGCCAAGGGTAGGCCATCAGCCCTTTTGATGAATTTGTTGGGCTATGGCCAAGGTAGGCCAAGGCCCTTTGATGAATTTGTTGGGCTATGGCCAAGGTAGGCCAAGGCCCTTTGATGATTTGTTGGGCTATGACCGAGGGTAGGCCATCAGCCGTTTGATGAATTTGTCGGGCTATGGCCAAGGTAGGCCATCAGGCCTTTTGATGAATTTGTTGGGCTATGGCCAAGGTAGGCCATCAGCCCGTTTGATGAATTTGTTGGGCTATGGCCAAGGTAGGCCAAGGCCCTTTGATGATTTGTTAGGCTATGGCCAAGGGTAGGCCATCAGCCGTTTGAAATAGTAGTTTGGGCTATGGCCAAAGTAGCCATAAAACCCTTTAGAGTAGAGTAGTTTGTTTGTATGTGTCACTGTCTAACGTATAATTTTGGCACAAAATTATGTGCACAGAATCAGAGCGCAGCAATAAAAGCTTTTACTCTCCGATCCTTGGTTATGTTTAAACAGGTTGTTGTGTTTGAGACCCATGGAAAGAGGATTCTAGGTAATTACATCGCCTGGTAAATACATCGTCATGCTTTTTATTAGCAGAGTAAATAATCGTAAATCGCGAAACATTAGAATTCAAAAAATTAGAAAAAAGATACTAATTGATTTATTGGTGATTCTATTTTTAAAAGTAACTTTGATTTCTTTTTCCATGTACAGTATATATTGAATAAATTTGATATTAATAATTTTTTGTCTTTGAATTTCCTTTTCATTGTTAATGAAATTAATTGCACTTATTGTCGATTTCTTATATTTTGTTAAATTGTGTGTAAATTTTTACTTCCATTTCTTGCAGTTATTTAAAAATTTTGTCTTTACAATTTTTTTCAATTTAGCTAAAATCCTTTTTTAATGCGACGTGTTTATTCTGCGAATAAAAAACCTGACAATAAATTTACCGACGATGTATTTTATATTCTTGCCGTTTTGACACTTGCTATTATCCAGAACATTTTTAATTTAAATTAACCTAACTAAGCCTAATTAAAGCAACCCATTCCCCTCCAGCATTAATCTAAAACATTTGAATATCACAAGTACAGAAACCAAATTCAACGAAACAAACTATACATTCATCGTAAATTAAACAAAATATGTGAATGTTTATATATTTATTACTATCACCTTTAAATAATGTATGACGATGTATTTACCAGGCGATGTATTTACCAGGCGATGTATTTACCAGGCGATGTATTTACCGCGATGTAATTACTCGCGATGAATTTACCGGACACCTGGAAAAAGTAGTGTTTGTGTGTGTGTGTGTGTTGCATTCCTCCGAATCCAGTTGGTCTTCAAAACTTGGATTCACCACTCCAATGAAGTCAATACTCATAGTTATGAATGAGTAAATGTTGTGTATCCTACAGGTAAGTCTGGAAGGTTTGGGGTTTTGAAGGAATCCAATCTGTTTGCAAGGAATGTATGTGTCTGTTGATGAAATCTGTTGTGTGATTCCTCCCTTAAAAGGAGAATTGGATGTTTGGAGTCGTATGTATATATTTATATACTGTACCGTACGTATGTGTGTAAATGTGTATTTTGTTATAGGGTTTTATTTTTGGGTTTTGTGTTAGGTTAACCAATTTGGCTGAGTAAAGATCCTCAAATGTTGCATTTGAGACCCTTATATCAAGCCTTGTCTGTTTCATTCCTATATGTCAAATAGGACTTAGAATAGGTTGTGCCTATATGTCAAATAGGACTTGGAATGGGGTTACAAATAGGTGTTAGGTGGGTGTAGGTTTGAATTCGTGCAGTTGCTTTAGGTCTTTGTGATGTTACAGTTCTGAGTCGAATTTTGTGATGTTAATGAGTCTAATGAGTAAGTTTAAATTGCCGAAATAAATTTTATAACCTACACCACAGGTTGAATTATAAATTTAGTGTTTTTAGTCAGGATAGGCCTAGAGTGTAAAGAGTAAGGCCTACTTTAAGAGATAGGCCTATTATGTAAGGTAAAGTTAGGTTGGCCTACTAAATAGGCCTATTGGGTGGGCCTACTATGTAGGCTTGTGTTTGGCCTATTATTTGATAGGATCTTAAATGAGTTAAGCCTGTTAAATTAACAAGGCTTTGTTTTGAGTTTGAAGAGTAGGACCTATTAAATAGGCTTAATGTTGTGGGCCTATTTTTATAGGACCTAAATTGAGTTATGCCTGTTAAATGAACAAGCCTTTGTTTTTGGTCAGTGTAAAGGTAAAGGGATCGGTTCCCAGTTTCATAGGCCACCATATGAAAAAACTATAGTGGGGTTTTGGTTGAAATTGGGGTTAGGCCTAATGATCTAAGCCTAGCGACTGTGTGTGTCAGTGTAAATTTTAGAGGGGTCAGTTCCCCATATACGGGCCACCCTATGAAAAAACTATATAGGGCTATGGGTTGATTGCCTGATACCCTCATCCGTTGGAAATTTCCAGCAGATTTCAGTGGAGAGTTAAACGACAAAAGCCCTATGTTTTTTCGTTAGAGAGTTATGAATATGTAGGTCTTTAAAGGACTCTTTATATTTAATTGTTTATGGTAATTTTAGCGTCGGGATTTTAGATGCCTATATGTGAACGAAAAGAAATTGTCCCACCTTATTTTTGCTGGGTCTTACTGTAGTTTGCTTCGATGTAGGGCGTCACGATCTTTTTCGGTGTAGGGCCGCCACGATGGAGTTACGCGCTGAGTTAACTTGATGTAATTAATATAGGCAGTCACTATATAAACACTTTTAGGTATAGGCCTATCCTATCTGTAGTAATTAAGTTTATTATAAGGAATTCACTCAGAACTTTAGGGAAGACCAAAGCACATCTTCCCTGTTTAAAGCGTTCGCTGTACATAAACAGCTCTGAGAGCCGTTCCTCTATTCGGTTCCTATATTCGCGTTGTATTTTCATTATTTGCTGATCTGGCAAAGTTTTGTTTGGTCTACTTCTCTCTTGAAGACTAAACAATAAATTGGGTTTTCTTGTTGCTATGTGAGACTCGATGCATACATACCGGTTCTTTGTACGTATGGCAATTATTTCATTCCCTATAGGCTATGTCGCCAATCCCGAGGCAATTTTGTATAGATATTTAATTCAATTAATTAATAATTTATATTTATTTATGAAATAAAGGTACCACATGTTGTGAGCGCGTATAGTTTTTCCATAAGTCTATTGCTGCAAGTTTGTCAATAGCTACCTTCTCAAACACTGTCCTCAGAAGGCCTTTTCTAACTTAACAGAAACTGCAACAAAACACTGGCTCAAACAGATACAAGCTTCAGAATTTGACAAGGAGTTGAAGTATCTTAGGTCCAGTAACACATTAAACAAAGGAATTCCTTCACTTGTCATGGATCTAAATCTGTACCTGGATACAGAGGGTTTGATAAGGTGTAAAGGAAGGCTTAAGTCAACTTTGACTTACAACTCTAAGCACCCAATTCTTCTTCCGAGGATGAATCACTTCACAAATCTCATCATCAGGGATACCCACAACAAAATACACCACATGGGGGTCCCACAAACCCTGACGGAGCTGAGAAAAACTTACTGGCTACCAAAGGTAGAACTGAAACAAAGAAAATTTTAAACACATGCATTCCTTGTAAACGTATCCATTCACGACCCTTTAAGACCCCAAGCCCTCCAGACCTACTTGTGGAACGGGGTAACATTTACTCGGCCATTTGAAACCACGGGTATTGACTACACTGGATTGGTAAATGTGAGTTTTGGAGATAAAATGGATTCAAAGGAATACAAAGCGTACATTGTACTCTTCACCTGTGCTGCCACACGTGCCATATGTCTAGACATAGTAGAAGATCTGACAGCAGAAGCTTTCATTGCTGCTTTCAGACGATTTTGTGCACACAATTCTGTACCCAAAACTATATGGTCAGACAATGCCACATACTTCAAATCTGGTGAAAGAATTATTCATCAGATTTGTGACAGTGAAACAGTACAAACTCATTTAATCAAACACAATACAACCTGGAAGTACATTCGTGTTAATACACCATGGTATGGTTCCATTTGGGAAAGAAACATACAGACTGTAAAAAACTGCCTTAAAAAGACTATTGGGACCAAACATCTACAACTTTTTGAACTCATGACTATTCTGTCAGAAATTGAAAACGTTGTCAACAACAGACCATTAACTTATGTGGGAGATGGTATTAATGAGCCAGAACCTCTCACACCAAACCACTTAATTAACGGAGAAACAGTAAACATATTACCAGAATATGAACATAACAGTACCGAGGATCCAGATTGGGTAATAGGACACAAAGAACTCGACACAAAACACCAACATTTGACACAAATCAAAATTCAATTTATAACAAAATGGAGAGAAGAATACTTAACAAGTCTTAGAGAAAGACATAAACAATTAACAAAACAAAATTGGAATGATTCAGTCAAAATTGGGGACATTGTGTTGATACATGACAAGACACCAAGACAACATTGGTCATTGGGAAAAGTCTTGGAACTCAAAACTGGTGAAGACGAAGTTACCAGGGTTGTAAAACTGAAAACAGCAACTGGTGAAACCACCAGAGATATCACATTACTACAGTATATCCTTTGGAGTGTGGGGCTAAATTAGAACCATTACCCCAAAGGATGGATCAGGATACTATTGGGGAGGAATCTCTCAATGTACCTGATGTAACTCAGACTAAACCAGACAGGCCTCAAAGAAAGACTGCTTTGAAAGCCACAAAACTTTTACAAGAAAAAATTAAGACTGGTGACATAAACCTTACACAAATTGAGCAAAGTTAAAATGCTTAATAACTTTACTTTAATTTCATAAATTTCCTATACCTAAAGGGAATCAAACTGATTGACATAACTTTAACTAAACTTGAGAAACTAGCCTCTTGAACTTTTATATTTAAATAGGTCTTGAGTAACCTCTCTTCCTAAATTCCTACTTCATTCTTTTAATCCATTTTTACATGTTTTAACACTGTCCAAAAATTTGATCTATAACACAAATTTTTCTCCGCCTCCCCTCAGTATATGGAAAAACTATACGCGCTCACAACATAGTATCATATGTGGTACCTTTATTTCATAATTAAATATAAATTATTAATTAATTGAATTAAATATCTATACAAAATTGCCTCGGGATTGGCGACATAGCTTATTGGGAATGAAATAATTGCCATACGCACAAATAACCGGTATGTATGCATCGAGCCTCACATAGCAACAAGAAAACCCAATTTATTGTTTAGTCTTCAAGAGAGAAATACTGTAGAGTAAACAAAACTTTGCCAGATCAGCAAATAATGAAAATACAACGCGAATAAGAACGGCTCTCGGAGCTGTTTATGTGCAGCGAACGCTTTAAACAGGGAAGATGTGCTTTTGTCTTCCCTAAAGTTCTGAGTGAATTCCTTATAATAAACTTAATAACTAAAAAAAAAAGGATAGGCCTATACCTTCAAGTGTTTATATTGTGACTGCCTATATTAATTACATCAAGTTAACTCATCGCGTAACTCCATCGTGACGGCCCTACACCGAAAAAGATCGTAACGCCCTACATCGAAGCAAACTAAGGCCCAGCAAAAATAAGGTGGGACAATTTCTCTTCGTTCACATATAGGCATCTAAAATCCCGACACAAAATTACGTAAAGAATTAAATATAAAGAGGTCCTTTAAAAACCTACATACACATAACTCTCTAACGAAAAAACATAGGGCTTTTGTCGGTAACTCTCCACTCAAATCTGCTGGAAGCAGCCTGGAAATTTCCAACGGATGAGGGTATCAGGCAATCAATCCATAGCCCTATATAGCTTTTTCAATGTACTAATGATTTTAAAAACAATTGCCACCGAGATTTATAACTGAGAATGTCACATATGTACGAGTAACGGTAACGTATTTATCCTTCATGAAACTTCTCGACTCAAATACACCACGAACTCCTACGTAATAGGTGGTAGTACTTTATTAATGCTAGAGTGTTGGATGTTATTTCTGAGACACTTTTATTAATGAATTGAATTGAATATCCAATGCCTAAATCTCCCTTACGAAAGTTGGCAGTCCTAACCATGCAATTACCATTAAGACTCTTACAATCATAATTATTAAGGCAGATTTAAATGATGTTATTATGTTTATTATTGCGAAAAACAATTAAGTGAATATGTGATTTATGTTCCCCCTCAGTATTCTGATATAATTATGTAAATAGAATATAATTATTGCCTTTAATTCAACGATCTTATTTCTCCTTATCTGTTTTAGAGCTGCTGTGACATTTGTTGATAAGACATTCTGTTAGTACGCTTATTCAAAAAAACTGGGATTGGTTGATAATCTTAATTTTTTTTTAGTCACTCAGAAGCCACGTCTCTGTAATGAACTCATAAATGTAGGTCTGTATGCCCTCTAGTTTTACACAAACTATGATAGTGGCGGAGTATATCTTTAGCCGGTAAGTGTTTGCTACCCGCAATGTCCCGAGCTTCCCGGAGGTAACAAGACGTGCTCAACACAGTCTAATGCAAAGAATTAAAAAATCAACCAACCCGATCATCCAAGCTATCCAAGAGTCCTGCCATTTATCCTCTAAGCTATGGACTTCTTGGTACGAAAACGTCTGTCTGTAGCTCCACTTAACTTCGACAGTGCAGTATTATTTCTAATCCATTGTGTATATATTTCTATCCTTAGTATATGAACTGTCATTGTATTAATAATATTTGTTATATGGACTATAGTCTGCGAATAAACCTTTTCATTTTCATTTCATATATATATATATATATATATATATATATATATATATATATATATATATATATATATATATATATAAATTTAGGGTGATGCAAAAAAGGGGTCAAATTTTTTTTTTTCAATTTTCAGGGAGACACCCTCCTATTTTATCCATATTCCTAAGAAAGCATTGTATGCGAAATTTGGGGTTGAAAAAGAGAAAATTAGAGGTTGCTACCAAGCTTTAAAAATAAATGTATATCAGTTTGTGCTCAAAAATATTGTTTTGTTGATATTTTCGCCGGAGCCGGTTTGATATGTACCTAGTTAACCTAGTTTGAAAAAAAACGATGACATTCTAGACTATAGTACGTAGTGAGCTCATAAAATAGTAATAATAGGCACGCTGATTTCCGCACCACCCTCTGAGGTACAGCGTATAGCGCGTTAACTTTTTTTTATGTGGAAGTTTCCCCAGTAGGCATATCATAACCACTTATGTATGTTTATTTTCGTTTTTTGTGAAGCAAGAGTAATGTTTTCTTGTTTTTGTTTGAGAGTGACGACCTGTAACTTTTAACAATTTGAAGAAGGTATTGTTTCTGCTCTTCATCATTGGTTATCAGTTTGTTGTATTCCTCCATCAGTCGTACACCTCTTTCCGCAATGTCGTTTACCACTTTGAGTCCATATGCGATATCTCTTGCATTCGCATAACTTTCATCATCATTCCATTCTTCAGCATCTTTTTCAAGAAAAGTGCAAGGCACCTCTAGGATTTCAAAGAATCTTTTGTGTTCGCAGTAACGAAATCCTGCAGTTGTTTCTGCCCAGCTGATTCAGGATTTATTGATGCTCGTTTGCTCGGTTTTGAGTCAACTGGTTTCTGCAGAGCATGCTTCATTTTGTTTTTTGTCTCATGCGAAACAGCTGAATCAAAAAATGCAAGCGCCACAAGCTCCTCAGAGAGGTACCACAAATGTCTCAAAAACTTATTGAGTGCAGCACTTGCAATTTTGTCATCCTTTTGCTTGTAGAGCTGCAGACTTTGCACAAAATGCAAATCTGAACGGGGGGCGCATGAGGGTATGGGTGCCAGGTACCACGATCTGATGTATATCGCAGCTGAAAAGCAGCAAACATCTCTCAGTCCTTTTTCCTCTCTCTCAGTTAGTTTAAACTGAGATTTAAACATCCAAATTTTAATGCAGTAAATTAGCTTGCCCATCCATCGTGCTCTGTGATAAGCTCCGGTGCTTTAAAGCTGATTCCTGACTTGGGGCACTACCGATGAAAATGAGCGTTAGCTCGAGCAATTCCTTGTAGTCATCACGAGGCTGCTGTTCATCAAGCTGAGCTTGAGCAAATTGAATGAGTTCTTCAGCATCTGAGATTTTCTCTGCAATGTTAGGGTCATCTGTTGCTGTTTGGTAATTGTTCTTGTCAATTTCCACCCACTTTGCTTTGAATCTCTTAAACAGTTGTATGTCAGGGCCACTAGAAGATGGCAAGGAGACAGAAACTGCAGCTTCTAACACTATTTCGAAAATATGATGTCGGCAAGCCAGCCACAGCATATCTTTATCCAATCTTTGCTCTAGTAACATACAAGCACCACTCTTAGAACCTGTGTTGGAGGCAGTGGTCAAACACATGCCCTTCACTTGGTCAGATATATTCCACTCCAATACTAACTGATGGACAGCATCTGCAATGTTTTGACCAGTTCCTCTGGCAAGTTTGGGAATACCAAGAAGCTGATCAACTCCTTGGCCGGAAATTAGAACTGGCAGTCGATCAACATTTTCATGACCAGTAATATCTTCCAGTAGTTTGCCGTCCCAATGTATTTGGAGAGGGCAATTTGTTTCGAAATCCTGCTTCAAATTTTCTGCCATTGTCTTGCGGTTCCTTTGTCTTGCTCTCCGTATCGATGAATAGCTAACACTGTATTCTTCAGGGTTTTGCCCAAGAGCATTGATTGTTGGGATCAAGATTTCCGAAGCAGCTCTATCACTTACTTTTGCAGCATCAAGAGATACAAGCATTGAAGAATCCATAAGCTTTGCACTCTTAGACTTTGATCTACTTTGTCTCGAAGTTGATGGCTGCTGAGGGTCAGCAACAAATTCTTCTTCTGATTTTGAACTATCTTCATTCAAACTTGAAGGACTTGAACTTGAGAGCACTGCTGCTTCGAAAACGACTGTTTCCCTCTTTCTTTTCTTTTCAAGCAATGTTTCCTTTTCTCTAGCAATCTCTTCCATTTGTGAAAAAACTTTATCCACTCCAGACATTTTGCCTTTTCTTCCTTTTTGTCGTTGCAGCATCAAAAACTCACGATCTTCATCTATCTTTATCATGTCAAGAGCACTTGCATGTGCAATGTCAAACAGATCTTGCAAGTCATTTTGCCAGCTCTCTTGTTTTTGAAGTAGTGCAGGTGATTGCTTCTTCTTCTTATTTCTGTTCTTCTTTAGTTTCTCCCACTCGTTGAAAAGTTTCTTTACTCTCTCCACGACATGACATTTCAACACTGTTGGGATGCGTGCCTTTTCCCACACATCCATAACATCTCTAGCAGTCAACAAAGCCGCTGTTTTCACCTGTTGCTTTTTATTGATCTTGTAGTTCATAAACAATGCTAATGTTTCCCTTTTAGATGGAAGCTGGGTTTCTTTGAAGGACTCTATAGGATGTCCTATGAGCCAAACAACTGTTTTGTGACGCGTATGCCGCTCCATGAGTGCAACTCAGCAACTGCTATACAACCACTCTCAGCGAAGGCAGCAAAGATACTGAGTCAGTGACGCCGCACTTACACTGACGCGGCCGCCACAGTGACGTCACAGCAAAGAAATGATTCTAGAATGTTCGGCCACGGCGTCTATAGCAATGAAAGGGATGAGAAGGTTTACGGAAAGAGGTTCAGAGTCTGTTATGACTGCTATATGTTGCTGACTACCATTTTTGATGAAATCTGCAAAATAAATAAATGTACAATAAATACAAACTGAAAATAACAATATACAAAATGTTCAATGGATGGTAGCAACCTCTAAAATGTCTTCAATTGTGCTGAAATTTTGCATGTTCAGTTTTTACACTAAATTAAATAAAATTAGAGGGTGTCTTCAAGTTTTTGAAATGATAAGTTATTTTGCATCACCCTAAATTATATATATATATATATATATATATATATATGTTACTAACTTCTCTCAAATTTTACGAGGGCCACTCAATATATTTTGACCCATCTTTTTTGTTTTCTTTCCAAGTTTCTTTGTAAGTTCCAGAAAGTTTGTACACAAATAGTTACATACCTTTTTTCAAAGTTTTTATTTTTCCACATAGTCTCCATCCTTTTATACGGCTTTCCTCCACTTCGAAACAAGGGCCTTTAGTCCTTGCTGGTAAAAGTCCGCTGAGTTCCGCTGGAGCCACCTCTTAACCTCCTCAACAACCTCATCGTCACTGTGAAACTTTCTTCCACCAATAGCATCTTTCATTGGCCAAAACAAATGGAAGTCTGAAGGTGCCAGATCAGGGTTGTATGGAGGGTGGGGTAACACAGTCAAGCGCATTTTTGTGATGGCCTCTCTTGTTTGCAAACTGTTTTGTGGTGTTGCGTTATCGTGCAATAGAAGGACGTCTTCCAGTTTTCTCTCCGGTCGAACTCGCTTTATACGTCTCTGGAGTCCTGTAGGGTAGAAATATATGACTCTGAGTTGATTGTTTGTCCTTTCTTCATAATGTCCATCAGAATCACCCCATTCTTGTCCCAGAAGATGGTGGCCATAACCTTTCCTGCAGAGGGAGCCATTTTGAACTTTTTCTTGCGTGGGAAGTGTGCGTGATGCTACTCCATGGATTGGCGTTTTGTTTCAGGTTCAAAGTGGTGTGCCCAAGTCTCATCCCCAGTCACAATTCGTGAAAGGAAGTCATCTGTCTCGTATCGAACCAACGACTCACAAGCAGTTTCTTTTATTTGGGCTTCAATCAGTTCGTGAGGAACAAACCGTGAACACACTTTTGAGTATCCCAGTTGCTGAATTATCGTATTCACACTTCCTTCACTAATTCCTAGCTCCAGTGATAGCTCCTTGTATGTGACGCACCGATTTGATCGAATGTTGTTGTTAGCACGTTGCACAGTGTGAGATGTCACAGCCGATACCGGGCGACCCCTGCATGGCTCATCATCGAGGCTGGCTCTCCCTTTCTCCGATGATCTCACACGTTTAGACCTGCGTCCAACTGTGCTTCGATCAACAACAGCATCTCCATAAACGTTTTGTAGACATTTGTGAATATTTCCAACTGTTTCCTTCTCTGCGATTAAGAACTCGATAACAGCTCTCTCTTTACGACGCACATCAATGTCAGACGCCATTTTCGAAACTACATTAACCATCAGTTTTATACAAGAAGGGGAGGTTCAAACTGGAAAAATCCGGTTATGTGTAGCGCAGAAAGTTCAAACTTGCGGCCCAAAAAACACTTCAGCCCCATGGCCTATTATTTAACTAAGAAAAAAGGGTGGGACAAATATTGAATGCCCCTAGTATTTTTCCTTTCTTGCTTTACTTAAATAACAGTATTGAAAACATGGAGTCATTCAATTAAAAAAATTCCTGCAAACTATATTCTATATTTTAACCAAATTTTGATCAACCAATTCCTCATTTCTTGGGCTGGATTGTGTGTGTCTTTTGTATTATGTACTGCGACTTAAAATATACCTTCGATTTTACAGTATCATATGGGAACAAAACTACAGAGAAGTTAGTATACAATAATAATTTGCATCAATTAACAAAGACTGAATTTTATAACATAATTGCACTTAATAACACGCAAATATAAAAGTTGCATTTACGTGTTTGGATTTTTGGAACGTAAAGTCGTTCGTTTGTATTTTCTGTTTAAGATGCTTCAACCGTACTGATCATCCTCATCCATTACCATTTTTTTTCTACCCCCAAGGGAGGTTGCAAAATCGACTACAAAATGTTTCAATTCGAGTTTAATTATGATACGATATATTCATTGATAAGCATATCTTTAATTTTAAATATTTAAGTGTTAATTACAATTTCTTTGTCTTTTAAGAAAGATTAATCAAAGTATTAATTTACTTTTAAAAAGTTTTAAAATCTGAAGTGAAATAAAATTTGAATGGGTAACTAATATAAATTTATTTTGTTCCAGTGTATTTTTCATTTCAGTCATACAGTACTTTCGGTAATTATTCGTTTTAGTGCTTTTCCTCCTTTCTGAACCAAAACACATTTTCCTGGTGTTTTTTTGGTGTGATTTGTTCAAATCTGAACTTCGTTTCTTTGGGAAATGAGCCGTTTTTGAGAAATTTTAAAATTGAAAATTTCTCAAAAACGGCTCATTTCCTAAAGAAACGAAGTTCAGATTTCAGCAAATCACACCAAAAAACACCAGAAAAATGTGTTTTGGTTCAGACCTAACCTAACCTAAACAGACCTAACCTAACCTAAACTGATTGGGTTTTGTTGCCAGACCGTAATATCCAGCTTTTCACGTCTTTCCAACAACGCTCAATATTTTGAATGTGAACGGTGTCTTCCACGAACCGCTGTGAATGGTTGACTGTCCGGTGAATGTAGCCTAGATTTCCAAGTTGAGAATACGCACGCCACTCGTCGGAATAGATTGTAGTCCCAGGCCTAATATGTTGCTGGATCAGGCGAACAAGAGTTGTTGCGTCTCTCTGAGGAACCGCAAACAGTAGTTTTTTGGAACTGCGTTCCAAGGTACCAAAAACCCAGGCAATCACAACCTCCGCAAACCAAAATGAAAACCAGACTGAAAAAGCATTCTTAAATGAGTATGCATTATGAGAGATTCAAAATGTACGTCTCTGATTGGTCGGATAAGGTCACGTGAAACAAAAACGATTTTTAATTGGTTGTTTTGACCTATGTTTCCTAATTTTGCCACGAGATGTCTCCCCATAAAACTGGAGAGGGCGACGTTCGTTAAAATTTTAACAGCGTTAAAAGCTAAATACTCGGTCAATGGCCTATAATGGCTGCTTTTTACGTCTAAATTTTTTTTAATTTTTTTTTTTCCATAAAAAATAATTATTACATTTCCTTGATTTTTATCAGTTTCCCTGAGGTTTCAAGGTGTCCTGAATATGAATTTATATGTTAAATTGTCATAGAATGTCTCCTTCTATCGAAAACGAACAAAGCATTAAAACGAATATTAACCGAATGTTTTAAAAACTAAAACCAACCTACAGTTTGGGCCTCATTCTTACACTTAAAGTTAAGAAATTAAAATGATAAGATCAGTAACATGAAATAATCCCCTTAACAAATATATATTTAAAAACGAGTCACTCAGTAATTACGGTATACTAATAATTATTGAAAGTATGTCTAAGATGGAAAATACACTGGAACAAATTAAATATTAATTAGTTACCCTTTAAAATTTCATTTCATTTCAAATTTCAAAACTTCTTAAAAACAAATTAATATCTTGATTAACCTTTCTTAAAGAACAAAGAAATTGAAATTAACAATTAAATATTTAAAATTAAAGATATGCTTATCAATGAATATATAGTATCTTAATATAATTTAAGTTGAAACATTTTTCAGTCAATTTTGAACCTCCATTTGGGGTAGATAAAAAAAAATGGTACTGGTCCAGCAGGGGTGAAGCACCTTAACACAGAAAAAACAAACAAACGAGTTCGTGTTTCAAACACATAAATGGAATTTTTATTTTTGTGTGTTATTAATATTAAGCGCAATTATGTTATAAAATTCAGTTTTTGTTAATTGATGCAAATTATTATTGTATACTAACTTCTCGTGTAGTTTTGTTGTTGTTGTTGTTTAGCCGATCAGCCCACCCTGATCGAGCAAGCCGGCGGCACGCAGGTAACCGATCGCCCTCTCCGGAGTGGACCAGAGGTTCAGCGCACTCGTGATGTTGTGTTGTGTTCGTTGTTGTGCTAGAGCGGTACAGTCCGTCATAATGTGTTCAATTGTTTGTGGTGTGTCTTGGCACAGGTGGCAGGTGTCGTCTATGGAGTTGTCTAGTCTGTGTTTATATGTCCGTAAGTTGGGGTGATGTCCACATCGGAATCGTGCTAAGTTAACTCGATCCGATCTGCTCAGGCTGATCTTTGACCTGTTAATGGGCGGCGGCTTCGCACCTAGGACCGCATTCGGACCGAGTCGTGTCAGTGCTTTGTGGGTTAGGTGTGTGTGTATGTGTTTTCTGTACTGTGTGATGTCTGTGGGGCGTGGTATGGAATGGAGTATTTGGTTATAATGTCTCTCTGGTGTTACCTTAATGGTGCGAGGTGTTGGTGCATGATTGTACATGTAGTGGCAAGGGTGTTGTGGGTTAGTTGTCGCTGCTGCCATGAATTGTGTTCCCCTCATGTCTAAATGTTCCCTAACTTTTAGTATTTTTGTTTCTGTGTGCAGGTGTTCTATTGGTGTTGTTTGAGTGCATCCTGTAATGATACGAAGTGCGTTGTTTTGTATTGTTTGTAAGGTGTTTATGTGTGTGTTTGAGATAATGGGTGCCCAGCATGGGCTAGCATAGTCCATAACTGAGCGAATATATTGTTTGTAGATGAGTGATGTTGTTTCCTGCTGGTGTCCAAAGTTTGTGCCTGTTAGTACCCTAAGCGTGTTAAGTCTTGACGTACATTTGTTTTTAATGTCCTGAATGTGGTTTGCAAAAGATAATGATGTGTTGTATGTGACACCTAGTATTTTGGTTCTGTGAGTGTGTGGAATGTTGATGTTGTTTAGTGTAAGTTGTGGAATTACCTGGTGTTCTTTTGTGTTGCTTGTAAGCAAGGTGATGGTTGATTTTGTGGGCGCTACTTTGAGTCTATTGTGTGTGAGCCAGTCTTGTATACTGTTTATGTATGTTTGTAGGTTATTTGTAGCGGTGTCGATGTTGTTGTGGGTGGATGTTAGAGTGATATCATCTGCATATGATGATAAGGTAAGCTTGTTATCTATGGGTGTTGGAATGTCATGCATGTATAAGTTGAAGAGTGTTGGTGAGAGAACAGAGCCTTGAGGGACCCCGTTCAGAAAAAGCTTGTTTTTGGATGACTTGCCATTAAATGTGACATGTGAGTATCTTCCTGAGAGATAGTTGCTCAGCCACCTTTTGGTGTTATTGTGCATGTTTGTGTTGAGTATTTTGTTTATGAGAGGGAAGCGTGGGATAGCATCAAATGCTTTACTAATGTCTATTGTTGCTAATAGTGTACGTTGAGCTGGTCTTCTAGAGTTGATGCCATCCATGATGTGCTGCGTGAGGTTAGTGAGTAATGTCGTGGTTGAGTGGTGAGGTCTGAATCCATGTTGAGTAGGCGATAGTGGTATGTGTGGGTTGGTGATTTGTAAGATTAGTCTTTCTGTTACTTTGGAAGGTGTGCATAGTAAAGTAATGGGTCTATAGGAAGCTGGTTCTGTTGGATTTTTGTTTGGTTTGAGTAGTGTAATAATTTTACCTTGTTTCCATATGTCAGGAATAATACAGTGTTGGTATGAATATGTGCTGATATTTGTGAGAGCTAGTATTCCTTGTGGGCCCAAGTGTTTAAGGTGTATGTTAGATATGTTGTCTGGTCCAGTAGCCTTCGAATTTTGAATGTTTTTGATGATCTTGGTGGTCTGGTCTGTATTGAAGGGTGTAATGGTCGTGTCGAGTCTGTAGGTTTTCTTGTGTCTGGCTGTTTGTCTGTCTGCGTGTTTCTGGTTGTTGTCTCTGTTTAAGTGACTTATCTTTGCGTAGTGATTAACTAGAATGTTAGCTTGTTGTGTGTATGTTGGGATATTATTTTGGCTGCGACAGATAGCCGCGTGTGAGGTGTGAATGCCGCTGTTAGAGTGGGTAATGCTGTTTATAGTCTTGTATAGCCTGTATGTATCTGTGGAGTGGTTTAGTGTTGTAAAATTGAAGGTATATTTTAAGTCGCAGTACATAATACAAACGACATACACACAATCCAGCCCAAGAAATGAGGAGTTGGTTGATCCAAATTTGGTTAGAATATAGTTTGCAGGAATTTTTTTCATTGAATGACCATGTTTTCAATACTGTTATTTAAGTAAAGCAAGAAAGGAAAAATACTACGGGCATTCGATATATTTTGCCCCACCCTTTTTTCTTAGCTAAATAATAGGCCATGGGGCTGAAGTGTCTTTTGGGTCGCAAGTTTGAACTTTCTGCGCTACACATAACCGGATTTTTCCAGTTTGAACCTCCCCTTCTTGTATAAAACCGCTTTTAAACGCCCTTGTATAAAACTGATGGTTAATGTAGTTTCGAAAATGGCGTCTGACATTGATGTGCGTCGTAAAGAGAGAGCTGTTATCGAGTTCTTAATAGCAGAGAAGGAAACAGTTGGAAATATTCACAAACGTCTACAAAACGTTTATGGAGATGCTGTTGTTGATCGAAGCACAGTTGGACGCAGGTCTAAACGTGTGAGATCATCGGAGAGAGGGAGAGCCAGCCTCGATGATGAGTCATGCAGGGGTCGCCCGGTATCGGCTGTGACATCTCACACTGTGCAACGTGCTAACAGCATCATTCGATCAAATCGGTGCGTCACATACAAGGAACTATCACTGGAGCTAGGAATTAGTGAAGGAAGTGTAAATACGATAATTCAGCAACTGGGATACTCAAAAGTGTGTTCACGGTTTGTTCCTCACGAACTGATTGAAGCCCAAATAAAAGAAACTGCTTGTGAGTCGTTGGTTCGATACGAGACAGAAGATGACTTCCTTTCACGAATTGTGACTGGGGATGAGACTTGGGTACACCACTTTGAACCTGAAACAAAACGCCAATCCATGGAGTAGCATCACGCAGACTTCCCACGCAAGAAAAAGTTCAAAATGGCTCACTCTGCAGGAAAGGTTATGGCCACCATCTTCTGGGACATGAATGGGGTGATTGTGATGGACATTATGAAGAAAGGACAAACAATCAACTCAGAGGCATATATTACTACCCTACAGGAGTCCAGAGACGTATAAAGCGAGTTCGACCGGAGAGAAAACTGGAAGACGTCCTTCTATTGCACGATAACGCAACACCACAAAACAGTTTGCAAACAAGAGAGGCCATCACAAAAATGCGCTTGACTGTGTTACCCCACCCTCCATACAACCCTGATCTGGCACCTTCAGACTTCCATTTGTTTGGGCCAATGAAGGATGCTATTGGTGGAAGAAAGTTTCACAGTGACTATGAGGTTGTTGAGGAGGTTAAGAGGTGGCTCCAGCGGACTTTTACCAGCAAGGACTAAAGGCCCTTGTTTCGAAGTGGAGGAAAGCCGCAGAAAAGGATGGAGACTATGTGGAAAAATAAAAACTTTAAAAAAAAAGTATGTAACTACTTGTATACAAAATTTCTGGAACTTACAAAGAAACTTGGAAAGAAAACAAAAAAGGTGGGTCAAAATATATTGAGTGGCCCTCGTAAAATTTGAGAGAAGTTAGTAACTATATATATATATATATATATATATATATATATATATATATATATATGAAATGAAAATGAAAAGGTTTATTGGCAGACTATAGTCCATATAACAAATATTATTAATACAATGACAGTTCATATACTAAGGATAGAAATATGAAAATGAAAAGGTTTATTGGCAGACTATAGTCCATATGACAAATATTATTAATACAATGACAGTTCATATACTAAGGATAGAAATATATACACAATGGATTAGAAATAATACTGCACTGTCGAAGTTAAGTGGAGCTACAGACAGACGTTTTCGTACCAAGAAGTCCATAGCTTAGATGATAAATGGCAGGACTCATGGATAGCTTGGATGATCGAGCTCGTTGATTTTTTAATTCTTTGCATTAGACTGTGTTCAGCACGTCTTGTTACCTCCAGGAAGCTCGGGACATTGCGGGTAGCAAACATTTGCGAAGCTGAGCAACTCGGGGGTAATTTATGTAAGAGTCTAAAAGACCTGTTGTACAGCAAATTTAGAGTTCTGCCAGAACCTTTTTTATATTTCACCCACAGTTGTGTATATATTACTGCAGAAAGTACGAAAGAGTGTGTCTTTATCTTCACTTGTGCAGAATAGAAAGTTCCTTATGGTCATATTCGCTTCAGCACACAGGCTTCGAGATTGTTTTCTTATATCCGAGTCATCACTCAAGGAGCTGGTAATAGTTTGACCCAAATACTTCAACTCTTGTACTTCCTCAATTACTTCACCATTCATTTTAAACCTCATATCAGCTGGTTGATTATAGCTTTTAGGATGAAATTGCATAACCTTAGTTTTTGTAACATTAAAAAGAATATGATGTTCCTGCGAATACACTTCGCAGACTTTTAGTAGCCGATCCAGACCTTTAACAAAGGAACTTATTAACACCATATGATCGGCATAAACTAAGTTATTTATCCTTGTGTTATCTATACAACATCCCACTGTTGCCTCATTAAGTGAAGCAATTAATCCGTCGATTACACCCCTCTGCCGCCTATTCTTCAGCCAGTTTCCAATCCAGCTACCTACTTCCCCACTGATACCCAGCGCGCGCACTTTGGCCATTAGCCGGCGGTGAGTTACCTTATCAAAGGCTTTATCAAAGTCGAGATAAAGATCAATCGCCCTACTCTTATCATACTCACCCAACATGACGTGGAAAAACTCGAGCAAGTTGGTGAGACGCTTGGTGAGACACGACCTATGCCGTCTAAACCCATGTTGGGAGTCCCCAAGCAGCTTATAGGAATCCAAATGGTCAACGATCCTATCCGCTATTATCCCCTCTAATAATTTACCTACAACTGAAGTGAGACTAATGGGACGATAGTTCCCTGGACTTTCGTGATCTCCTTTCTTAAAGACAGGGATCACGTTGGCTTCTCTCCAGTCACCAGGCACCTGGCCCGTCTCCAACGATTTGTTGAAGACTGTAGCCAGGTGGGGAGCCACCTGGTCGCGCACCTCCCGCAACACTCTGGGGAGAAACTGGTCTGGCCCAGGAGCCTTAAACGCGCTCAGTTTGTCTATTCTATCGGCAACGACTGTCGCGGTACATCGAACACTATCCAGGTCAGCACCTTCGTGCCTCACGCCTGGCTCGGGGATGACGCGGGTGTCCTCCCTGGTGAAAATTCCGCCGCAAAGTACTCATTAAGTACGTTAGCGATGTCCGCGTCGGAGATCCGCAGAATGCCGCTTCGGTCCTTCGGACCTATCATGCTTCTAATGGGTTTTCTACTATTAACATAACTGAAGAACTCCTTAGGGTTCCCCTTGCAGAGGCTTGCCACCCGTAGTTCTTCGTTACGTTTCGCTAGCCTAACCTTCGCCTTCACTTCCCTACACGGGCGGACATACGCTTCAGTGTTCTCATGGGAACGATTGGCCTTCGCCCTCCTAAACGCTACTTTCCTATTTCGGATAGCCGAAGCGATGTCACGACTGAACCACTTAGGCTGCGCTGAAGCAGGGGTGACCAGTTTTGAGGGTATGGCAGCAGACTGCAGCACCATAAACTCGTCCCGGAATGCACTCCACACTCCCTCAACATCGCCGCCAACCTCTAACCCCATCTCTCCTACGCTATCCCTGAGGCTAACAAAGTTCGCCCGCCGGAGATCGAGCTTACTGCCTCTCGAGTTACTACGTTTCACCCGAGGGACGCACACACGGAACCTAATCAGACCGCGATCACTCTCGCCCAACGATTCGTCAACGGTGAGGCCAATGACGAGGTTGTCTTCGGTCGTGAATACTAAGTCTAGAACGCTTTCGCCTCGTGTAGGCTCATTGACCCACTGAGTGAGGAAGTTCTCATCAGCAAAGTCAACTAACCTCCTCCCTTCAGCACCAGCAGTCCTGTCTTCCCACTTTATGCCGCGTCAGTTGAAGTCTCCTAAAACTACACACCCTATCCCCTAGCAGGCTACGGAGTTCGGTGTACATGGCTGTATCCTCCTCGAGGAGGAGATGCGGAGGTCTGTACACCAACATTAACCTATAGTTCGTCCCTCCCACATTCAGATCGACGCCAAGCAGCTCCCGTTCCGACCGGAACTGGCAATCAACCGGACTCAACGTGTCCCTCACGTATATTAGTACCCCTCCCCACGGGTGCGGTCTTTGCGAAACATTCTGTACCCGGGAATTTCGAACTCCCCAACGTAGTCCCTACAATCGGTATGAATCCAGGACTCAGTGATAGCAACGATATCCTGGTATTCTGATGCTAAGAGCGCTCGTAACTCGCAAAACTTATTCCTAATCGACCTAGCATTAAAAAGCATTGCACGGAGAGAGCCTTCCCTATTCTGACCGCCCCCTAGCACGACCCGTTTCCAGAACAGCCAGGGCTGTCGGGAGTTGAAGAGCCCCTCACTAACGAGGGGACAACTTCCGCAGGAACCTGAGCCCCCTCCAACGGAGAGAGAGAGAGAGAGAGAGAGTTACAAGGAAAAGAAGTACCTCAAAAGGCCTTGCGGCCCATACTGAGGAGGTACCAATGGCAACGAGTGCCAGGGAAAATTTTGTACACACTCAAATTGTGTGCAAGGTTTGGTCTAACCTTTTCTTGAACTGATCCACAGAGGAACTGTTCACAACTTCCGAAGGTAACCTGTTTGTTTCTGTTTGTTTTGGTTTGATTTGGGCGTTTGTTCATAATGTTTGTAAGTTTTTCCAATGTATGTGTGTGTATTACACATAGGGGTAACATGGTCAAAACTGTTGCAAAACTTACAATTGTATTTCAAATTTGATTTGCAGTTATGCTTTTGGTGCCCTCATCCAATGCATTTTTTGCATAAGTTTAGTTGTTCACAACGTTTTGACCTTGCTGTAAAGTCTTTGTATTTGGGACAATTTGTAGAATAATGTTCACTGCTAAAACAAAATTTGCATGGTGTGGGATTATACTCAAAAGTAGGGTAGTTACATTAAAGTTTTGCAGAGTAGGGGTCTTTGAGTCTTTTTCTGTCACTTTATTTTCTGCAAATTGAGTTTTGCGGTTGTGTTTTGATGTAACTGGTAAGTGTTGAAATCTTTTGTTAGGTTTTTGGTTTTCTGCATTGTTGGTTTTTTCTTGTGCTGTGTTAAATTTTGGGAGTGTGTAACTTGATTTGTAAAGTGCAAGTACAGTTGGGAAATCTTCTCTTAGCTTATTAAGGCTAGGGTATATGTCAGTTGTCCTCTGATGAAATATCTCTTTGACTTTAGAAGGGAGCTTTTCAAAAACAACAGCTTGAATGATTCCAAGCTGTTTCTGCAATGTTTAAATTATTGTTTTTAAGTTGTCCCATGAGACATTCAAACTCACAGTAAAAGTCAAAGAGGTCACCATAGTTGTCTTTTGGGGTTCGCATGTTCATTACTTTAAGAGCCAAATCATGTATAATTTCATCCTTATGCATGTAATTTCTGTTAAGTAATTCTATTGCTACAGAATAAGAAGTACCTATGGCTGGTAGTGATTCCACTAATCTTAAGGCAGGGCCTTTCAGATAGTTCACTAAATAACTAAATTTATCAACATCTGTAATGTAGTTTTTATTGCCTATAAGGCTATGAAATTTGGCTCTGTCACCCTCAAAAGTGGGTACTGCAAGTGTAGGCAATTTTGATTTTAGTTCATTGCCCTCAGCCACATTGGGAGAGCTAAATGAAGCATTTCTAATAGCTTCTAAGAAGCTTTCATTTGTGTCTTGTTTTTTGCACTCATCAAGTTGGTTTTGAATTTCAGAAATATAGTTGTTAATTTTTGTAATGTAATTTTCATTGTCAAGTAGGATAGTAGAATACTCATCATCTGTTAGTTCAATTATGTCATCAATTTCTGTAATTATGTCCTCAACTAGTATGAGAATTTCTTGTTTGTAACGAGTAATAGAATTTAATGTTGTTTCAAGATCATATCTTGTAGGTTCTTTTTGTTTGTAATCATTGTACAGTTTGGTGATGACACCTACTTGCTGATTTTTTCCTCATTAATTTTTTGTGGTTTTGAGATGGTGCCATAGTCCCAAGGTCTGTGTTTTTGTTTTCTTGGTCTGGGTTTTTTACCCTTTTTTCCAAGTCTTCCATAATTGTTGTTAGTGTTAAAGTTCTGAGTTTAATTTTTTAATGTTGAGCGAGTTAAATTACTGTAATAAGTTTTTTATATAACCTGCGCCACAGGTTGAATTCAAAATTTACAATGTTTTTAGTTAGGATAGGCCTTGAGTGTAAAGAGTAAGGTCTACTTTAAGAGGTAGGCCTATTATGTAAGGTAAAGTTAGGTGGGCCTACTAACTAGGCCCATTTTGTGGGCCTACTAAGTAGGCTTATGTTTGGGCCTATTATTTGATAGGACCTTAAATGAGTTAAGCCTGTTAAATTAACAAGGCTTTGTTTTGAGTTTGAAGAGTAGGACCTATTAAATAGGCTTAATGTTGTGGGCCTATTTTTTATAGGACCTAAAATGAGTTATGCCTGTTAAATGAACAAGCCTTTGTTTTCGGTTAGTGTAAAGGTAAAGGGATCGGTTCCCAGTTGCATAAGCCACCATATGAAAAAACTATAGTGGGGTTATGGTTGAAATTGGGGTTAGGCCTACTGAGCTAAGCCTAGCCACTGTGTGTTGTTAGTGTAAATTTTAGAGGGGTCAGTTCCCCACACACAGGCCACCATATGAAAAAACTATATAGGGCTATGGGTTGATTGCCTGATACCCTCATCCGTTGGAAATTTCCAGCAGATTTCAGTGGAGAGTTAAACGACAAAAGCCCTATGTTTTTTCGTTAGAGAGTTATGAATATGTAGGTCTTTATTAAAGGACCTCTTTATATTTAATTGTTTATGGTAATTTTTGCGTCGGGATTTTAGATGCCTATATGTGAACGAAAAGAAATTGTCCCACCTTATTTTTGCTGGGCCTTAGTTTGCTTCGATGTAGGGCGTCACGATCTTTTTCGGTGTAGGGCCGCCACGATGGAGTTACGCGATGAGTTAACTTGATGTAATTAATATAGGCAGTCACAATATAAACACTTTAAGGTATAGGCCTATCTTATCTGTTGTAATTAAGTTTATTATAAGGAATTCACTCAGAACTTTAGGGAAGACAAAAGCACACCTTCCCTGTTTAAAGCGTTCGCTGTAACTAAACAGCTCCGAGAGCTTCGCGTTGTATTTTCATTATTTGCTGATTTGGCAAAGTTTTGTTTGGTCTACTTCTCTGTGGTAGACTAAACAATAAATTGGGGTTTCTTGTTGCTATGTGAGGCTCGATGCATACATACCGGTTCTTTGTACGTATGGCAATTATTTAATTCCCAATAGGCTATGTCGCCAATCCCGAGGCAATTTTGTATAGATATTTAATTCAATTAATTAATAATTTATATTTAATTATGAAATAAAGGTACCACATATACCATGTTGTGAGCGCGTATAGTTTTTCCATAGTTAGGTTAGGGGTTAGGTTTTCCATGAAACCTAGGTTTTTCTCATGGTTTTTGATGTGTTTCATGACATTCTTACCTTCATTTTCGTTGGAAATGACGAGTTTTTCACCCCCTAAAAAATGATTCTCCAAAGGTTTCCAAATATTGATTGGGTAGGGGGTGGTATATATCTTAACAACTGGTCATTTCGGACGGAAATGAAGGTCAGATTCGCATGAATCACATCAAAAACCTTGAGAAAAACCTAGGTTTCATAGGAAATAGCAGTCTGGGATGAAAAGTAATTACCAAAATTTCTACAAACTATATTCTATATTATTATGAAATTTAGAGCAACCAACTCATTTCTCTGTCTGGATTGTGTGTATGTCTTTGGTATTATTAACTGCAACTTAAAATATACTTCTAATTTTATAGTATATAATATATAAAGACCATTAGGAACAAACGTATAGAAAAAATAGTATACGATACTTTGCATCAATCAATATAAATAAAATGTTATAACATAATTGCAACTAATAACACAAATATAAAATTAGTTTCGTTTGCAATAATAGCAGATGAATTTCTTTAATCTTTGACGACTTCACATGTCTCTACTGTTTATTCATTCATAATTATATCTTCAATTTTAAATATTTTATTGTTAATTGCAATTTTTCTGTTTTTTAAGATAGGTTAATCAAAAGTATTAATGTACTTTTGAAAAGTGTTAAAATCTGAAGTGAAATAAAATTTGAATGGGTAACTAATATAAATTTATTTTGTTCCAGTGTATTTTTCATTTTAGTCATACAGTACTTTCAATTATTATTACCGTAATTACCAAGTGACTCGTTTTTAAATATGTATTTATTAAGGGTCTTATTTCATGTTACTGATCCTATCATTTTAATTGGTACTTAGTATTATCGGGACTACCAAACGTCATTTTCGTTTAAACTAACAAAAATATCACAACTTAAGCTTGGAAACGTCGCAAATTATAAGAATGTTTTAAAAACTAAAACCAACCTACAGTTTGGGCCTCATTCTTACACTTAAAGTTAAGAAATTAAAATGATAAGATCAGTAACATGAAATAATCCCCTTAACAAATATATATTTAAAAACGAGTCACTCAGTAATTTCGGTACTAATAATTATTGAAAGTATGTCTAAGATGGAAAATACACTGGAACAAATTAAATATATATTAGTTACCCTTTCAAATTTTATTTCATTTCAAATTTCAAAACTTTTTAAAAACAAATTAATATCTTGATTACCCTTTCTTAAAGAACAAAGAAAATGAAATTAACAATTAAATATTTAAAATTAAAGATATGCTTATCAATGAATATATAGTATCACAACATACTTCAAGTTGAAACATTTGTTAGTCAATTTTGAACCTCCATTTGGAGTAGATAAAAAATAAAACTGTAATGATCCAGTGGAGTTGATGCACTTTAAACTGAAAAACAAGCAAGTGAGTTCGTATTTCAAACACATAAGTGGAACTTTTTTATTTTTGCGTGTTATTAAGCGCAATTATGTTATAAAATTCAGTATTTGTTAATTGATGCAAATTATTATTGTATACTAACTTCTCTGTAGTTTTGTTCCCATATGATACCGTAAAATCGAAGGTATATTTTAAGTCGCAGTACATAATACAAAAGACATACACACAATCCAGCCCAAGAAATGAGGAGTTGGTTGATCCAAATTTGGTTAAAATATAGAATATAGTTTGCAGGAATTTTTTTCATTGAATGACTGCATGTTTTCAATACTGTTATTTAAGTAAAGCAAGAAAGGAAAAATACTAGGGGCACTCAATATATTTTGTCCCACCCTTTTTTCTTAGCTAAATAATAGGCCATGGGGCTGAAGTGTCTTTTGGGCCGCAAGTTTGAACTTTCTGCGCTACACATAACCGGATTTTTCCAGTTTGAACCTCCCCTCCTTGTATAAAACCGCTTTTAAACGCCCTTGTATAAAACTGATGGTTAATGTAGTTTCGAAAATGGCGTTTGACATTGATGTGCGTCGTAAAGAGAGAGCTGTTATCGAGTTCTTAATCGCAGAGAAGGAAACAGTTGGAAATATTCACAAACGTCTACAAAACGTTTATGGAGATGCTGTTGTTGATCGAAGCACAGTTGGACGCAGGTCTAAACGTGTGAGATCATCGGAGAGAGGGAGAGCCAGCCTCGATGATGAGCCATGCAGGGGTCGCCCGGTATCGGCTGTGACATCTCACACTGTGCAACGTGCTAACAACAACATTCGATCAAATCGGTGCGTCACATACAAGGAGCTATCACTGGAGCTAGGAATTAGTGAAGGAAGTGTAAATACGATAATTCAGCAACTGGGATACTCAAAAGTGTGTTCACGGTTTGTTCCTCACGAACTGATTGAAGCCCAAATAAAAGAAACTGCTTGTGAGTCGTTGGTTCGATACGAGACAGAAGATGACTTCCTTTCACGAATTGTGACTGGGGATGAGACTTGGGCACACCACTTTGAACCTGAAACAAAACGCCAATCCATGGAGTAGCATCACGCAGACTTCCCACGCAAGAAAAAGTTCAAAATGGCTCCCTCTGCAGGAAAGGTTATGGCCACCATCTTCTGGGACATGAATGGGGTGATTCTGATGGACATATGAAGAAAGGACAAACAATCAACTCAGAGTCATATATTTCTACTCTACAGGACTCCAGAGACGTATAAAGCGAGTTCAACCGGAGAGAAAACTGGAAGACGTCCTTCTATTGCACGATAACGCAACACCACAAAACAGTTTGCAAACAAGAGAGGCCATCACAAAAATGCGCTTGACTGTGGTACCCCACCCTCCATACAATCCTGATCTGGCACCTTCAGACTTCCATTTGTTTGGGCCAATGAAGGATGCTATTGGTGGAAGAAAGTTTCACAGTGACGATGAGGTTGTTGAGGAGGTTAAGAGGTGGCTCCAGCGGAACTCAGCGGACTTTTACCAGCAAGGACTAAAAGCCCTTGTTTCGAAGTGGAGGAAAGCCGCAGAAAAGGATGGAGACTATGTGGAAAAATAAAAACTTTTAAAAAAAAGTATGTAACTACTTGTATACAAAATTTCTGGAACTTACAAGGAAACTTGGAAAGAAAACAAAAAAGGTGAGTCAAAATATATTGAGTGGCCCTCGTAAAATTTGAGAGAAGTTAGTAACTATATATATATATATATATATATGCACTAAAATCACAAAATAACACGTGACCTTATTAATAAGCAAACAACCACTCAAATGGCGTGCAAGATTTGGTCTAACCTTTTCTTGAACTGATCCACAGAGGAACTGTTCACAACTTCTGAAGGTAACCTGTTCCACGTGTCACAGATCTTATACGTAAAGTAATTCCCACACACACTAGTCCTAAACCGTTTCATATCCAACTTCCAACCATTGTTGCGAGTTGGGTTATCATTTAAACTAAACATACGTCTAAAATCGACATCGTTGAACCCGCGTAAGAGCTTGAAAACCTCGATCAGTTGACCGCGCAGCCTCCGAGTTTCAAGCGAAAACAAGTTCAGGGCGCGTAACCGTCGATTGTAGCCCATATGCCTAACGGAAGGGATTAACTTTGTGGCCCTCGCCTGCACTCGCTCCAGCCTCTCAATATCTTTCCTGAGGGTGGGCGACCAGAACTGCACAGCATATTCCAGGTGCGGCCGAACAAGGGAATTGTACAGAGAGAGCACAATCTCCTTGTTCCGAAACTGAAATTGCCTCCTGATATAACCCAATAGTTTCTGGGCTTTCTTTTCCACTTCTACGCACTGTTTCGTAAACTTAAGGTCGCTGCTAATTAGCACACCCAAGTCCTTTTCTAAATCAGTCACCTCGATATGACTCCCCAACATCGAGTAGTCCGACTTGGGATTGGCGTAGCCAATGTGCATCACTTTGCATTTACCCAAGTTAAACGGCATTTACCATTTTTCGGACCACTCTCCTATCCTACCTAGGTCAGCACGCAGTTGCTCGATCGCTTCGGGCGTCCCAACATTGGCCCCAAGCTTGGTGTCATCAGCGAATTTGGCGATCCGACTGACGATGCCACCGTCGATATCATTTATGTAAATGATAAACAACAGTGGCCCCAAAACGGAACCCTGAGGAACCCCACTAGTGACCGAGGCCCAACCCGAACTAGCCCCTTTAATTACAACCCTCTGCCGCCTATTCCTCAGCCAGTTTTCAATCCACCTACCTATTTCCCTACCGATACCCAGCGCGCGCACTTTCGCCATTAGCTGGCGGTGAGGTACCTTATCAAAGGCTTTCTGAAAGTCGAGATAAAGTATATCAATCGCCCTACTCTTATCATACTCACTCAACATGACGTGGAAAAACTCGAGCAAGTTGGTGAGACACGACCTATGCCGTCTAAACCCATGTTGGGAGTCCCCAAGCAGCTTGTAGGAATCCAAATGGTCAACGATCCTATCAGCTATTATCCCTTCTAATAATTTACCTACAACTGAAGTGAGACTAATGGGACGATAGTTCCCTGGACTTTCGTGATCCCCTTTCTTAAAGATAGGGGTCACGTTGGCTTCCCTCCAGTCACCAGGCACCTGGCCCATCTCCAACGATTTGTTGAAGACTGTAGCCAGGTGGGGAGCCACCTGGTCGCGCACTTCTCGCAACACTCTGGGGAGAAACTGGTCTGGCCCAGGAGCCTTAAACGCGCTCAGTTTGTCTATTCTATCGGCAACGACTGTCGCGGTACATCTAACACTATCCAGGTCAGCACCTTCGTGCCTCACGCCTGGCTCGGGGATGACGCGGGTATCCTCCCTGGTGAACACTCCCGCAAAGTACTCATTAAGCACATTAGCGATGTCCGCGTCAGAGGTCCGCAGAACGCCGCTTCCGTCCTTTAATATGCTTCTAATGGGCTTTCAACTATTAACATAACTGAAGAACTCGTTAGGGTTCCCCTTGCAGAGGCTTGCCACCCGTAGTTCTTCGTTACGTTTCGCTAGGCGTTTCGTTTCGCCTTCACTTCCCTACACAGGCGGACATACGCTTCAGTGTTCTCGTGGGAACGATTGGCCTTCGCCCTCCTATACGCTACTTTCCTATTTCGGATAGCCGAAGCGATGTCACGATTGAACCACTTAGGCTGCATTGAAGCAGGGGTGACCGGTTTTGAGGGTATGGCAGCAGACTGCAGCACCATAAACTCGTCCCGGAATGCACCCCACACTCCCTCAACATCGCTGCCAACCTCTAACCCCATCTCTCCTACGCTATCCCTGAGGCTAACAAAGTTCGCCCACCAGAGATCGAGCGTACTGCCTCTCGAGTTACTACGCTTCACCCGAGGGACGCACACACGGAACCTAATAAGACCGTGATCACTCCCGCCCAATCATTCGTCAACGGTGAGGCCAGTGACGAGTTGTCTTCGGTCGTGAATACTAAGTCTAGAACGCTTTCGCCTCGTGTAGGCTCGTTGACCCACTGAGTGAGGAAGTTCTCATCAGCAAAGTCAACTAGCCTCCTCCCTTCAGCATCGGCAGTCCTGTTTTCCCACTTTATGCCGCGACAGTTGAAGTCTCCTAAAACTACACACACCCTATCCCCTAGCAGGCTACTGAGTTCGGTGTACAGGGCTGTATCCTCCTCGAGGAGGAGATGCGGAGGTCTGTACACCAAGATTAACCTATAGTTCGTCCCTCCCACGTTCAGATCGACGCCAAGCAAGCAGCTCCCGTTCCGACCGGAACTGGCAGTCAACCGGACTCAACGTGTCTCTGACGCATATTAGTACCCCACCCTCCTCCCCACGGGTGCGGTCTTAGAGAGAGAGAGAGAGAGAGAGAGAGAGAGAGAGAGAACACTAATATAAGAATCTAATTTATGAGCGTTTATTTCAACTTTCACTCCAAATAAAAAAAAAAAAAAAAAATTTTGAAGTTAATAACTTTAAGAAATCCAAAATAAAATAAAATAAAATGTGAATGTCCGACTCGAACCCCCAAATAGTGTACTGTACATATTTTGGATTATCAATTGTAAAAATCACTAGTAGTATAGCCGCAAAAGGGGAGAGTGCAGGAATGTTGCAGGTTATTATGTAATGTTGCAAAGGGGGGTGGGGGTTGTTGCAAAGGGGGTGGGGTTGTTGCAAAGGGGGTGGGGTTGTTGCAAGGGGGGGAACTTGGAGGCGGCGTTATCCCCCAAGAGAAAGGAGGAGGAGGAGAGAAAGGAGGAGAGGTGTTCACCTGGCAGGAGCCAAGTGCACATTAAGACTTCCAGCCGGGCTGGCGTTGTTTTATAGGCTCCTAATCAGCCAGTTGGCTGAGCCAAGGTGAGAGAGACGCCTGAAGGAGAGAGAGAGAGAGACAGCTGAAGGAGAGAGAGCTGAAGAAGAGAGAGATGCCTGTAGGAGGGAGAGACGCCTGAAGAAGAGAGAGATGCCTGTAGGAGGGAGAGACGCCTGAAGGAGAGAGAGGATAGGTACACATGCAGGAGTACACATGCTGGAGGTACACACACATACGCACACATGCAGGAGTACACATGCAGTAGGTACACATGCTGGAGGTACACGCACACATGCAGGAGTACACATGCAGTACACATGCTGGAGGCAAACATGCAGGAGAGAGAGACATCTGAAGGAGGAAGATACATGCAGGAGAGAGAGAGAGAGAGAGAGACACCTGAAGGACAGAGTGGAGTTCTCCCCCAATTTATTTTCGTTTCCCTAACCTAAGAAGCCACTATGGGGTTTACCAAAGGGCCTGAAATAGAAGGAGCAGAGCTCCTTACTCGGCCGGAGCCGAGGGGGGAATGGTTCTTCACCAGCTTCGCGATCTTTTATAATCCTCTATTCTGGCTGAGTTGCCAGATAGCGCAAGGTATTCCAGATAGCGCCATGTGTCCCATTAATCGTGTAACACATATATGACGGCTGTTATTCCAAATGTACTTGTATATATAATGAACTAATGAATCATATAAAATACCACAATATATATTTATATGGTTATACAAGATTCAACCGTATAAAATAACACAAGCGCCTCTTTCATTACGCGTTAATAGAATTAGTAAAGTTACCCAATAAATAAATCGTTAGACAGAAAACGAATTTTTATAAGGGTTACCCAACTAATTATGCACCAATCAATAAATAATAGCAAACGTGAATAAAGAGTTCCAATTCAATGGGTAACTATATCGACATAAGCTTGTTATTATTGTAACGTTTGCTCCCAATATAAATTTTCCTAAATAACAGTAAAACCAATTAATTGAAACTTCATTTAAATAATTTACGATACAATTCCACCAAACGAGATGAAAACTTATGAAACATATAGCCTCATTCCTGCGACGAAAAAAATGAAAAATGACGTAAAATAAAGAAATTATTCATTTGGATTTGCCCAAGCCACTATAGCGGGGTCGAATCGTGTCTCTAGGGACACGATTCGAACGAAAAAGGTCTCTAGGGACCTTTTTCGGGTCGAGGGATTATCCTTCTACAAGCTATTCGAGCAGAAATCACCACTGACTCCAGATATTAATTTTATCATTCTTATTACTTCTACAAATATTTACGCGTATTTTAAAATATAATTTGAAGCCAATTAAATTCTACTTATTAATAAATAACTTTTTACACACAAACTACATCTTAACTGCAAACACCTTGCACATCAATTCTTATTATCATTATTATTATTATTTCTACAATGAAACGGGGTCGGGCCGAAGAACGAGTGAGAGATCTCCCCCCCCCCCAATATATATATATATATATATATATATATATATATATATATATAAATTGAATTTACCGTGGTACACCATGTTTGGCAAACGCTTTAGTGGTGCAAGCCTCATTTACTGATGCATATTATATATATATATATATATATATATATATATATATGCTACACACAGACCGTGCATGGAACTCTTCTGGGATAATTAAATCCACTATAGTCCGAGTAAGTAATGACAAATACCGCCTCGGTGGTGTAGTGGTTAGCGTCGCGGACTACGAATCCATCGGCCCAGGGTTCGAGACCCGACGGCAGCCGGCGCGCAGCAAAGCCCAGCTGTTCATCCTTCCACACAATAAAGAAAGTGGTTGGTAGATAAATGGGCACCCTAGGAGGCCTAGTGGTCAAGACGCTGGGCTACTGATGGGTCGTGGTTCGGAATCCACGTTAAACTGTAGGTCTAAGGTGGAGTGAAAAGCTTGACCTTCGTCAGAATGAACAATTCGGGCGGAAGCTAACCAAAGGTTATCCAGTTTAACATGGGTTCAGAAATACATCTCGTCGATGGGGTTCGTTGCTTACTCTACCACATGGACTTTTATATGTAAGAGACCTAACCTAACCTACGAAATACATCTCGTCAGGGCCGATCCTAGAGCCATATATAGCAATAGAAATGAGCGCGATGTGTCGTTAAATACGTGATTTAAAATAACAGGACCATTTTACCCGAGGCAGTAGTATATCCGAAAAACATCGTAATGCACGATTTTTTCTATGTAGCAATAATAATTAACTCTTTCAAATACGTGATTTAAAATAACAGGACCATTTGACCCGAGGCAGTAGTATACCGAAAAACATCGTAATGCACGATTTTTTCTATGTAGCAATAATGATTAACTCTTTCAAATACGTGATTTAAAATAACAGGATCATTTAACCCGAGGCAGTAGTATGCCCGAAAAACATCGTATAACCTAACTATAATTTACAACTATAGTTTACCTTGACTTTCATATGCTTCTATCCTGTTTTATTAATAAAGATTTTTAACTTTTAATAACGTATGAATAAAGATTTTTAACATTTAATTTTATTTTAGTATTTATTCATGCCACGCCGCCTTAGACCACAGCTTAACGTTGAAACCGAATGTTCTTTTTAAAATATAATTAGGATATAATTTCTTTATTATAAAATAAGTTAACAATTATGTTAACAAACAATACTAATAATTTGTAAGTAAAAAATATAATATAAGGGACTACCATAGAAATGTAAGTGCCTATAATTCGATTTTATATATATGTTACTCGTCCGGTCTCGTTATAGCGGATTGGTACACGTCATAGCTCCACCCAGCTACATCGGCAGCCAATCACGACGAACATCTGGTCTTTTGGGCGGAGCTTGGCGAATGTGCATATAAAAGGGGATATTTTCAGTTGGGAGTAACAGTAGCTATTTTCGCATCAGTGAATAATCAACCATGGACCTGTACGTCTCCCCAGACTTGTATGAAGAACGTGATACTGCAGCATTAACCACAATTAGTCTTTTCAATGCGCTGATTGTGGCGAACTATTTTCGACGCAAACCGTAGAAGATATTTGCAGTGACGCTCCTTACAATCCGACGCAAGGGACTACCATAGAAATGTAAGTGTCCATAATTCGATTTTATATATATACGGAGAGTTGTAGTATTCGTCAAATAGATACTAGTCAAAAATGTCAATCAATGTTATTTCCCCATCATGCTAAAATCGAAATTGGTAATCGAACCAAAGATATCTTCACATAATGGGATCTGTCTGTCTGTCTGTATATGTTTTCCTTTAAGGTCCGATGAGGATTTGACACGAGTTATACAATCTTTTGAAGGGAATACGGATGATATACTGATCAGTCAGCAGTGTCACACATCCTCCACCATGGACCTGTACGTCTCCCCAGACTTGTATGAAGAACGTGATACTGCAGCATTAACCACAATTAGTCTTTTCAATGCGGCTGATTGTGGCGAACTATTTTCGACGCAAACCGTAGAAGATATTTGCAGTGACGCTCCTTACAATCCGACGCAAGGGACTACCATAGAAATGTAAGTGTCCATAATTCGATTTTATATATATACGGAGAGTTGTAGTATTTCGTCAAATAGATACTAGTCAAAAATGTCAATCAATGTTATTTCCCCATTATGCTAAAATCGAAATTTTTATGGCGTTCACTCCTCGAACCAAAGATATCTTCACATAATGGGGATCTGTCTGTCTGTATACTCTGTATATGTTTTCCTTTAAGGTCCGATGAGGATTTGACACGAGTTATACAATCTTTTGAAGGGAATACGGATGATATACTAATCAGTCAACAATGTCAAATAATGTAAGTGTTTTTCGATCTTTTTGGGATAAGAAGACACAATATATTTTCATAAATTTATTAAATGAAAGAAATCAGTACAATAAACGAATATACAAATATACGAACAAAAACATTATAATATACAACGAGTACGTACAATTGGAAAACGGTTTTTTATCTGTCTGCATACCATTTCATCGTTTCGGTGAGTGTGACACGGGTCAAATAAATTTAAAAAATTTATAAATTCTTTATCATTTGACATATGCATGAGAAATGAGACACAGTACATTCCGCAAACATTAGTAAAATATCCCTGCATACGAAATGGGTTCCATACAACTTCGGGAATATGTAACTGAGCGAGAAATTTTACAATAATAGGGTCACTCCAGGGTTGAGTACCGAGTGAATCAAAATAGTACAGGCGCTGTCTATTTTTAAAATAGACAGCGATCCAGTGAATCCCTTCATTACCGATGATGTCTGTGTTCACAATAAGACTACCGCATTCTCGCGTACTTGGCAAACTCAATGTTTCATTCTTCGCAAACACGCCGATAAATTTGGAACGTGTGACTCGCTCCATTACTTTCTGAAGTGTATTAGCATCCATTTTAAAAGTCAGTGATAACGCTTCTAAATCTATCTACTTCTATTAGGGCTTGCGATTCGAGATATACTAGTACACTAATAGGAGCGTCTATAGGCTTGGCGAATTCCAGCCGCACTGAGATGTTACCGCTCTGCTGTGGTGTTAAATGGGTATTTACGCTAGCAGATAAGTCAGGTGTAATGTCAAACGGATAAAGGTTAAATTGATCAATGAATTCTTCCTGCGTTACCCCATTACCAAGCTCATCACAATCACCTGCAATATGGGTCAGATTACTATAGGCTCTGGCACAAAGAGGTAACACACGTCTGATGAATAGTCCGTACCCATTGTTCCACCCAAAGCAGTGCCATTAACGTATAGAGTTATATTTTTAAGTCCGAAATTCTCGAATTTAAAGGCACTCTTTTTATATTTTCCATTCACCGAAGCGTGGTCCTGCATGCCGATTAATATCCTTTTAGGAAGATTTCCCAGGGCAATGTTTTCTATCTGCTTCGATGCCAACCCTGCAGGAACCGTATATAGTTTGATCTGCACTCTGTTAATAGGATATTTCACTGTAGCGTTTAGTAAATTTTTCTCAATTTCTAGTTGTTTTGGTGAACTTAATTTCACTCGCCGTACGCGGAGGTATGTGTCCATAATGTGAACCACAACGGACTTTGCGCCCTCTTCTTGATTCGCATCCAGATTTAAGCAGATCTCAGGACTCGTGCGGGTGAGCTTTATTTTCATATCCACCCCGTTCACAAGCAACTTCTCCTGGAAAGTGAAATCTGTGTGCAACCGTCCAAAACACTCGTATATTTTCTTTTTAGAATTTTTAAATTTGTCCTTTATACTATTTTCATCTTTAGTTTGATAATATCCCTCCGCACTTAAAAAGGTATAGCCTTCGCTTTGGAAAAGTTGAGGACATTTTCCAAATAGGCTCGTAGATGATAGTACCCGTGCCTGCCGATATGTTGGTCTGATTTAAAATATACGTCACACTGGTTGAATATGGCGTGCAGAAAGTTTGTTTCAGGGTATACAGCAATTTGTCATCGCAGGCCGTTCCATCAGAATGGGCTATACGTAGCTTAGCGTACATGTGCACACAGCTTGGATCAAAAAAGTAAGGACCTGAGCTGGGTATCACGAATTCTATAGGTGCACTCGGGGAACTAATTGTGTTTAAAGGGTTAATTGTAATAAAATCACTGTGCTCAATAGAAACTTGGGTTGGCGGGAGCTCAAAAAAGGACAGCTCTGACTTACAGCGTTGTGAACTACATGGGTGGATGAAGCGTGCCATGGCGAAATAGTGACTCCTCTCTCGACAAGTGGTAAACAAACTATGATTCATGAGATCAATATCCTTAGCTTATACAGTCAAAAAAGTGGTCAACCATAGTTCATTCGCTTACAGCATTCTTTTTTGATAGCCTTTTACGTTTAATACCACGTGACCCTTCTTCTTCTTCCGGGGAGCCCTCTTCTTCCCGCCACCACGCATTTTTCTCTTTGCATCTTTGATGATTTCGTTCCGTGTACGCTTTAAATGTTTTTTTAGGGCTTCTTTAGGTTTAGCCCCGGCCAATATGTCTTCTGCAGTGTTAAGGCCTGATTGTAGCGCTTTCCTTCCAAGGTATCTGGCACCCCTCTTCAGCAAAGGAACAGCCGTACGTAGTTATGGTGAAAAAATGGATCCAAGTCCACTACCGCGCTGGTATCGCATCCCTCGATAGACGGTGAAAGGCTTTCTATCCATTATAACTCAGTGCGTCGAAAGTGTAGCTTCACTGTTAAGCTCCCGTTACCGAATGGGAAGTTTTCGCCCTCAATCGTTCTTATATATATTGTGATATTGGTTATTAAATTAGTTGCGACATTCACATAATGGGGTCTGTCATATGTAATACTCAAACTCCTTCCTCTATGGTTGGGGATGTGAGCAATGCGCAGCAGGCGTGCCTGGGTATCCCCAACAAACTGGTGCTCCACTATATTACTGTAAATATAGCACATGTCTGGGGACCTTTCAGCCAATTTCTCCATCTCAATTGATACATTAATCTGGACAAGTTATACTGTGTCTCGTGAAATGTGTCTTTGGAAGGCTGCGCTATATCGGCCGTTGGTTAGAATTTTGAACTTTCTATGTTCTTTAAGACATCTGTTAGTCTTTGATTTTAGGATTAGTGTATGTGCAGGGTTGTTTACGATTTCATATACTAAATCATTCGTAAGGTTTGAGTTTCTTAAACTTACGTTTAAGCCTCTCACAACATCCTCGGCCGAACCATATTGGCCCGGCCCTAGTCTTACTTCTGTACTGTAATACCGTGCAATCTTAGTCCAAGCGATGCGCATAGTTTCATCCATAGCTACCCCAGCTTTTTCACACTCGTCAATGTCTCTAAGAATCGTAAAAACGGTTTCTTCATGTTCAATATTTAAAAAGACGGTGTCCAGCTGAATTTCGCATATCCCCACCTCATACGAATCACGACCCAATTCAATGTGCCCATGGAGTTCTGTTACAAAGTTGGCTAGCGTGTTGTTAGGGTGTGTACAGACAGGGACGAGGAGGACGGGAGATGTGGACGTAGAAATGGTTAGGAGCCATGTTGCATACTATTTAAGCTTCATTAATGCATCAGCTTTTATATAGGTGTTGAAGCTTTCTGGGTACCCTAGCCATTTCACCAGGTACATTTTTCTCCTTCCTGAACCTTTGCTTCCTAAAATTTTCTCAATTTTAAACACATTTTTTTCTAAATTAAACGCAACTTTCTGCAATTCCTCGCGGTAAAAGCCTCCTGAGATTTCTTCCCCATTCAAATCTTCAATGTAATACATCATTATCACACCTTTAGGTCTCACAGCCCTAACTTTAAAAATCTCGCGTGTCCATCCTTGCTCAAAACCCTTTGCGAATTTATTCCCCGAACGCGACAGCCTTACATAATCATTGATTTTGAAGCGCACAGAGTGTGGTGGTGGTGGTGGTGGTGGTGGTCCATCTCTTCTCGGGAGCGTACCTCTTTCTAAACTTCGTTAGGTGTTGCCCCAATCGTGCGATGGTGTGAGCGGTTGTAGGATGATGCCAATGGTTCCAGAATGTCTAGAAATCTGTATGTTTTTATGTGTAAAATAACGGTGCATGCGTTCCTTTATGGTGCGCTGAACTCTTTCAGCTAAAGAAGCCTTATGTATAGAATTGGTTGTGTAATAGCTGATATTAACTCTGTCAACATATTCTGAAAAGCACGGCCTATAAACTCCTTCCCCATATCCGTACAAAAATAGCCAGGAACCCTGTTTTCTTTTAACATTAGCGTTTTGGTGGCTTTAGCAACTGTTTCAGGTGATTTATTTTCAGAGGAACTAGCCACAGATATCTAGAGAATACGTCTATTATGAATAGAATGTAGCGGTAACCATCGTTATACACAGAATATCTTTGCATGTCTGTTAAATCTGCTTGCCAATAGAATCAATCGAGGAAGCCGTTGTCTTGGCTGTTTTTAAACCTTTTCTCACAGGCTTATGAAGCGTATAAGCGTCCTGCTCCCTCAAAAATCTTTCAACATCTTTTTTTCCTACTCCGTAAACGTGCAGTCTATCTACGCCGCCGTAAGAGGATGGGGTAGAAATGTCATAATAACGTTTAGTTAATACGTTAGCCATTTGCGTATTTTAGAGGCACGTGGGTAGGGTTGGTTTAACCTCTTCTTGCTCCTCTTCAAAGGTGTTACCGCAGGGGGTGACGGCGCCTTCAATTGTGTCACAGGCGTTGCGTGTTCCAAGTCTTTTAACCTGTTCAGATTTCCTCTCAACGTTTTAGGGTAGTACAGCATATTATAGAGTTTGCTCTTCAGAATCGCGACGAGCGTGAGGTCAGGACGAGTCTGTCCTTTGGGTTCGGGTCAGATGACGGTGATGTAGACGATTATTGGGTGATAGTACCGTTTAGGCGTTTGGCTGCTGAAGATGTAGAATATATATTATGGCGTTTAATGCAAGCCGTCCAAAGTAGTATAGCCTTCAATATGGACAACTTCACGGTAAATATTGACCGTGTATTCCGTGTTGCGGGTCATAGTGCCATACCGTACACTCTTAACTTCAATTCTCCAACTATTTACCGAAGGCATATAAACGTCGATCGTGGTTGCGGCTTTATAGCAGTACTCTTAGCACGTATGTTTACTGTACAAAATACACGGACTCAAAAAATTTGGCTGCCTACGATCGTTGAGCGTGCCCGTAAACTAGCTGTAGACTGTGAACTTGAATTTGACTGTAATATGGGTCCTGAAGAGCTGAGAAAGGTAGAACAGGAAATGAATGTGCGCATAGTTATATTGGTTTGGATGATCGCCGCCGGACTGTGTATGTTTTTAAAAGCTGTGTGAGAGATCGTACAAGGCCCTACTTATTTTAGGAATGTCAGGAACAACGTATCTCCCATCCGTAATATAAGGGGGCTTTACGCGAGTTATGACAAAAGTCGAAAATATGGGAGACATCATGATTTGTGTAAGGGGTGCCTCGAGTTTGCGGATGATTAGTGAGACATTGTAAAGAATGTCACATGGTATGTGAGCAGTGTAAAAGCACCAAATGTGAAAGCCGTGTAGTTGAGAAGAGAGACTGTGATGTGTGTAGACGCACATTTTTCAATAATAGCTGCTTTGATCTCCATAAATCAATTGGTACGTGCAGGAAAATGAGAATCTGTGAATGTGGTGTGTTTCACACAATGGATAATTGGGGAAAATTTAAGCACAAGTGCGACGTAATTCACTGTCCTACATGCCAGGAGGAATATAAGGCGGATGGAGTAAAGCATGTGTGTTATATGAAAGATGCTAAGCCTAAAAATAACCCTTGTATTACTGTGTACTACGATATAGAAACATATACGAACGCTGAAACCAAAGAGGTAATTCCACATTTACTTGTGAGCCAGACCATCTGTGATGAGTGTATGGGTATCGAATGTGACGAGTGCCCCAAATGCGGTAAACGGACAAACGTTTTTAAAACGAATGTCAGCGATAGTCCTGTGAAACTATTTGTGTCCTATATTGTCAAGTTAGCCGACAAGTTCAAAAAAATGACTGTGTATATTCTCGCCCATAACGGGGCAAAGTTTGACACGCAGTTCCTTTATAAGGAGTTGCTTGAACACGAATCCTCTGAGATATTTACAGGTGATCCATTGAAAAGAGGCAACAAATTAATACAGATGCAGATAAGAGGCAATGTACAATTTAAAGATACTTTATTATTCACACCTTGTAAATTAGCAAAGCTACCCAAGGTGATGGGAGTAGCAGCTGAAGTTTCCAAAGGATACTTCCCATACACTTTCCTCACCAGCGAGACTTTAAACTACGTAGGCCCACCACCCCCCAAACATTATTTTGACTGCATGGATGAACGTGAAGACTTTGATCGATACTACGACAGTTTTAATGAAAGTAACCCTTATAATATAGCTGATGAATGTGAGCGTTATCGCGTGAATGATGTGCGCGTGCTTAGAGTATGTTTCCAGGCCTTTAGAAGTATGTACATAGCCCGTTTCAAATGCGATCCACTGCAAGTCGCAACCACCATCGCATCATTATGTTTTACGGTGTTCAAGAATAACTTCATGCCTAAAGACTCCTTAGCCATTATTCACCGAAACAACCCCCGCAGTTACGGACACAAGGCTATTTACTGGCTCATACACCTGCAGCAACAAACAGGTGTATACATAAAGCACGCCCGCAACACGGGTGAAGTACCCATTAAGATTAATGGACGTGTTTTTTGGTTGATGGGTTAAGTGAAACCGTGTCACTGGTGTGAAGACTGTGTACTCCTTTAACGGTTGCTGGTGGCATGGATGCCCCCGTCCTGAGTGCGGAGTCACCGGAGATATCAACGGTAGGTCTCCTGCCGACTGTCTTGCATCGACCCGCACCCGCGATCAACTTATAGGATCACAGTTCACTCACAAAGTCTTGTGGGAGCATGAATATGATGCACGGATGGAGACAGACGATGTATACCGTGAGGAAATAAAAACGATCAAGCGTTCAATGGTGGGATCCTCTCAAATGTGGTGATAGCTTGTTTGGAGGGCGTACAAATCCTTTCAGACTATACTTCCCACCTACGGAGGGCGTGAAGCTCCATTACTACGATTTCTGTTCTTTATACCCATACGTGATGAAGAGCCATCCGTACCCCGTGGGCGCTCCTGAGAAACTGGTGGGGCCTAGCCTACCATCCATCAATGAATTTTCAAAAAATTTGAATGATCATTACTTTGGGCTCTCTCTCGTAGACGTACTCCCCCCACGCAATTTATGGATGCCGATCTTACCTGTCGTTATCGACGACAAGCTCATGTTTCCCCTGTGCGTGAAGTGCGCGGAAGAGGATAACGGCGAATGTAACCATATACCCCACCAGCGTAAGATCAGAGGCGTATATACAAGTCCTGAGCTGGCCCTAGCCGTACGCCATGGTTATAGAATACTGAAGATACACGAGGTGTGGAGGTTTCAGAAGCTCCCCAACCTTTTCACACCATATATAAACGCCTTTTTGAAGGATAAGGTTGAAGCATCAGGGTATCCGCGAGGAGTTGATACCGAAGATGAAAAGTCTGCCTATATTCAACGTTACCGCGACCGCGAAGGTATACAACTTGATCGTGTCCAAATTGTAAAGAATCCTGGCAAGCGCTTTAGTGCAAAATTGTGTCTAAACAGTCTATGTGGAAAATTTGCGCAGAATACTGGCAGAGGGAACATTCATTTGGCACAAAGTTATAGCGATGGCTGGGATTATGCCAATGCCCCCGATAAAGAGGTCATGGAGATCGTAAATGTAGGTAATACTTACGTAATAAAGTACAACAACACTGAATTTGCCACAGATACCTCAAGGGTTACAAACATACCTGTGGGGAGCTTCACAACAGCCTACGCCCGTATAAAACTTTGGGGTCTATTGCATTCTCTTGGGCGGAGAGTATTGTATGCCGATACAGATAGCGTGATATTCACAGAGAGGGAGGGTGATTACATGCCCGCTATTGGGGAGTTCCTCGGCGAGCTCACTGATGAGATCAAGGATGAGTATGGGGACGACGCATACGCCGACTCTTTTATCTCAACAGGACCTAAGACTTATGGGGTACGGGTCAGGGTAGGGGATGAAATGAAATATATCGTGAAGGCAAAGGGTATTACGCTCAACCATGCGAATCGGGAGGTTGTTAACTTTGAGTCGTTGAAGGATCTAGTATGTTTGGAACCTCACCAACTAATTGTAGGCACCCACAATTTTCGGGCGCAGAAGCTGGGAGGCGTGAAGGAACTTATGGGTACGATGGTGTGCCGTAACACCTATAGGAAACGTTACCAGTTACCTGGCACCTATGATACCGTACCCTTTGGATACCAATGATGCTTCTAACTCACACGTCTTGTATATAATCGTATCTATTTGTAAATATGTATATATATATATATATAACTTGAATATCTCGAATCGTATTTGTAAATATATGAATATCTCAATAAATCAAATAGCGTTTCACTTTCTCCTTTGTGTGTGTGTGTGTGTGTGTGTGTAGGTGAAAGTTCTAAGCTCCGCCCACTGCGTGAGTCATGCTACTCTCTGGGAGTCCATGCGTGGTCAGTCGACCGCAGTAAGCCCGAGAGATCAGACGTGTATTCAGATCAGACGTATATTGAAATGGCTACCTTTAATATTGCTTGCACAACGTTTATGAATGGTATTCAGTAAAGTGTGAGGATGTGGTGGATACCGAAAAACTTCCTATTCCCCCTCCTATGCCTCTTTTAAAACCACATTGGATTGTGCGAAGTTCCAAGATGTACAAATACTCTACGGATGTTCTGGTGAGACTGTTGAAGGCTTTCGTTGCACAGACGATGTGCTGAAGTATGCTGCAGGGCTAAACTTTATAAAGTCTCACATACACCGTGAAGTAAAAGAAACAACGCGTGCAGAAGAGAAGCAGCAGGTATGGATAATGAGCCTTGTGGATGGGTGGTGTGACAAGCGGTATTACGTCATGCTACACCATGTCGATTACTCATACCCTACGTCTGAAAATGTGAATCTCGTGATCATGGACAATCTTAGGGTTTTTATCACTATATTAACGTATATCATGATGAGGTTCATAGTGAGGTTGTGGCTAGTGCCATGCGTGAGTTTTTAACAGATTTTAGAGACGAGTATCGTTTGATGGGTAGAAAGGAAAAATATGAGCATATGTTCCTCTCAAATAGTGCGCCGGAGTGTGGAGATGATTAGCGCCTAGTTCTTATCCAAAGTGCGTAGGCTGGTAGTGACGAAACGGAAAAACAAATATGTGCAACAATTCGAGTTGTACGAACATGCCCATTCACGTATCATCGAGTCAGCCGCCCGTCGAACCGTTCCTGCCTGTGCCTCACACGGCTCATAGTTATCTCAGAGCTTGAACCGAGTAGACGTGCGCTCCTCGAATACGATGGAACTTCCTTTGAGCAGCATTCTCAACGCCTCGTACGATGTGTCCGTGACGAAATCGTTGCGCGTATTCAGGCGTAATTCCGGTACCATTAGCTATGTACTGGAAACGGAATGTAGACCGACAAACAAACGGGTTTATTTAAGTATCGAGGAGATGAATAGAATCTTTGTGATAGTTGATAAGTGGTGTGAAGATCGTTATAAAATACCTGCTAACGTAGGTACAAGAAGAGAGCAGATTAGTGACGCGCCCTCATACGCCGTTGTATGTACGTTGTGTATAAATAACGATCGGCCGTGCATTGATATAAGGCTGATGTGGAAGAATGCTTCTGATAATAACGCTCTTATTCCTACGCGAAACCGTTTCATCCTCGACAGAATGTTTGAAATCGTCGGATTCCGTAAACTGAAACCTATATTAGACGCGCGTGTTACGGATATGCTTTATTTTGATACAGTTCTTGAATACGCATACACTGCTCTGCTCGATGGGTTTACCGAGTGTAGGACTGGTGAGAATGGTCTAGTGCTGGATGTTTATTTAAAAAGTTTAGACTCTTTGAAATACCATGAACTTTGGTACAAAGCAATTGATCGGTACAAGGCTGAGCTCACCTACACCGTTCACCCTGAAGAACTATTTCTTTATATAACGCGCAGTTGCCGTAACGATTTAGAAGATTATTTCAATTGCCGTTATGTTGAGTGAAGAGTTCACGATTGAAAAGCCCGAGTCGGTAGAATAAACCCTCGATTGGAAAAGCATTCTTATAAACTTGTGTTTAATAATGTAGCTAACGATGAACTCTTTGTGCGTGCTTTTGATTGTATTCTAGACGTATTTAAAGATGACTTGCCAACCGGTTGTAAAGTGGGGACAAAAATAGTACTGAACGATATGAAAGCCATTCATATCGAATACAGGTTTCCCTATACTTTAAGCGGTGAAATATTATTAAGCCGCATAGACTGCGTAATGCAGAGCAATAATGATGTAATTGTAAACTCGATTAAGACCGATTTTAGTATTTTGAAAAAAAAGTGAATTGTATATATATTTTGCTTGACGATTATACGCATATTTCTATTGATTTGTGTTTATATATATATATATATAATATATAATATATATATATTTGCTTGATATTTCTCCTGTACTGTTATGTACATATTGAAGTGTATATGAAATGTATATTTTATTTTATATATCACCATAATTGTGTGTGTGTGTGTGTATATTTCTCCTGTACTGTTATGTACATATTGAAATGTATATGAAATGTATATTTATTTGAAATGTATATTTATTTTATATATAATTATGTGTATATATTTCTGTTATGTACATATTGAAATGTATATGAAATGTATATTTTATTTTATTTATATATATATATCCATAATTGTGTGTATATATTTCTGTTATACGCATATTCCTCAAATGTATATTTATTTTCTATATATTTATAATAAAAAGAATGATGCAATGTTGTTTATTGTTATGCCTTCTACTACCGGTAGTCTGTATACAACAGGTATCTGGCAATATTTAAGCCTTCTAAGCCAACTGGCTGATTAGGAGTCTATAATAGTGTATACAATGGTATCTGGCAACTCGTCTTCGGAATACATGGCGCTATCTGGCAACTCAGCCAACTGGCTGATTAGGCGTATATAATAATAATGTATGCAATAATACTGCTAAAAAGAGGTATCTGACAACCAGCCAACTGGCTGATTAGGAGTCTATAATAGTGTATACAATGGAATACATGGCGCTATCTGGCAACTCAGCCAACTGGCTGATTAGGCGTATATAATAATAATGTATGCAATAATACTTCTAAAAAGAGGTAGCTGACAACCAGCCAACTGGCTGATTAGGAGTCTATAATAGTGTATACAATGGAATGGAATACATGGCGCTATCTGGCAACTCAGCCAACTGGCTGATTAGGCGTATATAATAATAATAATGTATGCAATAATACTGCTAAAAAGAGGTATCTGACAACCAGCCAACTGGCTGATTAGGAGTCTATAATAATGTATACAATGGTATCGCGGTATCTGGCAACTCAAGCCATTTACGCCAACTGGCTGATTAGGAGCCTATAAAACAACGCCTGCCCGGCTGGAAGTCTTAATGTGCACTTGGCTCCTGCCAGGTGAACACCTCTCCTCCTTTCTCTCCTCCTCCTCCTCCTTTCTCTTGAGGGATAACGCCGCCTCCAAGTTTTCCCCCCACCCCCATTTGCAACAACCCCCTCCCCCCCTTTGCAACAACCCCACCCCCCTTTGCAACATTACATAATAACCTGCAACATTCCTGCACTCTCCCCTTTTGCGGCTATACTACTAGCACTTACAGTTTTCAAACGCGTATGGTCCATTTCCAGACTGCACCAATTTGCCCCCAAATCTATGTTCCACCTATACCCAAACGGCTACCTTAGATTTCGACAGTCACATCATCACAATAATTTATCGTATAAAGAAGTTATCACAACTGTTGGAGCATGTGTAGTTTACATCCACCTGTGGTGCCTAGTGTAGTTTGCGTTCCCCAACTTTGTCCGCGTATACCTAATCAAATAAAACGTTAAAACTAACGAAAATATTAAAACTTAACCTAATCAATCGTCAATTTATATATTTATATATATATATTATATATATACAGTATATATAAAATGACGATTGGTTAGGTTAAGTCGTAATATTTTCATTAGTTTTAACCTTTTATTTGATGGATTCGTTTGAAAAATGTCTCCTAAAGATCCTAGTGTAGTTTACGTTCCCCAACTTTGATCTGCTGTAGTTTGTGTCCCCTTTTGTGTCAGGGGGACGTAAACTACACTTGATCCCAAATGTTCTATGGTTCAACAAATATTTCTTAATTCATTATGCCAATATATAAACAAACTTCGGTGCTGGTCTAATGTGCTGTCTACCGGCGTTTTGAACGGTCTAATGTGCGGTCTACCGGCGTTCGAACAGTCTAAGGGTGCGGTCTACCTCAAAAATGAAAACTATCATATCATATAAAATTTGGAAGACATGAACCCACTTGGGTGAAGGGGTCTGTCGAGTTTATTCAAGGTTATTCAGTTGAACTCCAAATCTAAATTCCATAACTCTTTATTCGGAGCTATTGAAGAATAGGGACCACAGCCTTCTTTAGTTAGCTTTATAAGGCTAACTAACGAAAATATCATGACCTAACCTAACCAATCGTCAAGGGCGTACAGTTAACCTAACGATTGGTTTGGTTAGGTTGTGATATTTTTTTCCACCTTTTTGATTTCTTCTTTTTCTTCTTTTTCTGGCTTCCGGGTCTGTGAACTAATTATCTTAGGTAGACCGCACAAAAATTAGAGGTAGATTCACTTTGCTAGGTAGACCGCACATTAGACCAGCACCCAAACTTCACTACTAAACAATATACGATGGGTGGTACGAAAGTAATGCCTCTTATTTTATTTCTCATTCAATATAATGCCAGTTACAATGAAAATTACAGGGAATAAGCAATATTTATGCATGCATACGTGGCAAATATAAAGTAGAGTATATATATATATAAGTCCCTACCTGTTTTTAAATAGTTGTAGTAATTCTATTTTTGAACTGATTTTAATGAAACAATTTGTAAATGATGATTATCCAATAAAGTTTTAAGAAATTAACATGACTTTCTTTTTCCAGGTGAATAATGCCTCCATATATGAGTTTGCGAGAGAGGGCCAAAATCGCAGCCCGTTACAAGGTTTGGGGATCAGTGATACGAGTTCAAAGGTGGAGGAGGGCTGAAAATGGAGTTAATGCAACACTGAATGCACGAACAATCAAGAACTGCCACCAAAAGTTAATGACAACAGGCTGTGTCACAAACAAGAAAAGATCTGGACGACCATCAATTTTGCGGACTCCCGAGAACATCGCCACAGTGAATGAGATGTTCACAAGAAGCCCCGGAAAATCAGTGCGTGCAGGTGCACGTGAAAGTGGACTGACACATTACGCAGTGCAGAAAATTTTCAGAAAAGACCTGTCTTTCAAACCTTGGAAATTCCATTACGTACATCAGCTGTTTCCTGGTGACTGACAGGATAGAATTCGTAGAAATTTTTTTGGATTGGATTGGAATGATGGCTGGCCACAGTTGTTTGAGAACATTCTGTTGAGTGATGAGGCAGTGTTTCACGTTGGCTGGTTCGTGAATCGACACAACTGTCATTATTGGGCAGCAGTCAACACTGACCATTGTGTGGAAAAGGCTCAGGTCGTCCAAAGGTAAGTCTGGTGTGGTATCATATCTACCACAGTTGTTGGACCTTTCATTTTGAGGGATACAATGAATGGTGAAAGATACCTCAAAATGTTACAAGATCGTCTGTGGCCAGTCATCTCTCAGTGGGAAAATATCGCAACACTTCATTTCATGCAGGATGGGGCACCCCCTCATTTCGCAAATGGTGTCCGCGCATGGCTGCACGATCATTTCCCAGGAAGATGGATTGGGGTTCATGAATGGACTGCCCGCAGGCAGCCCAGACTTCACGCCTTGTAACTTTTTCCTGTGTGGGTGGGCCAAGGAAGAAGTTTATCGCACGAAACCAAAAAACCTGGATGTACAACTGGAGGAGAGAATAACCAATGTTCTTACCAATATTCCTGAAAACATATCGCGATCAACAGTAGCGAACGTGCCAGTTCGATTAAGGAAATGTGTTGACAATGTACGAGCATATATGGAAATTTAAAGTGTTTTGCATAAAATCTTATTAGATAATGTATCATTTACAGCTTGTTTCATTAAAATCAGTTCAAAAATAAAATTACTACAATCATTTAGGGATAGGAAGTGACTTATCATACACCCTGTATATAAATAAAGTAAATATAAACTGAAAAATAAGTCATTACTTCTTACAAGTACAATGTATATGTCAAAAACACAATAATTTACGTACCGGCTAAAGATATACTCAGCCACTATCATGGTTTGTGTAAAACTAGAGGGCATACAGAACTACATTTATGAGTTCATTACAGAGACGTGGCTTCTGAGTGACTAAAAAAAATTAAGATTATTTATCAACCAACCCCAGTTTTTTGAATAAGCGTACCAACAGAATGTCTTATCAACAAAATGTCACAGCAGCTCTGGAACAGATGAGAAATAAGACCGTTGAATTAAAGGCAATAATTATATTCCATTTACATAATTATATCAGAATACTGAGGGGGAAAATAAATCACATATTCACTTAATTGTTTTTCGCAATAATAAACATAATACATCATTTAAATCTGCCTTAATAATTATGATTGTAAGAGTCTTAATGGTAATTGCATGGTTAGGATTGCCAACTTTTGTAAGGGAGATTTAGGCATTGGATATTCAATTCAATTCATTATTAAAAGTGTCTCAGAAATAACATCCAACACTCTAGCATTAATAAAGTACTACCACCTATTACGTAGGAGTTCGTGGTGTATTTGAGTCGAGAAGTTTCATGAAAGATAAATGATACGCTACCGTTACTCGTACATATGTGACATTCTCAGTTATAAATCTCGGTAGCAATTGTTTTTAAAATCATTAGTAGTTTGAAAAAACTATATAGGGCTATGGGTTGATTGCCTGACACCCTCATCCGTTGGAAATTTCGAGCAGATTTGAGTGGAGAGTTACCGACAAAAGCCCTATGTTTTTTCGTTAGAGAGTTATGTATATGTAGGTCTTTAAAGGACCTCTTTATATTTAATTGTTTACGGTAATTTTAGCGTCGGGATTTTAGATGCCTAATGTGAACGAAGAGAAATTGTCCCACCTTATTTTTACTGGGCCTTAGTTTGAGTCGATGGCGGGCGTTACGATCTTTTTCGGTGTAGGGCCGCCACGATGAAGTTACGCGATGAGTTAACTTGATGTAATTAATATAGGCAGTCACAATATAAACACTTGTAGGTATAGGCCTATCCTTTTTTTTTAGTTAAGTTTATTATAAAGAATTCACTCAGAACTTTAGGGAAGACAAAAGCACATCTTCCCTGTTTAATTAAAGCGTTCGCTGCACATAAACAGCTCCGAGAGCCGTTCCTATTCGCGTTGTATTTTCATTATGTGCTGATCTGGCAAAGTTTTGTTTGTCTACTTCTCTCTGGTAGACTAAACAATAAATTGGGTTTTCTTGTTGCTATGTGAGGCTGATTCATACATACAGGTTCTTTGTACGTATGGCAATTATTTCATTCCCAATAGGCTATGTCGCCAATCCCGAGGCAATTTTGTATAGATATTTAATTCAATTAATTAATAATTTATATTTAATTATGAAATAAATGTACCACATATGATACCATGTTGTGAGCGCGTATAGTTTTTCCATATACTGGGGGGGGCCGGAGAAAAATTTGTATGTTATAGATCAAATTTTTTGACAAACTGTGTAAAACATGTAAAAATGGATTAAAAGAATGAAGTAGAAATTTAGGAAGAGAGGTTACTCAAGACCTATTTAAATATGAAAGTTCAAGAGGCCAACTTCTCAAGTTTAGTTAAAGTTATGTCAATCAGTTTGACTCCCTTTAGGTATAGGAAATTTATGGGATTAAAGTAAAGTTATTAAGCATTTTAACTTTGCTCAGTTTGTGTAAGTTTATAAGTCACCAGTCTTAATTTTTTCTTGTAAAAGTTTTCTGGCTTTCAAAGCAGTCTTTCTTTGAGGCCTGTCTGGTTTAGTCTGAGTTACATCAGGCACATTGAGAGATTCCTCCCCAATAGTATCCTGATCCATCCTTTGGGGTAATGGTTCTAATTTAGCCCCACACTCCAAAGGATATAGTAATGTGATATCTCTGGTGGTTTCACCAGTTGCTGTTTTCAGTTTTACAACCCTGGTAACTTCGTCTTCACCAGTTTTGAGTTCCAAGACTTTTCCCATTGACCAATGTTGTCTTGGTGTCTTGTCATGTATCAACACAATGTCCCCAATTTTGACTGAATCATTCCAACTTTGTTTTGTTAATTGTTTATGTCTTTCTCTAAGACTTGTTAAGTATTCTTCTCTCCATTTTGTTATAAATTGAGTTTGATTTGTGTCAAATGTTGGTATTTTGTGTTGAGTTCTTTGTGTCCTATTTCCCAATCTGGATCCTCTGTACTGTTATGTTCAGATTCTGGTAACATGTTTACTGTTTCTCCCTTAATTAGGTGGTTTGGTGTGAGAGGTTCTGGCTCATTAATACCATCTCCCACATAAGTTAATGGTCTGTTGTTGACAACATTTTCAATTTCTGACAGAATAGTCATGAGTTCAAAAAGTTGTAGATGTTTTGTCCCAATAGTCTTTTTAAGGCAGTTCTTTACAGTTGTATGTTTCTTTCCCAAATTGAACCATACCATGGTGTATTAACAGGAATGTACTTCCAGGTTATGTTGTGTTTGGTTAAATGAGTTTGTACTGTTTCACTGTCACAAATCTGATGAATAATTCTTTCACCAGATTTGAAGTATGTGGCATTGTCTGACCATATAGTTTTGGGTACAGAATTGTGTGCACAAAATCGTCTGAAAGCAGCAATAAAAGCTTCTGCTGTCAGATCTTCTACTATGTCTAGACATATGGCACGTGTGGCAGCACAGGTGAAGAGTACAATGTACACTTTGTATTCCTTTGAATCCATTTTGTCTCCAAAACTCACATTTACCGCTCCAGTGTAGTCAATACCCGTGGTTTCAAATGGCCGAGTAAATGTTACTCGTTCCACAGGTAGGTCTGGAGGGCTTGGGGTCTTAAAGGGTCGTGAATGGATACGTTTACAAGGAATGCATGTGTTTAAAATTTTCTTTGTTTCAGTTCTACCCTTTGGTAGCCAGTAAGTTTTTCTCAGCTCTGTCAGGGTTTGTGGGACTCCCATGTGGTGTATTTTGTTGTGGGTATCCCTGATGATGAGTTTGTGAAGTGATTTCTCCTTGGAAGAAGAATTGGGTGCTTAGAGTTGTAAGTCAAAGTTGACTTGTTAAGCCTTCCTTTACACCTTATCAGACCCTCTGTATCCAGGTACAGATTTAGATCCATGACAAGTGAAGGAATACCTTTGTTTAATGTGCTACTGGACCTAAGATACTTCAACTCCTTGTCAAATTCTGAAGCTTGTATCTGTTTGAGCCAGTATTTTGTTGCAGTTTCTGTTAAGTTAGAAAAGGCTTTCTGAGGACAGTGTTTGAGAAGGTAGCTATTGACAAACTTGCAGCAATAGACTGTAATTCTCAAGAGTTTGTTTAGGTCTGAATAATGATAGTCAAATATAGGTTTGTCCTCAGTGATCTTTTCAGTTGTTGTAGAGTTGAGTGTGAGGTTAACTACTTTGGCTGGCCAAAGATCCTCACATGTTAGCCATTCGGGCCCTTCATACCAGATTTTATTTGTTTTCAACAGCTTGTAAGAGAGCCCTCTTGTCAAAAAGTCTGCAGGATTCTCTTTGTTTTTATGTACCTAAATTTGATACCAAGGTTTGTGTTTGCAGTTTTGATTTCTGTTAGTCTGTTTTTCACAAATATATTTTTGCAAGAAGTTGTATCTGTGTTGGTCACCCATGTTAGACAAATTTGACTGTCTGTCCATAAGTAAATGTTTGTTGTCAACTTCTTTATACACTTGTGAAAGAAAGTTTGCTGTTTTAACTCCCAATGAGACAGCTAATAATTCAAGTTGTGGTACAGTTTTCTTTTGGTTTAAGGGTGCCACTTTTGCCTTTGAATAAACCAAGTTACTTTCATTTTCACTTGTTAAATAGGCACAACACCCATAAGCTTGTGTGCTGGCATCTGTAAAAATGTGTAGTGTTTGCGATTTCAATCTGTAGCCAGCACATCTTGGTACGTAGATGTCTTGAACTTTGTTCAAGTCTGTGGCTAATTTTTTCCAATGAAGTTGGTCTTCCACTGAAAGTGGTTCATCCCAATCAATTTTCTTTTTCCATAAGTCTTGCAAAAGGATTTTGGATCTTATGGTTGCTGGTAAATATAATCCAATGGGGTCAAAAATTTTGGATGATTCTGAAAGCACTTGTCTTTTTGTATTGGCATTTGGATTTAAGTTATAACTCTTTGCAAAGAGTGTCATCGTGTTCAGAATTCTGTTTTAAAAACCAAAGCATTCCAAGTGTTTTCGTGTAATTGTTTGGTTCAATGTTCCCATTGTTGTCTTTTGTTATTTGTTCATTTAATTTAGGAGAATTAGAAACCCATTCTCTCAATCCAAAATTTCCTTGCTTCATTATGGGTTGTGACATTTGGTAAATTTCAAGCAATTCCTCTTCAGTTACAGTGGAACCAATGAGGTTATCCACATAAAAGTTTTGTTTTAAAAACTGAACTGTTAAGTCCTCTTGAAATAAGTTTAGGTGGTTTTAATTGTTAAAGCAAGAATACTTGGAGAGCAATTTGCTCCAAAAATAATTACTTTAAATCTGTAGGTTTTGAAACCTTTGTTAAGGTCATGTGGATCATTCAACCACAAAAACCTGAGATGATTTTTATCATACTCAAGCTTCAAATTTATACAGAGGAATGCTTTTTCTATGTCACTTTGTACTGCATAATTGTCTAAACGGAAGCAAAGGAGAATTTTTACAAGATCTGAGACAAGGTTTGGGCCTTCCATGAGACAATCATTTAAACTAACAGAATTTGTGTCTTTTAAACTACAGTTGTATACTACTCTTAGTTTAGTTGTGGATGAGTCTTCTCTGTAAACTCCCCTGTGTGTTAAATAATGACAACCTCGTTTTTTAAAGGGTTCATCAGTAACTTCTTCAATGAAGCCCCTTTCTATTTGTTCCTTGAATATGTTGTTGTATTGTTCTAAAAGATTGTCATTTTTTAGTTTTCTGTAATTTTTATACAGATGTGCCTTAGCTACTTTCAAATTGTCCATTATTTCTGGACAAGGTGTTTTCCAAGGCAGCTCCACATAGTATTGATTGTCTCTGTGTTGTAATGTATCCTTAAATTGTTCTGTCATCAATTGGTCTTCATGTGTAATAGTACTGTCCTTTATGCCAACTGATTCTAATAGTCACAACTGCTGTAACCCTTCATCCAATGTGGAATCATTTTCATTCAAATGATGTGGGATTATGACAGTGTTTTTGTAGTTCGAGTTTGTCACATAGTCAGAAATTTGTGACTGTGGTGATTTTGTTTTGCGTAAATTTTGTTCATGTTCTGTGTTTTCTGTGTCAGTAGTAAGATGGTATTTAGTTATGTCACCCAAAAGAGCAATACCTGTGGGAGTTTGTATGGCTATTCCATCTCCAATTTTAATGATGCCTCTATGGACCAGATGAAGATAGTCAGCCCCCATGAGCATATGTATATCATCAACTACATCTGCATTAAGGGTTTTATCAGCTATCGTGTATTTATTTTGAAGTTGGAGCAAAGCTTGTTTTAACCCAGCTATTTGTATTTTTTCTTGTTCTACTTTGTCCACAACAACAACCTTAAGGGTTTCAAATGTTTCATCAAGAGTTAAAGTTATATTTGCAGTTTTAAAACTGGCTTGTACTGGGTTTTTATTGATAAATGATGAAATAGAGAGATCTTCATCTCCTTGTTGGTTTGAAGTCCCAATTTTTCTATCAGTTGTTTGTTACAAATGTTTGTTGTGAGCAGGTATCTAAAAGACACCTAACCTGTACTATTTGTCCCTTTTGTTTTGGATTTCCAAAGTTGTGGTTGGTAAAAGAATTTTTGAATTGTGGTTAATGCTAGATGAACTGATATGTCCATTCATAGCATTTTGGTTTGTTTCTGTTTGTTTTGGTTTGATTTGGGTGTTTGTTCATAATGTTTGTCAGTTTTTCCAATGTCTGTGTGTGTATTACACATAGGGGTAACATGGTCAAAACTGTTGCAAAACTTACAATTGTATATCAAATTTGATTTGCAATTTGACTTTTGGTGCCCTGATCCAGTGCATTTTTTGCATAAGTTTAGTTGTTCACAACGTTTTGACCTTGCTGTAAAGTCTTTGTATTTGGGACAATTTGTAGAATATGTTCACTGCTAAAACAAAATTTGCATGGTGTGGGATTATACTCAAAAGTAGCTACATTAAAGTTTTGCAGAGTAGGAGTCTTTGAGTCTTTTTCTGTCACTTTATTTTCTGCAAATTGAGTTTTGCGGTTGTGTTTTGATGTAACTGGTAAGTGTTGAAATCTTTTGTTAGGTTTTTGGTTTTCTGCATTGTTGGTTTTTTCTTGTTCTGTGTTAAATTTTGGGAGTGTGTAACTTGATTTGTAAAGTGCAGTACAGTTGGGAAATCTTCTCTTAGTTTATTAAGGCTAGGGTATATGTCAGTTGTCCTCTGATGAAATATCTCTTTGACTTTAGAAGGGAGCTTTTCAAAAACAACAGCTTGAATGATCCAAGCTGTTTCTGCAATGTTTAAATTATTGTTTTTAAGTTGTCCCATGAGACATTCAAACTCACAGTAAAAGTCAATTTTGTCTTTTGGGGTTCGCATGTTCATTACTTTAAGAGCCAAATCATGTATAATTTCATCCTTATTCATGTAATTTCTGTTAAGTAATTCTATTGCTACAGAATAAGAAGTACCTATGGCTGGTAGTGATTCCACTAATCTTAAGGCTGGGCCTTTCAGATAGTTCACTAAATAACTAAATTTATCAACATCTGTAATGTAGTTTTTATTACCTATAAGGCTATGAAATTTTGGCTCTGTCACCCTCAAAAGTGGGTACTGCAAGTGTAGGCAATTTTGATTTTAGTTCATTGCCCTCAGCCACATTGGGAGGCTAAATGAAGCATTTCTTGTAGCTTCTAAGAAGCTTTCATGTGTCTTCTTTTTTGCACTCATCAAGTTGGTTTTGAATTTCAGAAATATAGTTGTTAATTTTTGTAATGTAATTTTCATTGTCAAGTAGGAGAGTAGAATACTCATCATCTGTTAGTTCAATTGTGTCATCAATTTCTGTAATTATGTCTTCATCTAGTAGAATTTCTTGTTTGTAACGAGTAATAGAATTTAATGTTGTTTCAAGATCATATCTTGTAGGTTCCTTTTGTTTGAAATCATTGTACAGTTTGGTGATGACACCTTTACGTGCTGATTTTTTCCTCATTAATTTTTTGTGATTTTGAGATGGTGCCGTAGCCCCAAGGTCTGTGTTTTTGTTTTCTTGGTCTGGGTTTTTACCCTTTTGTCCAAGTCTTCCATAATTGTTGTTAGTGTTAAAGTTCTGAGTTTAATTTTTGATGTTGAGCAAGTTAAATTACTGTACAGTAAGTTTTTTATATAACCTGCGCCACAGGTTAAATTAAAAATTCACAATGTTTTTAGTTAGGATAGGCCTTGAGTGTAAAGAGTAAGGCCTACTTTAAGAGGTAGGCCTATTATGTAAGGTAAAGTTAGGTGGGCCTACTAAATAGGCCTATTTGTTGGGCCTACCAAGTAGGCTTATGTTTGGGCCTATTATTTTATAGGACCTCAAATGAGTTAAGCCTGTTAAATTAACAAGGCTTAGTTTTGAATTTGAAGAGTAGGACCTATTAAATAGGCTTAATGTTGTGGGCCTATTTTTTTAGGACCTAAAATAAGTTATGCCTGTTAAATGAACAAGCCTTTGTTTTCGATTAGTGTAAAGGTAAAGGAATCGGTTCCCAGTTGCTAGGCCACCATATGAAAAAACTATAGTGGGGTTACGGTTGAAATTGGGGTTAGGCCTACTGAGTTAAGCCTAGCCACTGTGTGTCAGTGTAAATTTTAGAGGGGTTAGTTCCCCATACACAGGGCCACCATATGAAAAAACTATATAGGGCTATGGGTTGATTGCCTGTGCCCTCATCCGTTGGAAATTTCCAGCAGATTCAGTGGAGGTTACGACAAAAGCCCTATGTTTTTTCGTTAGAGAGTTATGAATATGTAGGTCTTTAAAGGACCTCTTTATATTTAATTGATTTACGGTAATTTTGCGTCGGGATTTTAGATGCTATATGTGAGAAAAGAAATTGTCACCTTATTTTTGCTGGGTCTTAGTTTGCTTCGATGTAGGGCGTCACGATCTTTTCGGTGTAGGGCCGCCACGATGGAGTTACGCGATGAATTACTTAAGTAATTAATATAGGCAGTCACATATAAACACTTTAAGGTATAGGCCTATCTTATCTTGTATTAGTTTATTATAAGGAATTCACTCAGAACTTTAGGGAAGACAAAGCACACCTTCCCTGTTTAAAGCGTTCGCTGTAATAAACAGCCCGAGAGCTTCCGTTGTTTTTATTATTTGCTGATTTGGCAAAGTTTTTTTTGGTCTACTTCTCTGTGGTAGACTAAACAATAAATTGGGTTTTCTTGTTGCTATGTGAGGCTGATTCATACATACAGGTTCTTTGTACGTATGGCAATTATTTATTCCCAATAGGCTATGTCGCCAATCCCGAGGCAATTTTGTATAGATATTTAATTCAATTAATTAATAATTTATATTTAATTATGAAATAAAGGTACCACATATACCATGTTGTGAGCGCGTATAGTTTTTCCATAGTTAGGTTAGGGGTTAGGTTTTCCATGAAACCTAGGTTTTTCTCATGGTTTTTGATGTGTTTCATGACATTCTTACCTTCATTTTCGTTGGAAATGACGAGTTTTTCACCCCCTAAAAAATGATTCTCCAAAGGTTTCCAAATATTGATTGGGTAGTGGGTGGTATATATCTTAACAACTGGTCATTTCGGACGGAAATGAAGGTCAGATTCGCATGAATCACATCAAAAACCTTGAGAAAAACCTAGGTTTCATGGGAAATAGCAGTCTGGGATGAAAAGTAATTACCAAAATTTCTGCAAACTATATTCTATATTATTATGAAATTTAGATCAACCAACTCATTTCTCTGTCTGGATTGTGTGTATGTCTTTGGTATTATTAACTGCAACTTAAAATATACTTCTAATTCTATAGTATCATATAATATATAAAGTCCATTAGGAACAAAGATATAGAAAAAATAGTATACGATACTTAGCATCAATCAATATAAACAAAATTTTATAACAATTGCAACTAATAACACACAAATATAAAATTAGTTTCGTTTGCAATAATAGCAGACGAATTTCTTTAAACTTTGACGATTTTACATGCCTCAACTGTTCATTCATTCCTAATTATATCTTCAATTTTAAATATTTTATTGTTAATTACAATTTCTTTGTTTTTTAAGAAAGGTTAATCAAAAGTATTAATTTACTTTTGAAAAGTTTTAAAATCTGAAGTGAAATAAAATTTGAATGGGTAACTAATATAAATTTATTTTGTTTCAGTGTATTTTTCATTTTAGTCATACAGTACTTTCAATTATTATTACCGTAATTACCAAGTGACTCGTTTTTAAATATATATTTATTAAGGGTCTTATTTCATATTACTGATCCTATCATTTTAATTGGTACTTACGTATTATCGGGACTACCAAACGTCATTTTCGTTTAAACTAACGAAAATATCACAACTTAAGCTTGGAAACGTCGCAAATAAATAATTAATTATAAGAATGTTTTAAAAACTAAAACCAACCTACAGTTTAGGCCTCATTCTTACACTTAAAGTTAAGAAATTAAAATGATAAGATCAGTAACATGAAATAATCCCCTTAACAAATATATATTTCAAAACGAGTCACTCAGTAATTACGATACTAATAATTATTGAAAGTATGTCTAAGATGGAAAATACACTGGAACAAATTAAATATATATTAGTTACCCTTTCAAATTTTATTTCATTTCAAATTTCAAAACTTTTTAAAAACAAATTAATATCTTGATTAACCTTTCTTAAAGAACAAAGAAATTGAAATTAACAATTAAATATTTAAAATTAAAAATATGCTTATCAATGAATATATAGTATCACAACATACTTTAAGTCGAAATTTCGTTAGTCAATTTTAAACCTCCATTTGGGGTAGTAATAATTCAGTAGAGTTGATGCACTTTAAAATGAAAAAACAGACAAGCGAGTTCGTGTTTCAAACACGTAAGTGGAACTTTTTAAGTTTTGTGTGTTATTAAAGCGCAATTATGTTATAAAATTCAGTCTTTGTTAATTGATGCAAATTATTATTGTATACTAACTTCTCTGTAGTTTTGTTCCCATATGATACTGTAAAATCGAAGGTATATTTTAAGTCGCAGTACATAATACAAAAGACACACACAATCCAGCCCAAGAAATGAGGAGTTGGTTAATCCAAATTTGGTTAAAATATAGAATATAGTTTGCAGGAATTTTTTTAATTGAATGACTCCATGTTTTCAATACTGTTATTTAAGTAAAGCAAGAAAGGAAAAATACTAGGGGCAGTCAATATATTTTGTCCCACCCTTTTTTCTTAGCTAAATAATAGGCCATGGGGCTGAAGTGTCTTTTGGGCCGCAAGTTTGAACTTTCTGCGCTACACATAACCGGATTTTTCCAGTTTGAACCTCCCCTCCTTGTATAAAACCGCTTTTAAACGCCCTTGTATAAAACTGATGGTTAATGTAGTTTCGAAAATGACGTCTGACATTGATGTGCGTCGTAAAGAGAGAGCTGTTATCGAGTTCTTAATCGCAGAGAAGGAAACGGTTGCAAATATTCACAAACGTCTACAAAACGTTTATGGAGATGCTGCTGTTGATCGAAGCACAGTTGGACGCAGGTCTAAACGTGTGAGATCATCCGAGAGAGGGAGAGCCAGCCTCGATGATGAGCCATGCAGGGGTCGCCCGGTATCGGCTGTGACATCTCACACTGTGCAACGTGCTAACAGCATCATTCGATCAAATCGGTGCGTCACATACAAGGAGCTATCACTGGAGCTAGGAATTAGTGAAGGAAGTGTGAATACGATAATTTAGCAACTGGGATACTCAAAAGTGTGTTCACGGTTTGTTCCTCACGAACTGATTGAAGCCCAAATAAAAGAAACTGCTTGTGAGTCGTTGGTTCGATACGAGACAGAAGATGACTTCCTTTCACGAATTGTGACTGGGGATGAGACTTGGGCACACCACTTTGAACCTGAAACAAAACGCCAATCCATGGAGTAGCATCACGCAGACTTCCCACGCAAGAAAAAGTTCAAAATGGCTCCCTCTGCAGGAAAGGTTATGGCCACCATCTTCTGGGACATGAATGGGGTGATTCTGATGGACATTATGAAGAAAGGACAAACAATCAACTCAGAGGCATATATTTCTACCCTGCAGGACTCCAGAGACGTATAAAGCGAGTTCGACCGGAGAGAAAACTGGAAGACGTCCTTCTATTGCACGATAACGCAACACCACAAAACAGTTTGCAAACAAGAGAGGCCATCACAAAAATGCGCTTGACTGTGTTACCCCACCCTCCATACAACCCTGATCTGGCACCTTCAGACTTCCATTTGTTTGGGCCAATGAAGGATGCTATTGGTGGAAAAAAGTTTTACAGTGACGATGAGGTTGTTGAGGAGGTTAAGAGGTGGCTCCAGCGGAACTCAGCGGACTTTTACCAGCAAGGACTAAAGGCCCTTGTTTCGAAGTGGAGGAAAGCCGTAGAAAAGGATGGAGACTATGTGGAAAAATAAAAACTTTTAAAAAAGGTACGTAACTACTTGTGTACAAAATTTCTGGAACTTACAAAGAAACTTGGAAAGAAAACAAAAAAGGTGGGTCAAAATATATTGAGTGGCCCTCGTAAAATTTGAGAGAAGTTAGTAACTATATATATATATGAAATGAAAATGAAAAGGTTTATTGGCAGACTATAGTCCATATAACAGATATTATTAATACAATGACAGTTCATATACTAAGGATAGAAATATGAAAATGAAAAGGGTTATTGGCAAACTATAGTCCATATGACAAATATTATTAATATTAGGTCATCCCAAAAGTAATGCGGTATTTTTTAATTTTTTTTTTTTCCATTTTTATCATTATTTTACGGATAGAAACCAAACAACTCTTTGAAGTTATTTATATTTAAATAAATATTTATTTAAATATAAATAACTTCAAAGAGTTGTTTGATTTCTATCCGTAAAATAATGGTAAAAATGAAAAAAAAAAAAAATTAAAAAATGCCGCATTACTTATTGGATGACCTAATACAATGACAGTTCATATACTAAGGATGGAAATATATACACAATGGATTAGAAATAATACTGCACTGTCGAAGTTAAGTGGAGCTACAGACAGACGTTTTCGTACCAAGAAGTCCATAGCTTAGATGATAAATGGCAGGACTCATGGATAGCTTGGATGATCGGGTTCGTTGATTTTTTAATTCTTTGCATTAGACTGTGTTCAGCACGTCTTGTTACCTCCAGGAAGCTCGGGACATTGCGGGTAGCAAACATTTGCGAAGCTGAGCAACTCGGGGGTAATTTATGTAAGAGTCTAAAAGACCTGTTGTACAGCAAATTTAGAGTTCTGCCAGAACCTTTTTTATATTTCACCCACAGTTGCGTATATATTACTGCAGAAAGTACGAAAGAGTGTCTTTATCTTCACTTGTGCAGAATAGAAAGTTCCTTATGGTCATATTCGCTTCAGCACACAGGCTTCGAGATTGTTTTCTTATATCCGAGTCATCACTCAAGGAGCTGGTAATAGTTTGACCCAAATACTTAAACTCTTGTACTTCCTCAATTACTTCACCATTCATTTTAAACCTCATATCAGCTGGCTGATTACAGCTTTTAGGGTGAAATTGCATAACCTTAGTTTTTGTAACATTAAAAAGAATATGATGTTTCTGCGAATACACTTCGCAGACTTTTAGTAGCCGATCCAGACCTTTAACAAAGGAACGTAAGCACACCGGACAAAAAATTAGTCACCCCTCTCAGAATGTACCTAATAACGTGTGACGGCGCCTCTGGCCTTGATAACCGCACGAATCCGGCGAGGCAGAGACTCTACGAGGTTGTGCATGTACTGAACATCGATTTGCTGCCACTCGTTCATCAGCCGGTCCCGAAGTTCCGCCAGAGTCCGTGGGTGTCTATTCCTGCGCTTCACTTTCTGTTTCCAGCCTGAACAACACCTTCGACGCATTCAGGATTAAAGGCTTCATTGGACCTGCGATGTACTTGTCGCCTCCCATCATTGGAGAACAAACAAAAACGGGACTCATCGGACCAAATTACACGTTTCCAATCTGCCGCAGTCCAGTTTTTTGCCTCTGAGCCCATTTATAACGTGCCAATTTGTGACTTGCTGTTAACAGCGGCCTCTTCCGTGTACCCTGCTCCAGATGTCCATCGCATGCAGTTCTCGTCGCAATGTCCGTTCGGAAATTGGTCGCTGGAGAACCTCATTGGTTTCTTGGAGCAATTGTTCTCTGGTTTGAAAACGATTTGCAGTTACTAGACGAGAAACATGGCGGCGGTCCCTATTGTCGAGAATTGTTTTCCGGCCACAGTTACGCCGTCGATTTCAGTTGATTGGGAACTACACCACTCTTTGTAAACTCGCTGGACAGTACGCGTTGACACACCAACAAATTGGGCTACTTCAGACATTTTGTGTCCGTGGGCTCTGCCAAACACGATGGCTCCTTTTTGCCATTGAGTAACGTCTGCCTCACGACCCATTTTGCAGACTATATCCAACACACACTTTGTTCTTCACCACCTCACGAAACAGATCTGATCCTGTGTGCTACGTCACCGCTACTTGTCACTTACCAATGCTACATCAGCGCCCTCTGTGTGACCTTGAACTTCCTACTATCGGTGCTATTAGGGGTGACTAATTTTTTGTCCGGTGTGCTTATTAACACCATATCATCGGCATAAACTAAGTTATTTATCCTTGTGTTGTCTATACAACATCCCACTGTTGCCTCATTAAGTGAAGCAATTAATCCGTCGATTACACCCCTCTGCCGCCTATCCTTCAGTCAGTTTCCAATCCAGCTACCTACTTCCCCACTGATACCCAGCGCCCGCACTTTGACCATTAGTCGGCGGTGAGTTACCTTATCAAAGGCTTTCTCAAAGTCGAGATAAAGTATATCAATCGCTCTACTCTTACAGTACTCACTCCACATGACGTGGAAAACCTCGAGCAAGTTGGTGAGACACGACCTATGCTGCCTAAACTCATGTTAGGAGTCCCCAAGCAGCTTGTAGGAATCCAAATAGTCAACGATCCTATCCGCTATTATCCCCTCTAATATAATTTACCTCCGACCGAAGTGAGACTAATGGGATGATAGTTCCCTGGACTTTCGTGATCCCCTTTCTTAAAGATAGTGGTCACGTTGGCTTCCGTCCAGTCACCAGGTACCTGGTCCGTCTCCAACGATTTGTTGAAGACTGTAGCCAGGTGGGGAGCTAACTGATCGCGCACTTCACGCAACACTGGGGAGGAATTGGTCTGGCCCAGGAGCTTTAAACGCCCTCAGTTTGTCTATTCTATCGGCAACGACTGTCGCGGTACACCGAACACTATCCAGGCCAGCACCTTCGTGCCTGAGGCCTGGCTCGGGGATGACGCGGGTGTCCTCCCTGGGGAACACTCCCACAAAGTACTCATTCAGCACATTAGCGATGTCCGCGTCGAAGGTCCGCAGCGCCCCGCTGGAGTCTTTTAACTGGCCTATCATGCTTCTAATGGGTTTTCTACTATTACCATAACTGAAGAACTCCTTACGGTTCCCCTTGCAGAGGCTTGCCACCCGGAGTTCTTCGTTACGTTTGGTTAGCCTAACCTTCGCCTTCACTTCCCTGCACAGGGGGACATACGCCTCAGTGTTCTCAGGGGAACGATTAGCCTTCGCCCTCCTATACGGAGCTCCCTATTTCGGATAGCCGAAGCGATGTCCCGACTGAACCACTTAGGCTGCGTTGAAGCGGGGGTGACCGGTTTTGAGGGTATGGCAGCAGACTGCAGCACCATAAACTGATCCCGGAATGCACTCCACACTCCTTCAACATCGCCGCCCACCTCTAACCCCATCTCACCTACGCTTGTTAGAAAATCTAGAAGAGGAAGAACCATTGTTGTCCCAAGGCGATATGATGACTAAGCTGATTGATGCAGCATTGCTTGTATATATTAAGTTAAGGTGTATATATATCCATCTCATAATTGTAAGGTTAGTGAAAAATTAACTTAATTTAGAGCTAGCATTTTTTAGCTCTTGTGGCATCATTGTTTGGTCACACTGTTGGCATCATTTTGGGGCGCTGCGCGTTCTTTCTACTCGTTTGTGGGATGTCGTACGTACAGGGTGTGGTCGTTAGAGAGCTCTCTTGCAATTCAGTTTGGTTGTTTAGATACAAGATTGTTACATCGTGCAATAGTCCAGGTTGCGTTGTTGTTGCAAGGTTGAGAAAGAAGACCATAAATAGTACCCCTTTTGTTTATATTAAATTCATGTAACAAAGATCTAAGGTAGGCCCGCATCGAGTCAGCAACCCTGAGGTTACAGTGAGGTAGGACCTAATAGGATCTCAAATCCGTAAGTTTTAATTTAGCTTAACTTGGGCTTCAGGTAGAACTGGCCCTTTAGAATTTGGCCGTTCACGGCTCAGCTGGGATTTTGAACCCAACAAATAAATAAAATAACATGGTCCTTCAGAACCGGATTCTACCCCAAGACTGAGTCAGTGACTATTTTTCGGCAAAGTTCTGATTGTGCAAATTGTAGCCCAAGTTAGGCCTAGACGGGTTGAGTATTATTGAATTAAGGTCCCAGGGTAAAAAGTTTGGTCGCCCAATTGCGAAACTTGGCCAGTCGTCTGTCGTTGTTTTGGCCTACATTTTACCGGTTTGGTTAATTTTGGGAGTATTATTGAATTAAGGTCCCAGGGTAAAAAGTTTGGTCGCCCAATTGCGAAACTTGGCCAGTCGTCTGTCGTTGTTTTGGCCTACATTTTACCGGTTTGGTTAATTTTGGGTTATTATTGAATTAAGGTCCCAGGGTAGAAAGTTTGGTTGCCCAATTGCTAAACTTGGCCAGTCGTCTGTCGTCGTTTTGGCCTACATTTTACCGGTTTGGTTAATTTTGGGTTATTATTGAATTAAGGTCCCAGGGTAGAAAGTTTGGTTGCCCAATTGCGAAACTTGGCCAGTTGTCTGTCGTTGTTTTGGCCTACATTTTACCGGTTTGGTTAATTTTGGGTTATTATTGAATTAAGGTCCCAGGGTAGAAAGTTTGGTTGCCCAATTGCGAAACTTGGCCACTTGTCTGTCGTTGTTTTTGGCCTACATTTACCAGTTTGGTTAATTTGGTTTATTATTCGTAGGCGAAGGTTGCAGACCAGTGCGCCAGTTACTTGGGTGGAAAATTTGGTATTCCATACTGGTGTTGGTTAGTACCCCACCTAGCAATTCAGTTTATTTGAAAGTAAAATTTGCGTTTGATCAGTTTGGTTAAGTATTTCTGCCAATTCAGCTCATTTGGTATTGAGCCCAATTGTTGTTTGCATTGAAGATGAGTGCATCTGAATTGAACAAATTTATAAAAAGGAGAAGCGCCTACAAAGTTCTAATTACAAAGGTCATTGCCACTATAGATTCTGCCATAGAGCAAGAGGATTTACACTTAGTGACTGCGCAGCTTTCCATATTAGAAACTAAAAAGGTTGCTCTAAGTGAGGTAAATGTTAAAATTGAGGCTCTTATAGAAAAGGATGAAATAGAAATAACATAATTTACTTTGAAGAGATTATTGATGATATAATTAAGTAGTAGCCTCCGAGCAAAAGAGTTAGCAGCTCAGTACAGTTAGAGACCAGGTCTAATAATGAAACACAACACTCAACAAATGATGTTTGTGAAGTTAAGGTTAACAGATCTGTAGTTCAATTACCGAGGCTTGTACTCAAAACATTTTCTGGGAGTATTCAGGAATGGCAAGGATGGGCAGACAGTTTTCAGTCAGCAGTTCATTCTAGTCAAGTGTTAAGTGCCGTGGAGAAGTTTAATTATTTGCGGTCCCTCTTAGAAGGGGAGGCAGCAAAGACTATAGCAGGATTAGCATTAACAGAGGCTAATTATAATGTGGCTTGGGATATATTAAAGAAACGGTTTGGTAAGCCAGAGATCTTAATTAAAAGCCACCTCCGTGCACTTTTAGCTATACCTCCTGTTAATAATCCTAATAGTGTCAAGGAGTTACGGCAGTTATATGATGAATTTGAAATTAGAACTAGGTCCCTGGACAACTTGGGTGTAGGAATGGAAAGGTATGGTATAATGTTGGTTCCTACACTGGAGTCTAAATTGCCTAGCTCAATTTTGCTTGAATTAAGTAGGGGACACTCTGCAGAACATGTGTACATCCCCCTTCAGCAGATGTTAAGTCTTTTAGGCACAGAATTAGCAAGACGAGAGGGAGTTGAGTTTGCACAGTGGGCAGAGCTGGGCAGTATTTAAATACATTTGTATTTAAATACGTATTTAAATACATTTGTGTATTTAGAACTGTATTTATAAATACATTGTTTTTCATGTATTTAAATATAGTATTTAAATACTTTAATGAGTATTTAAATACAATGTATTTAAATACTCAAAATATAAAAATGTAAATACTTTTACTGGTTTAATACACGTTCTTACTAGCACAGTACAACTCTTCGTCTTCGAGGTCCTCTATTGCACCATCTGCAGACATGAATGTATTGGCATTTCTACAAGATTCCGATCGGACCATCAACAGTTTGGGAAAACATCCTCTCATAAAAAGACTGTTCCTCCACTATAACACGACATTACCATCTTCGGCACCGGTAGAGCGAATATTCTCATTCGCGGAATCACTTTGACTCCCAAAAGAAACTCTTTCAGACAAAACTTTTGAAAGATTGGTTTTGATCCGCAGCAACCGTGAAATAAAAGAGAATTCGTAAGGTGCCTTATGTTTATGTTTACGTCTTATGTTTACGTTTATGTCTCATCTACTCATTAATTGTTACTCATTTTGCAATGATATAATGAGTATAATATGTGACTGGCTGAACATCGTAAGTTCTAAATTCTTTTGTTTTTGTTTTGTTCTAAAAAGGGAAATATATAATCGGAAATTAGATTGTACTATTTCTTTATCCTTTATCAAGCATTTTATATTGTTGTTACTCATGAATTAGTGAATGCATATGTTAAAATTTGTATGTATTTAAAGTGTATTTACAAATGTATTTAAATACAATTGATGTATTTTGTATTTAGTATCTAAATACATTCGTAAAATGTATTTAGTATTTAGTATTTAAATACATTTCTCCCATGTATTTAGTATTTAAATACATTCAATGTATTTATTGCCCAGCTCTGACAGTGGGATGGTAAACAAGGGGACAAAGGCAGGCACAGCACCAAAGTTTCCACAAAAAGGAATAGCCCAGGTACAGTGTCAGCTCTACATGCATCCTCTGAGAATAAATTAAAGGGAATCAAGGAATGCATATTTTGCGAAGGCAACCACAAGTCATATAAATGTGAGGTGGCTGAGGCTTTACCCCTTGAGGAGAGAAAGGACAGGGTAACTAAGTCCACAGCATGTTTTAAATGTTTTTTGAAAGGTCATAGAGCAAGGTTTTGTAAGTTTAAAATTTTGTGCAAAAAATGTCATGGTAGGCATCAGCCATTATTGTGTGAAAACACTCCTAGTAGGCCTACCCCAGAAGTAGAGACATCAGTGGCACATGCCACTGCTTTGCAAGGGAGTAAAAGTAAAGGGGGATTATTGCAAACAACTGCAGCCTTATTAATTGGGAATGAGGGAGAAGCTACTTTAAGAGTGTTGTTTGATAGTGGTAGCCAGTGTAGTTTTATTAAGACCAGAATGTCCAGAAAATTGAAGTTTAAAGAACTTAAGAGGGAAAATTTAAGAATTTCTGGGTTTGGGGGTTCCGTTCAAAACCGAACCAAATTTAAGAAGGTAGAAGTTTTGGTTAAGGGGTTGTTACCGCAAAGTCCCACTATCAAGGTCCAAGCTGTAGAGATTGAGGAACTTTGTGCTCCAGTCAGTACTTGTTTAGATATGGCATGTGTCCAAGAATTGCAAGTTAAAGGAATTAATTTGGGCAATAATACGTTTGAAGGAACAGAAGATATTAGTCTTTTGATTGGAGCTGACTATTATTGGGACTTCATCACTGGTAATATTGTCCGTACTTCTCAAGGCCCAGTAGCTATTGAAAGTAAGCTAGGCTGGATGCTACATGGTAGCTATTGCAATGAAATGGAAATTAAGGCTCTTTTTGTTAAGATTGAGGAGAACAGCCATGGTTTGGAAAGGCATTTGAAAGCGTTTTGGGAACTTGAATCCATTGGCATAAAGGACAAACAGTCAAGTACAGTGAACAATGATGTTTTAGAGCAATTTGAAAAAGGGATTGGGTTTAGAGATGGTTGCTATGAAGTTGGCCTACCATGGAAGGATTCTTGCAAACCCGGTTCAAACCTTCAGCTAGCTAATCAGAGGTTGGAGACTTCATTGTACAGGCTAAGAAAAAATGAGGAGTTGTTAATTGAATACAATGAGGCCATCCTAAGTTATGTAAGGGAGGGCTATGCTGAAAGGGTGCAAGGTGAGCTGGTGAGCCAGGAGGCACATTATCTGCCACACCATGCAGTGGTACGGCGAGACAAAACTACCACCAAACTGAGGGTAGTTTTTGATGGCTCAGCCAAGGACAAAGGTGGTGTGTCCTTGAATGACTGTTTGGATGCTGGGCCAAATTTAAATGCAGATTTATTTTCCTTGTTACTGAGATTCAGGTTTGGTAGAGTAGCATTGACTGCAGATGTGAAGCAAGCCTTTTTGCGGATAAAGTTAAAACCAGAGGACAGAAATGCAGTAAGGTATCTGTGGGTGGATACGAAAGACTTGTTGGAAAATGAACCTAAGGTTCAAGCATATAGAATGAAGTCAGTGTTGTTCGGCCTCAGCTCTAGTCCATTTCTGTTGGCAGCTACTATGCAGTACCATTGTAAGAAATATTCTGAAGTCTATCCTAACACTATTGAACACATAAGGAAAAATTTTTATGTTGATGATTTGCTATGTTCCGTGGATAATACAGAAATGGCTAAACAGATATTCATGGAGGCTAGAGCTATAATGAGGGAGGCTGGCATGGAGCTCAGAAAATGGAAATGGCAGACCAATCATTCGCAATTACAAGAGTTTATGAGTCATTCCTCTGTAGTACCTGATGCAGCAGAAAGTATTGAGGATTCTGGTATTAAGGAGTTGTGGGTAATAGACGCAAAGGTGCTAGGCATTGTTTGGCAGCAAGATGATGATTTGTTTACCTTCAATGGGAAATCTTTAGTAGAGCTGGCTGAGAATGAGACAAGGTGGACAAAACGTACAGCTCTTAGTTTGGCTTCAAAGGTCTTTGATCCTCTTGGATTCCTGGCTCCATTTGTGATAGAGTCAAAAATTTGGTTTCAGAGCCTCTGGGAAATTGGACTTGGTTGGGACCAAGAGTTACCTGATCATATGGTGGTAAGGTGGAAATATGGTTCAAAGAATTAGCACATCTTGGAGACATTGAAATCCCAAGATGGTACTTTGGAGAGTTGAACAATAGTCCAGACAATTTGGAGCTGCACATCTTTTGTGATGCAAGTGAGGAAGCCTATGCAACTTGTATTTATATAAGAGGCGCATTGCAAGAGGAAGTAAGTTGCAGGTTGGTTGCTGCAAAGAGTAGAGTAGCACCTTTGAAAAGGCTTTCTGTTCCAAGGTTGGAATTGATGGGTGCAGTTATTGCTAGTCGGCTTGCAGTTATAGTGCAAAAGTCTTTGGCCCTCTCTGAAATTCCAAGCTATTATTGGACAGACTCCACTATAGTTTGGCACTGGTTAAGAAGCCAGGCAAGGAAATGGAAACCATTTGTTGCCAATAGGGTGGAGGAAATTCAAGCGCACACAGATCCCAAGCAATGGAAGCATTGTCCAGGCACCCAAAACCCCGCTGATTTACCAACACGAGGAATTTCAGTGAAAGATCTTGCACAGTCAAGTTTGTGGTGGAATGGGCCAGAGTGGCTAAAACTTGGAAGTGAAAACTGGCCTTCTAATCAGCCTATTGTAGGAGAATGCCAGGCTGAAGAAGCATGGGTGAGTGAGGTGAGAAAATGCGCTGTGAACAGTTGTCAAGTTATGCAGCAGGACCCCCTATTGAGGCTTGAGGACATTAGCAGTCTGAAAAGATTGTTAAGAGTGACAGCATGGGTATATAGATTTACCAACAACATTAAGGGAGAAACAAGAAGGGAAGGAATTCTGAACAGTAATGAGATTCAGCAAGCCAGGAAATACTGGGTGGTAAATATGCAGAAAAAAATTTGGTGAAGAGAGAGAATTGCTCACCAGCCATCCATTACAGGTTCTACCAACACATTCTGCGCTCAAGGGTTTGGATGTGTTTTTGGATCAGGATTTATTGAGAGTAGGAGGTAGACTACAGTTTTCTGGGCTTCCAGAGGAGAAAAGACATCCAATTTTGCTACCTTCTGGGGGCACTTTGTGGACCTTTTGATCCTGGATACTCATCATAAGCTGTTACATGCTGGAGTTAGAGAAGTGATAATAGAGATCAGACAACAGTTTTGGTTTCCCAAAATTAGACAAGTAGTAAAAAAGGTCGTGCATAAATGTGTGGTTTGCAAGCGTTGGAGTGCAAAGCCTTATTATGAAAAGGTGGCTCCACTTCCAAGAGAACGGTGTGTCTATACTGCCCCATTTGATGTAGTGGGAGTAGACTTTGCAGGGCCAGTCTATGTGTATGAGCGAGGGGAGTCTAACAAAGGTTATATATGTCTTTTCACCTGTGCTACCACCAGAGCAATCCATTTTGAGTTGGTAAGCAACTTAAGTAGTGATGTATTTCTTTTGGCCTTTAAAAGGTTTGTGAACAGAAGGGGTTTCCCAAATAAAATCATATCGGATAATGCAAAAACCTTCAAAAAGGCTGCAAAGGAACTCCAAGAAATTTGGTCCTTGCTAAAAGAGGAAGGATTCCAATCCTACTTTTCACACCAAGGGGTACAGTGGGAGTTTATTGTTGAGAGAGCACCATGGTGGGGAGGATTTTGGGAAAGGTTAGTGAGAAGTGTAAAGTGTCCATTAAAGAAACTTTTAGCTAATGCTCATTTGAGCAAAGAAGAATTCTGCACTGTTTTATGTGAAGTAGAAGCAATGGTGAACAGTAGGCCTATCACTTTTGTTTACAACAGTATGCAGGATGCAGAGCCATTGACACCAAATCATTTTCTTTGTGGTAAACGATTAACACCAAGCCCCAGTGTGCCAGAAGACTTGCAGCCTATCCAGAGCACTCAAGGAGAGTTAACCAGACGGTTCAGGTACCTTGAAGAGCTACAAGATCAGTTATGGAAGAGGTGGCAGATGGAATACTTGCCAGAACTCAATTATTACCCATCAGGCAAGGTAAAGGGCTCCAATGCAAATTGTATCAAGGTGGGAGAAGTGGTAATGATTGGGGATGAAAGACCAAGGCAATGCTGGAAGCTTGGCATAATTGAAGAGTTGTTTGTTGGCAAAGACAATTTAGTTAGGTCTGCACTGGTAAAGACTTCAGGAGAAAGTTAAAGAGACCTATACAAAAACTCTATGCTTTAGAAATCAGCAAAAACACAGATAGTCAAGATGAAACATTTGAGTTCCAGCCTCATGGAGAAGGCTTGGCTAACCTTGCAGAAGGTAATGACAACAATGCCTCTTCGGTGGGGAGTGTTAGAAAATCTAGAAGAGGAAGAACCATTGTTGTCCCAAGGCGATATGATGACTAAGCTGATTGATGCAGCATTGCTTGTATATATTAAGTTAAGGTGTATATATATCCATCTCATAATTGTAAGGTTAGTGAAAAATTAACTTAATTTAGAGCTAGCATTTTTGAGCTCTTGTGGCATTATTGTTTGGTCACACTGTTGGCATCATTTTGGGGCGCTGCGCGTTCTTTCTACTCGTTTGTGGGATGTCGTACGTACAGGGTGTGGTCGGTTAGAGAGCTCTCTTGCAATTCAGTTTGGTTGTTTAGATACAAGATTGTTGCATCGTGCAATAGTCCAGGTTGCGTTGTTGTTGCAAGGTTGAGAAAGAAGACCATAAATAGTACCCCTTTTGTTTATATTAAATTCATGTAACAAAGGTCTAAGGTAGGCCCGCATCGAGTCAGCAACCCTGAGGTTACAGTGAGGTAGGACCTAATAGGATCTCAAATCCGTAAGTTTTAATTTAGCTTAACTTGGGCTTCAGGTAGAACTGGCCCTTTAGAATTTGGCCGTTCACGGCTCAGCTGGGATTTTGAACGCAACAAATAAATAAAATAACAACGCTATCCTGGAGGCTAACAAATTCCTCCCGCCGTAGATCGAGCTTACTGCCTCTAGAGTTCCTACGCTTCACCCGAGGGACGCAGACACAGAACCTAATCAGACCGTGATCACTCCCGGCCAACGATTCGTCAAAGGTGAGACCAGTGACGAGGTTGTCTTCGGTCGTGAATACTAAGTCTAGAATGCTTTCGCCTCGTGTAGGCCCATTGACCCACTGAGTCAGGAAGTTCTCATCGGCAAAGTCAACTAGCCTCCTCCCTTCAACATCAGCAGTCCTGTCTTCCCAGTTTATGCCGCGACAGTTGAAATCTCTTAAAACTAAACACACCCTATCCCCTAGCAGGCTACGAAGTTGGATGTACACAGAGGCGTACCAATACTTTTTTGCCGCTCGGGGCAAAAATGCCCCCCCCCCCCGCAACAATTTTCAATTTTAAAAACAATTCCTTTACAAAAATACACTTCTAAACAAAACTTTTATTGGAAGAAAAACTTAAATAAAGCAACTTCAATTTTAACAATACTACATAATGTACCGTACATAATACACTACATAATTTTGACAATAACTATATAATGTATAATGCCTAGTTAAATTTTCCGACTTTCATAACAGAAAATTCATGAATGATTTTTTTCTATGTCCATTGTCTCTGCAACTTCGCGTTCAATTGAAATAATCGCCAAATTGCTCAGTCTACAGTACAGGGTGTCCCATAAGTCCGGCATCATAGGAGAAATTCATATTTTTCTATTTCTACAAACCATAATTCATATTTTTCTCTTTCTACAGGCCATAATGTCTGTGAGCAAGGAAGAACGAATCCAGATAATTCTACTCATAGATTTTTATCTCTGGGGCCACTTGAAAGCGCTGGTATACGCAGAGAAAATTAGGAGTGTTGAACATTTGCGGCAGCGCATTATTGGGGCATGTAGCACCATTACTCCTGACATCATTCACCGTGTGCTTGCTGACTGGGTATCACGTCTGAATTTGTGTACTGAAAACAATGGTGGACATATTGAGCACGTTCTGTAAATAAAAGCTTTTGTTTTCCCTTTTTTTATTATTTTTCCTATGATGCCGGACTTATGGGACACCCTGTAGATTGACTTATAGTTGACCTGAGGTAAGTTTTTATAAGTTTCAGTTTCGAGAAACTTCGTTCGCAACTTGCCACGGACATGCATGTAGTTAGACAGATCCGGAGGGCAATTGTTATATGAGGCAAAGATTCCACTAGATCCTATTTAACGATCCACTGAAGTAGTTTTAACATATCCCAGTTCTTTGGATCATCGTCGCCGCTTATGCTTTCGAAACTGAGCAAATGTCTGCGCAAACGCTTTATTTCTTCCAGTAGACTTCCTTGATTAATGTCATTATAGATGGAAGAAAAATTATTGACCTTGGTATTAATTTCTTCATCTTTGGACTGATTCAAAAGGTACGAAGGAGACAGAAATTCAAAGCGATCATTCATGTTTTTAAGACAAACTGTGCGTTTTTCAATTTCTGCTAATAAACGATCCATGATTTCAAAAAATTATCTGCGTACATCCTCTTGCACGGTCAATCCAGCATCACGAGCTTGCTCTCCAGGCATTCTTCTCCGTCTCCTGACTCTGCGGTCTATACTGATATCCATTTCATTACAGAACTCTTCGGCGGCATCTGCAGCGTTTGATACTACTGCCTCTCGTTCATTAGTTAAAAGCACGGATAAAGAGTTCATTTTTAATGCACACTGGTCCAAAGCAAGTCCCTTTCTTTGAAAATATAGCTGAGCATCATTGATTTCTTTCAGCACTGGATCCCAGAAAAATAAGTACACAATGAATATGTATGACATGATGGAGGTCAACAGAGCTTCAGCATCGCCCTTTGTGTCCAGATTTTCGGAGACCCCTTCACTCAGTTCTTCCAAGGCACTAACAACGTGAGTCAAGTTCTTCTTAAGACTAGAAACAGCATCATACTTAGCACTCCACCGCGTATCAGAGACTCGCTTGACAGTGATTTTGGAATGTTTTGTTAAGACATCCCAACGATGAGTAGAGGAAGAAAAGTAGACGAAAATTCGTTCAATTGTTCCAAAGAAAGTTACAGCATTAGGACTCAGTCCCGCGGCATGAACTCCAGCCAAGTTCAGCGAGTGGTTATTGCAAGGAATGAAAACAGCGTGTTTGCTAACATCAAGAATTCTGCGTTGAACTCCAAGATGAATACCTGCCATCGTAGCAGCATTGTCATACCCTTGACCATAACAATTTTGGATATCCAGCCCATCCTCACGGAGCTTAGTGACAATGAGATCAGTAACTGCCTCGGCAGTCTTCCCCTCTAATTTATAAAATCAACGAAGGATTCCTTCACCTCTACATTACCATCTTTAATCGACACATAGCGAATTACCTGAGACATCTGATCAATATGCGATATATCTGGTGTACTATCGAAAATTATTGCAAAGTACTTTGCACTAGACACATTATCAATTATACATTTTCGAACATTACAGCCGGTTAGTGTGATGAACTCATTTTGAATGTTAGGTGACAAATACGTAGTGGATATCTTGTCAGTCATTTGTATTTTTGTAAGATGTTCCCTAATTACTGGGTCATATTTGCCCATTAGTTTTATTAACTCCAAAAAGTTTTCAGAATTGCCAGCTAGCCCAGCTTCTTCATTTAAGTTCTCTCGGTGCCCTCGGAATGCAAGATCTTGTTTTGCCAAGAACATGATGCAGTCATAAATTCGTCTCAGTATTTCTTTCCACTTAGCAGTAGCATGTTTTATTTGCACTGATGTGCATTATCTATTGTAGCATTCAACTGAAGGCGCATAGACAACTCTTTCCATTGTTCAAAGCATCGGGTATGATATGGACTGTTTTCATGTTCAGGTACTCTTGGATTCAGTTTCCTCCAGGCAAAAAATCCTTCTTCTTTTCCAAATGCACTGGAGATGTTGTTGAAGAGACGACAGCAAAAGCAATGCAAGCTACATTTTGAAGGTGAGAAGATTAGCCATGACCTTTCAATTTTTCGCCATTTTCCAAAGTTTTGAAATACCAAACTTTTGACATTGACCTATTGTTTGAATCAGCTGGAAAGGGTCCATTCATGTTTTTCAAATGTGATGGTCCACGTTTAATGAGTTCGATTCTCAAATTGTCCGTCATTGGAACGGGCCAGTTGCCAGAATCGTTAAACAGACTCTGTGGGTGATGGGTGGGTGGGTGACTTTGTGATGTAGATGAGGGTTGATCCTGATTATTTGGGGGTTCACTTGAAGTTGCCGCTGAACATCTATCTCTAAAGATATATCACATTGCGGTTGATCTCCTTGCTTCCCAGAAGGCAGTGAAGGTGTGTCTGAGAATCCCATTAACTGATGAAATCGCTTAGCAGCACGCTTGCCTTCCTCCTCTTTTTTTCGCGAAGATTCTTGTATGCAGCACCACTCAGTCTCTGTCGTTTGCTCATGTTTGCTAATTCAGTAGGGTATCTGCAAAATAAAACAACCATTAATTATTAACATCATCAAAGCTCAAAGAATGCAAAGCCTAACCTAAATAATATAGGGAAAGTCTGAAAAATAGGGCTGGCAACCTTTCCGATGTGAAAATTTAACGCAACTATTTGTGGAAATAGTGGCATTGAGGTGGCATATATAGCATTTAATGATAATTTTTCATCAAAACCATGGATATTTTGTACACAAATAACGCGCGACAATGATGAGACATAATTTTTTGGAGGGTTGCATTTTAAAACATAAAAACCCAAAATTTTGCATACTGCGCCCGCCTGACAGTAATTTGCCGCCCCTCGGGAAGTGCCGCTCGGGGCGGTCGCCCCTCTCGCCCCTCCCTTGATACACCACTGGGTGTACAGGGCTCCATCCTCCTCGAGGAGGAGATGCGGAGGTCTATACACCAAGATTAACCTATAGTTCGTCCCTCCCAGGTTCAGATCGACGCCAAGCAGCTCCCGTTCCGATCGGAACTGGCAGTCAACCAGACTCAACGTGTCCCTCACGTATATTAGTACCCCTCCCCCCTCCCCACGGGTGCGGTCTTTGTGAAACATTCTATACCCGGCAATCTCGAACTCCCCAACGTAGTCCCTACGATCAGTATGAATCCAGGACTCGGTGATAGCAACGATATCCTGGTATTCTGATGCTAAGAGCGCCCGTAGCTCGCAAAACTTATTCCTAATCGACCTAGCATTAAAAAGCACTGCACGGAGGGAGCCTTCCCTATTCTGACCGCCCCCTAGCACGACCCGTTTCCCGAACAGCCAGGGCTGTCGGGAGTTGAAGAGCCCCTCACCAACGAGGGGACAACTTCCGCAGGAGCCTGAGCCCCCTCCAACGGGGAAGGAGAGTCACCCACCTGTACATGGACGCACCCTTCAGTTGAAGGTACGTCCGCCAGCGGCTCAAGATCATCTCTCCCCGGTGGGGGCCCGTCATCAATCCTCGGGCTTGACCTCACCATACGGTATAGGTGCCGGTCGAGCAGCGCGCTTAGCACACCTTTACCCTTGTCATTGAGGTGGACACCATCCCTCTGATAAAGGTCCCACCTACCTGTAAACGCGTCGAAGGGGTCAACAAACCTCACGCCCAGCGGGATGCACAAGTCTTGCACCCTCTCGTTGATGCCAATAACCTTACTGAGCGCGTGGTCACTGGCATTCATCCGCGGTAAAATACCCATCAACATTCCCCTGTCTGTCTTAAGTTTTAGATCATGATGATCCCTTCCGTCGAACCTACCCTACCGCCTTTGAGGAACAGGTCGTTGCCACCAGCGTGGACAACGATCGCAGTCCTCCGACTAGCCACGCGCAGCTTCTCTAACTTTAAGTGGGCCGTTCCCTGCCCGGGTAAGCACCTTACCTTCCTCCTGTCCCGGTTTGCAGAAGCAAAGTACTTCTCCTGGACCCTGATCTGTGAGTCCCCAATCAAAACGGTGTCTTCCACCTTCGCGCACAGGAGACTAAAGCGGTTGGAGGTCCTGACAGCAGCAACCGAGGTGTCAGGTTTCGGCTTCGCAGCCTTCTTGCCCGATACCTTTCGATATCCGTCGCCAGCCGTTGACTCAGCCGCACTTACACCACCCGACCCACCCCGACCGGCAGCTACATCCTTCGGTTTCTTTAGGCCATCAATAGGCCCCTTCCCAACCTTTTTCTTTATCGGCCTCTTCCCAGATATATACAGGGCGTCCCAAAAAAATGTATACACACTTTAACAGCTGATAGCTCAATTGATGTTTCTTTCTTTCCAAGTTAAACCCATTAGAATTAATAATGGCAGTCAGACTAAGCTTTGAACAAAGGAAATTCATTCTAAAATGCTACTGGAAGTGTGAAAACGCAGTTGAAGTGCAAAGACAGTTTAGGAGGGAGTTTCAAACAGATCCACCAACGCGACTTACCATCACTCGAATTAGAGATAAGTTTGAAGCCGATGGAACTGTTCAGAATGTCCACAAGAAGCGTTCCGGAAGACCACGGACATCGACAAGCCCCACAAAGCAAGAAAGAGTACTGGAAACGTATCACCAAAGTCCAAGAAAATCTGTGCGGCAAGCGAGTCGTGAGGTAGGAATTTCAGAATCGTCTGTCCAACGCATTTTGAAGCGCTGTCAATGGAAAAGTTACATTCCAAGATTAGTCCATGCTATTAATGAAGATGATCCGGACCGAAGAGTGGAGTATTGCGAGTGGTACTTGGCACGATGTGGATGTGGATTGGACGAAGGGGTTTCGTAGAATACCCTCCGCGTTCACCAGACCTTACACCACTAGACTTTTTTTTATGGGGATACTTAAAAGACAAAGTCTACGCTATAAAACCTGCAACAGTCGCTGAATTGAGAGCAGCCATTGAACGAGAATGCACACAAATACCAAACGAAATGTTTCGTGATGTTTGCGATTCCATTGCTTCGCGTTATCAGCAGTGCCTGGACCAGAACGGACGTCAGTTTGAAAACAGGCGTTGACAAAACAATTAAATAATGTTTGTAGATTCTATTACATTTTGAAAATGACATGTATTTTAATAAACACTGCCTTTATAATTATTTAAAGTGTGTATACATTTTTTTGGGACGCCCTGTATATAATAACATTAATAAAAGAATCTAATTTATGAGCGTTTATTTCACCTTTCACTCCACATAAATATAAAAAAAAAGTTTTTGAAGTTAATAACTTTAACAAATACAAAATAAAATAAAAGAAAATGTGAACGTACGACTCGAACCCCCAAAATAGTTTACATATTTTGGATTATGAAATGTAAGTCACTGTTACAGTTTTCAAACGCGTATGATCCATTTCCAGACTCTACCAATTTGCCCCCAAATCCATGTTACAACCAGACCCGAACGGCTCCCTTAGCTTTGGACAGTCACATCACAATAATTTACCTTATAAAGAAGGTTATCACAACTGTTTCATGGTTCAACAAAACTATTTCTTAATTCATTATGCCAATATATAAACAAACTTCACGATTAAACAATATACGAGGGGTGGTACGAAAGTAATGCCTCTTATTTTATTTCTCATTCAATATAATAATGCCAGTTACAATGAAAATTACAGGGAATATGCATGCATACGTGGCAAATGTAAAGTAAATATAGTAAGTAAATACAAAACACACACACACACACATATAATTTACTTACCAGCTAAAGATATACTCTGCCACTATCATAGTTTGCGTGAAACTAGAGGGCATACAGACCTACATTTATAAGTTCATTACAGTGAGGTGGCTTCTGAGTGACTAGAAAAATTAAAACTACCAACCAATCCCAGTTTTCCCGAATAAGCGTACCAACAGAGTGTCTTTTCGACGAAATGTCACACAGCCGCTCTGGAACAGATAAGGAGAAATAAGATCGTTGAATTAAAGGCAATAATTATATTCTATTTACATAATTATATCAGAATACTGAGGGGGAACATAAATCACATATTCACTTAATTGTTTTTCGCAATAATAAACATAATACATCATTTAAATCTGCCTTAATAATTATGATTGTAAGAGTCTTAATTAATGGTAATTGCATGGTTAGGATTGCCAACTTTCGTAAGGGCATTGGATATTCAATTCAATTCAATTCATTAATAAATGAGTCTCAGAAATAACATCCAACACGCCAGCATTAATAAAGTACTACCACCTATTGCGTAGGAGTTCGTGATGTATTTGAGTCGAGGAGTTTCATGAAGGATAAATGATACGTTACTCGTACATCTGTGACATTCTAAGTTCTATCTTGGTGGCAATTTTTTTTAAATCATTAGTAGCTACTGATTAGAAGAAAATTTAATTTCACTTTAAACATTACAACCATTACCCTTACAGTGACAAGGTCATTTAAAAAGCACAACCTTCTACGATTAAATTCGGGAATAAATCCACAATAAGTAATGGATTTATAAGAAACACAATAGAATTGGGGGGAAATTGTTGCTTCTAATAAATTCTCTTTGTTGTTATGGTTTTATTCCCGAATTCAGTTTCTCGTAATTAAGAATATTCACAAAACATTACGCAAATCACAGCATTTCTTCTATGTGAATTTCATTGTAATTCCTGTCTTAACTTTGGACACTATAAACGTTCTCTCATTTCTGCCAAGAAATTCAAATCCAGACTTTGTTTTCTACAAAACTTTCTACTCAAAGAAGTCACTCCCAAAAACGTTGATATACAACTCAAATCCTCTCGTGAACCACTTCCATCAGCCAAAAAAAATAAATTATTAAGGATAATATTGTGGTTTGCGAGAATAGTACTGAGAACTCGTTCTTCGTGATATGTCGGATCTTTTCCGTTTGGGGGCTAGCAACGAATTTTAATGAAAATCTGTATACTAATGTAGTTTTGGTCACTGATTTCAAAAATAACTTTCTTTTTGGATCACGTTAAGAATAGCGAACCCATAGGGTGTTGGGTTCGCTATTCTTGACATGGATAATTTTGGGTTCCCTATTCTTGACATGGAAACTTTTGGGTTTGCTACTTTTAACATAGTCTTAACATGAGATATATATGATATATATACACCCGTGATCTTTACGGGGGCTCTGTCCCCTTACCCCCGAGACCTAAATTATACAAATGATAACACTGCCCAACACCAATTTTGCTGATTTAATTCTAACACCTGTTTTTAGGTAACTTTGGTGTGCTGATTTAAAAAATCACCTTAGTTTTTGCCTATTACGTCAGGTTTTCGAGCAATCAAATACGGATATTTTGGAGATATCGCATTTTGGCAGGGTTAAGCCCAATTTTTTTTCTTTTCAAAAAATAAGTTTTTACATACTCAGAATCAGCATGGAAAAGTAAACAATTGTGCAGGGAGTGAACTTTAATATACAATGGTAATATTGACACATAAAGTGATTAAAAGTGTTTAAATAAGCAAAAAATGAATCCATATTAAAGCAAGCACGGGACCAGTTTTCTTAACATTGTCTTTTTCTTGTTTTCTTACTTTTCAGTGCTGATAAATTTTCTCTTATAGGACTTCCTAGAATGAGAGATGTCAAGACAATCTCTTTGCAGGCTCCAGCAGTAGTGTTAAAAAAAGTGGTTAGAAATAACCGCATATATTTCCAAATAAAATATAAACAAAATAAATATAGAATAAAAATAACAACCCTCGTTTCTAACCAACTAGTGAAGTTGGGTTTCCCTAATTAACAAAAAGAAGAAAGAAAAAAGTTTCTGAGACAAAGAAAAACGGAGCTTTTTGTCCATTCTTGAAAAATTTTGACTGCTGAGTGAAGCGGGCTAGTTTTTTCGTAAAAAAATTATCGTGGTTCCCCAACTAACCGGGCAACTTAAAGTCAACCTTTAAACCTCACAACCTTTAAACCTCATTAATAACCACTGCAATTAAGTAAAAACCCTGTTTAACTAAATAGAGGCCTACCAGAACTAGGTGTAAGTAATTTAATTAAAATATAACTAAGGTAAGAGAAAAACTAGGTACCTAGAAGAAACTCGAACCGGGCTACAACTGCCCTAACTAAATAATTAAATGGCTGTTATAGCCCCTAATTAAAACTTAAAGGCAATATAGCCCTAACTTAACGAGTAAAAACCTTCAAAACCTTAAACCTTTAAAAACAAAAACTTAAGGGCAATACAGCCCTAGCCTAACTTAACCTGCAAAACCTAGGTCTGGGAAATAGCCCCTACAAATAAATAACTTAGCAGTGTGTTAAATAGTAACTTAAAACTTAACTAATAAAATTCAAATTGGAAACTAAATGAAACTTATGGATTAGTTAGAAACAGAAAGGGTAACGCTCAACTGGCAACTTCATTTTTGGTAAGTCTAAATTAATTTTAATGAATTTAGCTTGACCATAGTTAGTAATCTGGCTGCTGACCAAATTTTAACCTGAAAACCACTGCAGCCTACAGTGAAAAAGTCTGTAGCTATGTTGACAGTGTCTAAATGGGCCATTATTATTTCTAAAATTACTGTGTCTGTTTAAAATAAACTTAACCTTAATATTGCACCTAAATAAAAATAATCTCTCTCTCAAATAATAAATTATTCAATAAATTTTTCAATAAGTAGTCAGCCATCATATGGGTATCCCATCTTCCTTGGTATCGTTCTTCCATCACTTTGATATCTTGGTGGAACCTTTCACCTTGCTCTTCACTAGCATCACCAAGATTTTCTGGAAATTTATCCAGATGACTGTTGAGATAGTGAACTTTAATGCTCATGTTGCAACCTAACTGCTGAAAGTTTACAAGTAACGTCACTAGCGGAACCGGCTGCTCTCACTCCGCCAATGGGAAATCTCTCTCAGATCATGACGTCACGCTCACACCTGGGGAAATCACAGATACCCAAGATTTTAATATGTTGTACATGACCTTTAGATTTAATGCACAGATTTGCGTATTCCAAGGATAAAATTTTAACAGCAAAACAGCTGTTAACAGGTCTCAAAAATCATCAATTTTGATAAGCGCCCTTCATGGATCACCCAAAATAGGCATATTGCATTGCACGAAAACCTGATGTGATGGACAAAATCTAAGGTGATTTTTGAAATCAGCACATCAACATTATCCAGAAACAGGCATTAGAATTAAATCACAGCAAAAACATTTTTTTTTGTTGGGCAGTGTAATGTAATAACATGTTAAGTTATGCACTTTTTTAGTCTTTTGGGTTCGCTATTCTTAACATGTTTAATTTTGGGTTCGCCATTCTTAACATGAGGTAAATGGGTTCGCTATTCTTAACGTGATCCTTCTTTTTTTTTTTGGAGAAATGAAAAACAAACATGTTAGAACACTAAATAATTTGTGTGTTTTAACGAAAATATCATGACTTAACCTAACCAATCGTCAATGGCGTACAGTTCACCTAACCGGGCATTCAATTGACCTAACCTGGCATTCAATTGACCTAACTGGGCATTAATTCTTGATTTTTTTTCTGCTACTTTTACAGATCTGCCGGGATCCTTCAAAAAAGTATTCTTCGTAAAGTTGCACTTTTTACCATTTGACCGACGCTTTTGGCAACGAAAAAACTGGGTATTTTTATCAAAGGAACACTTTCCCACACTTAGAGCCCTTTTTCATAACAGTAGCAGTTTGTGACTCTGGCTAAATTTAACACAATCCTCTGTAACTAGTTTAAGCTAGTTAAAACACATATTAATTATTTAAAGTGCTCTAACATGTTTGTTTTTCATTTCTCCAAAAACAGAAAGTTACTTTTGAAATCAGTGGCCAAAACTACATTAGTATTCCGATTTTCATTAAAATTCGCTGCTAGCCCCATAACGGAAAAGACCCGATTTGTCATCGCTGTCGTATTCTCCGGAATTCCACTTCCTTCAATGCACCCGACCCTCTTTATCACATCGTACATCAGTCTCACTTATAATTATGATATTATTGAAAATTATTTAAATTTTTATTTTAGTTTCCATTCACAAATTCGTTTTCTTTCTTTAGAGAAAATGAAAACTTCTGATAGGCTATATATATATAGTTACTAAATTCTCTCAAATTTTTTTTTCTTTATTTAAATAACAATATTGAAAACATTGCGTCATTCGATTGAAAAAATTTCTGCAAACTATATTCTATATTATTATAGTATTTTATAGTATCATATGGGAACAAAATTACAGAGAAGTTATTACACAATAACTCGCGTTAATTAACAGAAACTTAATTTTTATGACATAATTACGTTTAACACGCAAAAATAAAATTAGTTTCGAAAAACGTCACATGTAATATAATACTTAATTTTATGCTTAACGTTATACTTATTCATAAGCATATCTTCAATTTTAAATATTTAATTGTTACTTTCAATTTCATTGTTTTTAAGAAAGATTAATCAAAATATTAATTTATTTTTAAAAGTTTTAAAATCTAATATGAAATAAAATTTTAAAGGGTAACTAATATATATTTTTTGTTCTAGTGTATTTTCCATCCTAGATTATATATTAGTATCGTAATTACCGAGTGACTCATCTTTAAATATATATTTGTTGAAGGACTTATTTCATGTTACTGATCTTATCATTTTAATTCCTTAACTTTAAGTGTAAGAATGAGGCCCAAACTGTAGGTTGGTTTTAGTTTTTAAAACATTTTTATAGTGTGCGACGTTTCCAAGCCTAACTACGAGATAATTTTTTATCTTTGATGCCTGTAAATTTTTTTACATATTAAATTTGGTTTTGATTGACCAATTGGTTAATATGTTTCTGGTCACATGACCTGAACTTTTGGTAAAAAACATATTTTTCTGGGTTAATATTACCCGCTCCTTTCAAATCTGTTAGTTATTTTTTGTTCAAACTATTGTAGAAAATAATAATAATAATATAAATATATATATATATATATATATATATATATATATAGTGTATTTGTAGTCGGGTCGGGGATGGTATGACGTCATGCTACTCTGCGACTTAATTAGTTTGTTGGTTTCTGTTCTGGCTATTTTTTTCTAATTGGATTCAGTTTGGTGGTGTTTGTGATAGAATTATGACGTGCCGTTCGTGTGGTTTCGACTTTGAGAACTTGATTCGTCATGTGCCCTAGATGAAGACCAGAGATGGGCACAAAATACTTTAAATGTAATTAAATACTAAATACATTACTTCCTTAAAAAAGTATTTAAATACCAAATACATTACATATTTTCAAAATGTATTTAAATACTAAATACTTTACATAAAAAATGTATTTAAATACATTTCAAATACATTTTTAAATACTTATCCAACTATATCATGCCAGAATTTTTTCTAAAACCTATCTCTTGGTAACATTAGTTTATTGATATTATCATCTATTAGACTTTATAAACATATACGCATAACTCATAAGTAGGGCAATTTTTTATTGACCTAAAAACAAAAACAAATGGTTTCCTGAGGTTTTTTATGATACACACAGACAGTGCATGGAACATCTTGAAACGGACATGTTATGTGCCTTGAAAAGCGGACGCTCAATTCTGCCAGTTGAGGTTTAAGTTTTGGTTTTTGGCTAAAAATATAATAGTTACCCCTTTTTCTTTGATGTATTCAATCTGACGTGAAGGCAGCGAGTCATTTGCTTATATTGAGGTTCTAAATGTAGCTGGGCTAGGCTGCTTTAAACCCTAGACCCTGTCCCAAAGCTGGATCCTATCTGCTTTGCAGATAGCTGGTGAGGGAAGCTATATTTTTGGGACCTTTGTTGGCGTCAGGAAGGGCATCCGGCCGTGAAAGATTTTGCCAAAACCAAGAATGATGAGCCAAATTCATATAGCCTCGGAAAATGCCAGGGCGTACCCCGTATGCGACGCGCAGGGGCCTCGCCTGACCCCCGCGAGAAATGGACGAGGGCTGCCGAGTCGAGGACGGGCTCAGGTAAAGAAGCTAGTCCGAGTGGTTAGAGTTGGGACGTTGAATGTAGGCTCTATGACTGGGAGAGGAAGGGAGGTGGCGGATTTGATGGAGAGACGGTGTGTGGGAGTATTGTGTGTGCAGGAGACGAGGTGGAGAGGAAATAAAGCAAGGGAGCTGGGAGGGGGATATAAGTTGCTTTATAGTGGAACGAATGAACAGGGTAGAAACGGTGTTGGTATAGTGCTGTCAGAAGTGCTGAAGGATAGCCTGGTGAGTGTGAGTAGAAGGAGCGATAGAGTTATGAGTGTTAAGCTGGGCCTTGACGAGATGACGGTGAACATCGTGAGTGTGTATGCACCCCAAGCTGGCTGTGAAGGTGTAGAAAAGGAAGTGTTTTGGAATCAGTTGGATCAAGAACTTGGTGCGATACCAGAGGGGGAAAAAGTGATCTTGGGTGGAGACCTGAATGGCCATGTGGGAAGAAGTAGAGAGGTGATTGAGAGGGTGCATGGTGGTTGGGGCGTGGGAGAGAGAAATGAAGAAGGGGAAAGGGTGATGGATTTCGCGATGGCGTTTGATCTAGCGATAGTCAACACCTTCTTCCAGAAAAAAGATAACCAGTTTGTGACCTATAGGAGCGGAGGAAGAGAAAGCCAGATGACTTTCTAATGTGCAGGAGATCCCATTTGGAAGAAGTTAAGAACTGCAAAGTCATAAACGGGGAAAGCGTGGCGGCGCAACATAGAATCCTGGTGATGGATTGGTCGTTTAAGAGTGGTAGGAAAAGAAGGCAAGAACAGGTGACACCTAGGATAAAGTGGTGGGGACTGAAGAAAGAAGACCAGAAAAGGAAATTTGAGGAGAAGGTTTTGGAAGAAGTAAGGTCGTTGGAGAGTGTACAAGAATGGTGGGAGGAGAACAGCCGGGTGATATTGAGAGTTGGTGAGGAAGTACTGGGCAAAACATCAGGTAGAAGACCCCCTGAAGATAAAGAGACGTGGTGGTGGAATGAAGAGGTTCAGGAGGTGATTAAAAGGAAGAAAGATGCTAAAAAGAAGTGGGACACATCTGGTAGACAAGAGGATAGAGAAAGCTATAGGCAGGCGAAAAAGGAGGCGAAGAAGGGAGTGGCAAGAGCCAAGGCGCAGGCGATGGATGAAGTATATAAAGAGTTGGAGACACCGGCGGGAGAGAGAAAGATCCTTAGAATAGCGAAGGCTAGGGATAAGGCGAGTAAAGATTTTACTCAAATTAAACAGGTAAAGGATGGGCAGGGAGTGGTCTTAAAGGATCAGGATAAAATCATGGATAGATGGAAGAGTTATTTTGAACATCTGTTAAATGAGGAAAACCCAAGGGTTATTTTTGAAGATGGTGTCCCAAATCAAGGGTTAACTTCAGGAGTGAGTAGGGAGGAGGTGAAGGTGGCGTTGAAAGGAATGAAGAAGGGGAAGGCATTGGGACCGGATGGGATACCAGTGGAGGCGTGGAATTGTTTGGGAGATGAGGGCATAGATCTATTGTGGGATCTGATGCAGAAGATATATGAACAAGAGGAAATGCCGGAGGAGTGGGGGGATAGTACACTCGTACCTATCTACAAAGAGAAGGGGGACATCCAGGATTGTGGAAATTATAGGGGAATAAAGCTTATGTCACACACGATGAAGGTTTGGGAAAGGATTATAGAGAAAAGGTTAAGAGAAGAGACAACCGTGGGGGAAGAGCAGTTGGGTTTTATGCCAGGTAGGGGAACAACTGATGCGATTTTTGCACTGAGGCAGTTGATGGAGAAACACCGGGAGCGACAAAAGGGACTGCACATGGTTTTCATCGACCTAGAGAAAGCATATGATAGAGTGCCACGCCAGGAGGTTTGGAGGTGTATGAGAGAGAAAGGTGTGCCGGAGAAGTACGTTAGGTTGGTGCAAAGTATGTATGAAGGAGCAAGGACCCAGGTTAGGAGTAGTGTAGGTGTAACGGAATGGTTCCCCGTGAGGGTTGGTCTACATCAGGGATCTTCTTTGAGCCCGTACCTTTTTGTTTTGATTATGGATGTGTTGGCCCAGGGGATAAAAGATCAATCCCCTTGGTGTATGCTCTTTGCAGACGATATTGTTCTGTGCAGCAACAGGAGAGAAGTAGTAGAAAGAAAATTGGAGGAATGGAGGAGGGCTTTTGAAGACAGAGGGTTGAAAATCAGCAGAAAGAAAACGGAGTACCTGAGGTTCTACGAAAATCAAGACTCAGAAATTAGTTTAGAGGGAGCGAGGTTAAAGAGAGTAAGTAAGTTTACTACTTGGGATCGACAGTGGCTGAGGACGGTGAGCTGGACACAGAAATAACACACAGAGTGCAATCTGGTTGGAAAAATTGGAAGAAAGTTTCAGGGGTGTTGTGTGACCGAAGAATAGGCGCAAGGGTTAAGGGAAAAGTATATAAGACTGTGGTAAGACCGGCTATGATGTACGGGGCTGAGTCTTGGGCTATAAAGAAAGATCATGAGAAAAGACTAGATGTAACGGAGATGAGAATGCTGAGATGGATGTGCGGAGTGACAAGGTTGGATAGAGTAAGGAATGAAAGGATAAGGGGCACAACAAAGGTTGGAGAAATCTCGAGGAAGATACAAGAAAGTAGACTGAAATGGTATGGACATGTGATGAGAGGGGACGAAGATTATGTGGGTAAGAGAACGATGAATATGGAGGTGCATGGCAGGAGAAAGAGAGGCAGACCGAAGCGAAGGTGGATGGAGAAGGTGAGGGACGATTTGAGGGAGAAGGGTTTGTCGGAGGAAGAAGCCCAGGACCGGGCTGTGTGGAGGAGGCTGGTCAGAAACGCCGACCCCGCATAGAGGCGGGAACGGGCGAAGAGAAAGAAGAAGTGGATTTAATTATCCTAGAAGAGTTCCTTGTTCTATGCACGGTCTGTATATATATATATATATATATATATATATATATATATATATATATATATATATATATCATATGCCATTACTATAAACCATGAAAACTAAAAGAAAAACAAGATCAAACGCAAATTAAAAAATAAATAAACATGATTACAGCTGGATCCCTCGTCTTCACTCGTCCTCATCCACAAACTTGTGGCTATGTAAGAAGCACGTTGGGTGGAGTGGCATGAGACTGAAGGAAACGGATGTTCCTGTTAGGCGTGTCTTGGAGGAACTACAACAGTGATTTTGAACCTGCGGTACGCGTACTACTAATGGTACGAGTTCTTTTAGGTAGTACGCAAGAGGGTTGTAAATACGCGACTTATTAACTGATATTTAGTTTCATGATAATGTTTTCAAGAGTAATATTATTTGCAAATAAATAATCCACAATTTTTCTGACTGCAGGTTTGCATGAAATCTGATTTGGTCCAGGTACATTTCAAATTATTTAACAATAACGCGTCGACAAATTCAAGATTTTCATTCAGTACAAATGTCGATCAATAAAATAAATGTAACTTTTTAGATAAGACTGAAAATTCGATGTTGAGCACACTCCCCTCGTTACGGTTTTGATTAGGTACTCTTTGCTTAGTAAAGCACGGTAGCAAAAAGTGGTGCGTCAACCTCAAAAGGTTGGGAACCCCTGAGATTGAGAATTCGCTAAATAATGACATAGCCAAGACCGATCGCTATCTTCTCAGCGTTGTCACGAAGAGGTCTTTTGTCCCCGTGCGCAACACAGCAGAGAAACGGGTTTTTTCGTACACTGCTACTCTACAGAGCACTGCAGAAAGTTATGTTATAATGTTTCAGACCAACAAAGACCCTAGGATCCACTCATGGCTGGTCTACCTGTGTTCGTAATTGTGTATTGTGCATGTCCTCCGTGGTGGCGGAGGGGACCTACAATTTTACGTGGGTTCGGAACCACAAGGAACATAAGAACATAAATTTTTATAGTGGGCACACTAGGGGCCACGTCGGCCCATCGATGCGGCTCTACTATGTAAAAACTGCCTGTACGTTGGCAACAACCAATTTTTACAAAACTAAATAATTAGCAATTTAAAACTAATTAATTATATCAATTTAAAACTAAAGATAGAATCTCTGGATCCAGACGATCAAGTCATAATAGACTACTCTCCACAAATATGTTACACTCTATATCTATTTATAACCGACATGCAAATATATCAGATCCAAAGAATCCAGTCAATTTCATTACGGTATCCATCAATACCAGTACCTTGCCAACCAAAAATAAGTCACGGTCCATATCAATTGCGGACCAAGTCACAATTTACAACCATATACATTACAATATATATACTTAGGAGGAAAAGTGTAGGTGTGGCTGTAGAGACTGTACAGTAATGTAGAAATGTGTGTGTACCCATTTTGGATGACTTGGTTGAAAGTAGTTCTTTTATGCAGTGCGTCCTAAGGATCCTCAGCGAGATGTATACAAATGCTGAAGCAGTACTCGAACTTTCAGAGGAAATGATGTGTGATGTAATTGGTGAGGAAATTGCTATGCCTAGAGCCGTAGGGAGACAAACCTCACGTGAAAATGACCCAGTCTCTGATGTTGTTGAGTACTACTGTCGCTCTCTCTTCCTACCTTTTCTTCATTACTTTCCTCAGAGCTTGAAGAAAGATTTACAAATCACACTGAGTTCCTCTCTTCACTACAAAAAAAAATCCTTCCACATCGATGTACAAAAGGTAGTCCAGATAATCTTAAAAAATTCGTGGAGTTCTATCAAGAAATGCTTGTCGATGCAAGAGCGCTACCGTCCGAGTGGTCAGGTCTGGAAAATGAAATAGTGGAGTGGAGTGGAATGTGAAGCAGGAAAAGATACCATTTTCATCGGTCGATGCGTACGTTCCTTGCAATGGCGAGTTTTTCCCGACGTTAAAAATTTTTGCACAGTGTCAACGTTTTGTGTGTCCAGTGCAACGGCGAAGAGGTCCTTCAAACTCAAAAGAATGAAGTAAATCAGAAACTCAACTGGTGAGAGGAGGTTCACCTGACTAACACTCCTGAGTGTTCATCAAATGTGGAAATGTTATTTAAAAAGTTATTTTATATATATATATATATATATAATATACACGGTGAACCAAAAGTAGGTGGACAGTAGGTTGAATACGGTTTGTGTTATATATATTATAACTATGGTGTTCATTATAACTATGGTGTTTGTGTTTTATTATATTAAATATTATAACTAAATTTATTTAAATTTTATTTTGTATTATAGTATACAAAAAAATTAAATATGTATTCTCAAAATAAACGTTATCATTTACTGTCCACCTACATTTGGTTCACCCTATATATATATGAAAGTTCGAAGAAACGCAACAGGTGAACAGGAAAAACAAACATCAAAGAGGGCTACAAATTTTTTAAACGTAGCCAACACAAGTCAGCTGCTAAATACCATCCAGCAAATCCAAAGTCAGCTGGCAAATATAGGAATCCGAGAGCCGGACAGAAGTCACGCACAAAGACATATGTTATCGGGACAACAGGTACGACAAAGATAAAGAGGCAAATTCTCGGAGGACCACAAGACAACGAAACCGGCATCACTATTGGAAAAAGAATCGAATGTGTGAAAATAATAGAGAAAAAATAAAAATAATCATAGCCAACATTTAGGGTTTTAAATCAAATCATTCCCCGACAAAGTTTTATACCTAAAAGGACTCATGCAAGAAACCGGAGCAAACTTTGCATGCCTCACGGAAACCATCTAAAGGACTGCCAGGCGAACTGTGAAAACTGCGAGTTCTGTATTGATAAAAAAGAAATACAAATTGACAACTATAACATCCTCCGAGCCGACAGAACAGTGAGACGTAAAGGAGGATGTGCTATTTACCAGACCCGACCCGTAACTAGCTAATTTTGCGCCCGAGGCAAGATCATAAAATTGCGCCCCCTATTCCTATAACACTACACGATCCTCTAAGTGGTAAATGTTTTTGGCACCAAAACATCACAGCATCAAGAACTATTTTCAAAATATGTCTCCATTTTTTTTTATGAATTTCAATAGCTTTCTGTAGTGCATCATCGATACATTGTCCGCATAAGTCTTTTTTGTAGGGATTTCCATTTACAGAAATTTTCACGATGATTAGTTGAATTTTCATGTTCTACAATACGGTTTAAATTTTTCCAATCATTAAATCCTGTTTTCTGATTTGTAATATTCGGTTTGGAAAAGCGCTGATCAAATAATATGCATGGAAAACAGAAAATAAAGTACAGAAAAGTACTGAAAATTTACAGAAATGCGCCCTTTCCCTAATGGCATGGCGTGCTTGGGATAGTAGATACATATTTTATAGTTTTTCTGCCCTCAGCTTCGTGCACCCGAGGCAAGTGCCTCACTCGCCTCGCCCTTGTTACGGCACTGCAATATTTATACATGCGAAAGGCATATATATGGCAGAAATAACTATAAGTACCTCAAACAGCTACGTAAACTGTGTAGCAGCAAAAGTTGAAAAATTAAATATGGTACTAATTGTAATGTACAAACCCCCGAACACGCCAACCTCAAAATTCTCTGATTCCATTACAGAGGTAAGAAACTGGGTAAAAGATCTACACTCTCCAAACCCAAATATTTTTCTCTGTGGTGATTTTAATTTTCTATTCATGAAATATAAAAGGATAGGAAAAAATATATGTGTGTACACCAAGACAAAGGGGGCACACGGGAAGACCAGGAGCAGGTAAAAATGCTACTAGCTCTAGCTGATGAATTTATGTTAACGCAAGAAATGACAGAAAACACAAGAAAAACAACTGCCTACATTTGGTGTTCACAAACAATAGCATTTTAATTGATAATGTAAAAATATCCCCAACTATAATATCGGATCACAACATTATTGAAATAACAATCAATATAAAAGCAACAGGAAAGGAAAGAACACGAACAACAGAAAGAAGCAAATTCGAAATTTTAAATTTTTACTCCAAAGCTATAAACTGGGAAGATGTTGCAGCTAGCATGGAGGTAATAGACTGGAAATCCATCTTCGAGGCCAAGACAACGGAAGAGATGCTAATGACCTTAGAGGAGAAGACGCTGGAATTGTGGAAAGACGTCCCAAAAATACAACAAAGAGTAAAGAGTAGCAGGTTCGAGAGACAAAAGAGGGCATTGTTTCGAAAGAGAAAAAGAGTGACTGCAAAATTAAGTAACTGTAAAGATAACATCATAAAAATATTAAATGATACACTGCAGAGTATCGATTGCGTCATACAGGAACTGAGAAGCATACAGAAAAAGAAGACGTCGACGCTATATAGGCGATAAAGGTTAACTCAAAGTACTTCTATAATTTTATAAAAAGGAAGTCGAAAAACCACGCGAATATTGAACCTTTGAAAAACGAAGACAGTACTTTATTTGATGATCTAACAGAAATATCCGAAATATTAAGAGCTCAGTCCGAATCATCTTTCAGTATCCAAAAACTGACAAACTGATATGCGATAAAAACGCGTTCTTTGAAGAACTACAAGGGGAAAGTATAACGGACTTCGACTTTACGACAGATGATATTACACAAGCTATAGGAAAACTAAAAGCACACTCAGCGGCAGGACCAGACAAATGGAATGCCACACTGATCAAAAACTGCAAGAATACAATCATTGAGCCCCTATATTGGATATGGAGACGATCACTAGACACGGGAGAAATACCGGGCATCCTGAAGAGCACGAACATAGTCCCAATATATAAAGGAGATCGATCAGAGGCAAAAAACTATAGGCCAGTGTCGGTTACATCTCATCTCACTAAAATATTTGAAAGAATAGTTAGACAGAAAATCTATGCTGTTTGGAAACTCAGAAAAAATTAAATGATAACCAACATGGGTTTCGGTCAGGCAGATCATGCCTATCACAACTAATGGAACACTACAACAACATTATTGATGCACTGGAAAGTAATGAAAACTATGATGTAATGTACACAGACTTTGCCAAAGCGTTCGACAAGAGTGACCATGGAATCATAATACATAAACTGAAATATATGGGAACAGGAAAAGTAGGGAAATGGATATATAATTTCCTTAGTTAGCGGCGGCAAGTCGTTACAGTACAAGGAGTATCTTCATCAGAATCAGAGGTCCTCAGCTCAGTACCACAAGGAACAGTATTAGCTCCACTACTCTTAATAATCATGCTAACTGACATAGATAAGGACGTTACCAGAGACAGCACAGTAACATCGTTTGCCGATGACACAAAGATCAACAGAAAAATAAGAAACGCAGAAAATATAGGATCTCTACAAACAGACATGAACAGACTCTACAAGTGGATGGACGACAACAATATGAAGTTTAACACTGAGAAATTTCAGCTGTTACGGTACGGAAAAAAAGAGGACCTAAAATCCATGGAATATTATACCAAATGGACAGGAAATTCAGAGATTCTACAGCAAGAAATTTAGGGGTGGTAATGACTGATGATGCGAAATTTGAAACTCAAAATAAGATAGCAGTAAACAGAGCAAAGAGAGTAACTGGGCAGATACTGAGAATCTTTACATAAAGGGATAGGAATATAATAATTCTTCTACTGAAAACACTGATCATACCCAAATTGGAATACTGCTCGGTCCTAGCATCCCCATATAAAACAGAAGACATTAGACAACTAGAAGGGATTCAGAGAAGCTTCACAGCCAAGATCGATGGGTGCAAAGAACTAAATTACTGGGAAAGGTTACGCGAATTAAACCTATATTCACTGGAAAGGAGGAGAGAGAGATACAGCATTATTTACACTTGGAAAATAATGCAGAAACTAGTGCGCAACATAGCAGAGAAACGGGTTTTTTTTTCGTACAATGCCACTCTACAGAACACTGCAGAAAGTTAACTGTGACGTGGTTGAAAGTAGTTCTTTCGTGCAGTGTGTCCTAAGGGTCTTCAGCGAGATGTGTACAAATGCTGAAGCAATATTCGAACTTTCAGAGGAAATGATGTGTGCTGTAATTGGTGAGGAAAGTGCTGTGCCTAGAGCCGTAGGGAGACAAAACTCACGTGACAATGACTCAGTCTCTGTCGTTGTGGAGTACTACTGCCGCTCTCTCTTCCTACCTATTCTTCATTACTTTCCTCAGAGCTTGAAGAAAGATTTACAAATCACACTGAGTTCCTCTCTTCACTACAAAAAAAAAAACTCCTTCCACATCGATGTACAAAAGGTAGTCCAGATAATCTTAAAAAATTCATGGAGTTCTATCAAGAAATGCTTGTCGATGCAAGAGCGCTACCGTCCGAGATGTCAGGTCTGGAAAATGAAGTATCACATCGTACCTCAATCTGTTATAATTATGATATTATTGAAAATTATTTAACTTTTTATTTTAGTTTCCAGTCACAAATTCGTTTTCTTTCTTTAGAGAAAATGAAAATTTTGTTATAATTTAATTTAGGTTAATATTCGTCTTTTAACCCACTCACGCGCGGTTAAAACAGTACAATATATTGAATTGCCATTCAAAACTGACTAAGAAAATATATATCTTATGTTGTGCAAATTTGTTCAAATGTACTTTTTTTAATAAAATATATTTCCTGTTTTGGCTATAACGTACTTTTTTTCATAAAATATTTTTCCGGATTGGGCTATTTTTTTTTGCTACTCTGCGACTTAATTAGTTGGTTGGATTTTGTTCTGGCTATTTTTTTTTTTCTAATTGGATTCAGTTTAGTGGTGTTTGTGATAGAATTATGACGTGCCATTCGTGTGATTTTGACTTTGAGAGCTTGATTCGTCATGTGCCCTAGATGAAGACAAAGGATTGGATGTTTTTATCAATTACGGCGTTATTCTCTCATCCTTAACTTGCCGGAAATGTGACAGTGAGTGCCTAATACGAAAAGATCAGAAGATATTTAGGTGAAATAACCAATATTAACCTGTTAGGTTAACTGAAGGTCCGGTTAGGTCAACTGAAGGCCTGGTTAGGTTAATTGAATGCCCGGTTAGGTCAACTGTACACCCTTGATGATTGGTTAGGTTAAGTCGCGATATTTTCGTTAGTTTTAATGAAAATGATGAGAACAAACTTTTCTGGTTAATTTTGAGGTGTTTTGTACGAAACTCCCACCGTTTTGTGCGCAATTGCGTAGTTTTCGAGATGACGATATCTCGAAAACTACGCATTTTGCACAGGAAACGGATGGCAGATTCGTGCAAAACACCTCAAAATTGACCAGAAAAGTTTCTCATCATAAAAACAGACTAGGTGTAAAAACGAATAATTACCTTAATTTAGAGTAACGTTTCTAAAACATTCCTTTTACGTAATTAATAATAGTTATGAAATTATGATTACTAGTTATTTAATTATAGCAAAACCTCAGAGAATTTTGAGCAGAATTTGGGGATGATTTAATAAACTGAGAGCTCTAATTTTTCCTTTTTATTTATAATAATTGTTACAATTTTGGTAAATTTTTACAAGTGTACATTACAGGCTTTGTAAATCAAAACTATGTTTTTCTGATAGTTTTTGATACGGTTTGAACGAAGGGTAATTTCGTTCAAACAACATCAAAAACAATCGGAAAAACATAGTTTTAATATATAACCTAACCTAACCTAAAATTCCAAAATTCCTCAAAAGCTTGTAATGTACTCTTGTAAAAAGATACCACAATTTTTTTTATTTCCAAATAATTTTTAGCAATGCTTCACGCCCACGGTGACAAGTCATGTTTTTGTTGCCTTCTGTATATGAATACCAAATTTCAATACGTCTCCGAACAAATTACCCTGTCACCAGTCTTTACCTGTATATAAAGAGAACAGGTGAACGAATTAACGAGTGACTTTGGTTTTCAAATTTATGTTAGTTAAAGGTCTTAACTAACTGATCATAGGCCTTTAACTGATCATCATAGGCCCAAACTATATCATTTTAAAAAATTGAACCTTGTTTTATTCAGAAACTATCTACATTGTTTTAGGTTGCTGTAAGTTTAATTTTGCTAAATTTAATTTTAATTCAACACTATTGAATATGCAATGCGCAGTAATTTATAGCTTGCACGATATGATAGAAAAAGCACGAAAGCCATTCCGGGAAATGGGGCTGAAGACTGAAGTGACGAACTCGCTGCGCATAATGTATTTGGTCGGACCCGTCTCGTTTAAATAGGTAAATTTATCTCGTTTGGTGGCATTACTGGTGCAAAAGGAACGAGTCGGTAATCTCTATCATGGCGATTGGGGCACCCTCGAAATAATTTCGACCGTAGTACCTGGTCCTCCTACTTTCACGGGGTTTTCAATACTGTATCAGCACAAACGGAAAGATCCATATAATAAGTTAGGTTAGGCGGTATTATTATAGTTTCAACCACAACTTTACTACATATTTGATATTTGTAATAGGTACATTTAAAGATGAGTTTTTTCTATAACTCTTCCGTCGCAAATGAATAATAACTGGGATAATAACTGAAAATAATAACTTAATAACTTTAGCGATGGGTACCTGTAAGCGGTATATCGGTATATTTAAGGTATTGTACTAAGCCGTATTCGTCCCATTTATAATCGTGGTTTAGTCTTAAAATGGCTTATATGTGATGGTTGTAATGAGGATGAGTGGCAAGTTATAGCGAAATTTCATAGTAAAAACCAAGAATCTTCAAGTTTTTTGCGTTCGCACGGTGTTTTGCCTAATTCAGTTAAGTGTAACAATTGTGATCTCCCGTGTACATACCGCGCGTGTACATAGACACCAGTGGCAATGTGGACGTTCTTATGTTATTCCCAAAACAAAAAACGACAGTGGTGTAATTTCAGTATTAGCGATTATAAGGGCACTTTTCTCGAGGGAACTCGCATTCCACCTTGGAAACTAGTGCTTTTTATTAATCATTGGCTTCAAAAGAAGTGCGATCATCAAACAGTTCTGCGTTGTTTGCAATTTTCCCCTAATACATGCGTGGACTGGCGTAGTTTTTGTTCAGAGGTCACGGAATACTGGTTCGAAGAACAGGAACCGATCGGTGGTCCTGGAGTTGTGGTTGAGGTGGACGAATCGGTTTTTGGAAAAAGAAAGCGCGAACGCGGAAGACTATTAAGCCAGACCTGGGTCTTGTGGGGAATCGAACGTGTAAACAAGATATTTTTCGTAGTGCCTCTAGTGGAGCCGTTAGCTCAAAAGAGAGACGCAGCCACTCTTATTCCCCTAATCCAGAAGTATATTCTTCCTGGGTCAGTCGTCAATACCGACGGGTGGGCAGCTATCTAACTTCGAAAGACTACGGTTATAAGCACGGCGTGGTGAACCATTCTCGAAATTTTGTGAATCCAGAAAACTCCGAAATCCATACGCAAAACATTGAACGACTTTGGAGGGATATAAAAGAGTGGACGAAACGGCCTGGAATTAAGGCTCAGTATTTTCGTCAGTATCTCGGCAGCTACCTGTTCCAACGTCAAGCGGGAGAACAAGCTTTTCACAAATTTTTGCTGGAAGCTGCGAAGCTATACCCTCCTCAAAACGTCAGACAGGGACCACGACCGGAAAAAGTCCGAATCCCTCATGACGACGACGAGTCAGAGGAAGAGGTAGATGAACCAGAACCACTCCAATAAGGTGAGGTTAGGTAAGGTTAGGTTCGGTTCCTAGGTTTTCCGTTGGTTTCTAATGTGATTCATCTGAAAATGACTCATTTCCGTCGCAAATCACTCGTTTTTTATCCCGCCCCACCTAAAAACCCCGATTTCCCACGCATTTCCCCATATTGTGGGGGGTGAATCACAAAAACGAGTAATGTGCGACGGAAATGAATGTCATTTTCGGATGAATCACATCAGAAACCACCGGAAAACCTAATTTTTATTTTTCAAAACGAGTTGTGGTTGAAACTATAAATTTACCAGTTAGGCTAGTAAGGTTGGGTTAGGTTAAGTTAGGTTAGTATTCTTTTGACCATCAATAAATAAACATAATGATCTTAGATAATGGAATATGAGTGCTTAATTTTTAAGTTTTAATCGTGTACTCAGAAAAATAAGGGGATCACCTGAAGATCAGGGCCTCCAGCCTTCTTTAGTTAGCTTTATAAGGCTAACTAACAAAAATATCACGACCTAACCTAACCAATCGTCAAGGTCGTACAGTTGACCTAACGATTGGTTAGGTTAGGTCGTGATATTTTCGTTAGTTAGCCTTATAAGGCTAAGTAAAGAAGGCTGGGGGCACTCACCTCTTATGTTTCAATGGCGGCAGTCAAACGGAAAATATCCAAAATGTACTGTATCTTCTTCTGTCTGCAATCTATCATGCAACTTTATTAAGTTAAATTCTTCATCCATCTTTACTGTAAGTCAACCGATATCTTAACTGCCCAACGTAAGTGAGCCCTAACCTAGTAGCTTATGAAAATGGTATTGTATACTTTCAAAACAAGATATCGTATGATTTTTGTGGAAGATATTGCGTTCATTTAGGGCTGAGGCCAGGGGCGTAGGTAGCCCTTTTTAATGTGTAAGCACCGAGGTGTGAAGCACGAAGCTGGGGGAAGATGTGGAAGAGGGCTGTTCCCCCTTCCACTGCTGAAGGAGAAAATTAAATACAGATTATTGTAAATGGTCTCTGGTGCACTAAAAATTAGAAATTTAAGGTAGAAGTCAATGGTTATACAATCAACTGAGATGGGAAATTCACTTTTATTCAGAGTACAGGATAGAAACACATAATATTGGGACAAAGTAGTGTATTTTGCAACTTATAATAATTAATACTGGGTGATCCAGATAAATGGGACCCATAAAAAAAAGCCAAATATTCTTAATAATTTTTTCATAAAAACTATATATCATTCGAAAGAGTAGAGTTACAAGTTTATTATGAATATTTATTTTTTTAAAATGACTCCTTTCAAATGTGCTCCATTAGTTGCCAAGCATTCCAGTGTTCTCGCTTGTAAGTTCTGCATCACTTTTGCAAGAGTGTGCGGTGGTATGGCCTGTATCTCATTTGTGATGGCGGCCTTCAATTCTTGTAAGGTCGTTGGGTTATTTCTGTAGACCCTACTCTTTAATATCCCCAGAGATAATATCTAAGGGAGAAAAATCCGGAGACCTTGCGGGCCATTCAACGTCTCCAAATCTTGAGATTAACTCGCTGGAAACGTTTGACGCAAAACTGCCATGCAGTTCCTCGTGGTATGGCAGGTAGCTCCGTCTTGTTGGAACCAGTGGTTTTCTAGACAAAGATCTCTTAATTAGGAATAAGGAAATCGGTCAACATTTTTTCGTAGCGATCACCATTTACAGTGACCGTGTTTCCGGTGGAATCCTCGAAAAAGTACGGCCCTATGATCTGAGATGCAGTAAGACCACACCAAACAGTTACACGCTGACTATGCAACGGGACTTCGGTAATATTCAATGGATTTTCTGTTGCCCAGAAACGACAATTTTGTTTGTTTACAGTTCCATTCAAGTGAAAATGGGCTTCGTCTGACATAATCAAAGTTGCTAGAAAATTGGTGGTGTCATTTACCTTCTGTTGGATCCATTGACAGAATTGTCGTCTTCGTGCGAAATCTCCATCGTTTAGTTGTTGCACTGTTTGAATTTTATATGGAAAGGGCATTAAATTTTGCTTGAATATACGGTGTGGTGTTCCATATCCAACTCCTAACAGCTGAGAAGCATGTCTGATGCTTATGTTAGGATTATCCTGTACAATTTCATGAGTTCTGTTAATGATCTCGTCTATCCTTGCTGTGCGCACTCTTCCAGTTGGTTTTTCTTTCCAATGCTGCCAGTTAGGGAAAAATTTCTGACACACCGACGGATTACTTTCTTAGAAGGTGATTTTGACATCTGAAAATTTGTCTTGAAAGATCTTTGAGCTGAAACTACACTTCTTCCAGGCTCATAATATTGCTCAGTTATGAAACGCAGCTGTTCCACAGTCCATGCAGTCATCTTGAAGGGTTAGTTTTAACTAACACTTTTATTTTGTTTTGTATCTTGTCTTGTATTGTCAAAACCTATACAATCCTGTACAAACTTGTAACTATCCTCTTTCGAATGATTTCTTGAGAACTTTATTTAAAATATTATGAATTTCCAATTCAATGTGTAAGCACATGCTTTTTTGTTTACGCTCCTAAAGGCTATAGCTGGGTATAATTTACTTTCTATTTTAATAAGGTTAGGGTTTATTATCTTAGTTTTGGTTAATTTTTGCATTTAAGAAAGACCAAAACTGAATTCTGCGCATAAACTTACCTAAAAAAATATATATCTTTTTATTCAAAATCAACAGCGAGTGAAATTGAGAACACCTCGATAGAGAATTACGAAGGCGCTTTGCTTCTTAATTTCCTTACGCGGTCGCTGCGACTTTTTTCCGAAATATGGCCTCGTTGGAGTGTGAGGTTTCTCCTACAGTACATCCTCTGAGAGATGTTTGTATGTTTACAGGGGAAGTGTTGGTCTCTTCATGAAGTTAGTTGAATCCCAACTCAATTTTTTTTTAAATTGGCAGTGAACCATCCCTCTTTCGATTGTTGGTGACATAGGAAACAACTAACCAATCTATAATTGAACGACCACCTAACTAAGTGTAACAACCTGGGTGTTAGTCACTTTGATTAGCCCTCTGTTTGAAATGGACGGATTACCGAAATCTGTGTCCTCGAGACTTAATATTAGTCAATTGATATTTTGTGGATACTTCCAGCGTCGTTGAGAAAATGCAAAAATCGTAGAACTACACAGAATTGCTAATCAGTCAATGGGGTGCCAATGGTCTGTAACTAATCAACGGCGCAGGTTGGATTCTCTAATAACGAATCCGATGTTAGAACACCTTTAGTTGAAGTGAAATGATGTTGAAATTATATAACCCGAAACATGAAACAAATTAAAATATTTGATTTACTGGAAGTACATTAAATACACAAAATTCATAAGTGCATTTTTTGCACTGAAAAATAATAGCGTTCAGACGCTAATTATGTAGCAACAAAGTTTTACAGGGAAAGACTATATAAATAATACAAAAACTTTAAATTTTAAGAATAAATTTTAAATGTAATTTATTTTACCGTCAAAATATAACATTCAAATATTTTAAATTTTCTTCTAATTGATATTAAATAAAGAAAAATTAAAGTTTTAATGGGTAACTGTAGGATATATATATATATATATATATATGATGAATAAAACCACGAAGGAAAGGAAACACAAAATGGTGCTCAAGCGCTTTCGTCTAATGACATCCTCAGGATGTTATATATATATATATACACACAAACTCAGAATGGTCCCCTGAGAAACTTATATGTTAAACACATACCGTGCATAGAACAAGGAACTCTTCTGGGAAAATTAAATCCACTATAGTCCGAATAAGTAATGGTAAATGACAAATACCAAAGTTTTTCTTTTTCATGATGTTAGCCCGACGTGGGCAACGGGTCTCTCGCAAAGAGGTCCCATAAATATAGCTTCCCTCACCAGCTATCTGCAAAGCAGACAGGATCCAGCTTTGGGACATGGATCTAGGGTTTAAAGCAAGCCTAGTCCCACTACATTCAGAACCTCTATATAAGTAAAATACTCGTTGCATTCACGTCGGATTGAATAAATCAAAGAAAAAGGGGTAACTATTGTATTTTAGCCAAAAAAAAAAAAAACTTAAACCTCAACCGGGACATTGAGCGTCCACTTTTCAAGGCACGTAACACGTCCGTTTAATATACACAAACTCAGAATGGTCCCTTGAGAAACTTATATGTTAAACACAGACCGTGCATGGAACAAGGAACTCTTCTGGGAAAATTAAATCCACTATAGTCCGAATAAGTAATGGTAAATGACAAATACCAAAGTTTTTCTTTTTCATGATGCTAGCCCGACGTGGGCAACGGGTCTCTCGCAAAGAGGTTGAGGTTTGTTTTTTTTTTTTTTTTGGCTAAAAATACAATAGTTACCCCTTTTTCTTTGATTTATTCAATCCGACGTGAATGCAACGAGTATTTTACTTATACAGAGGTTCTGAATGTAGTGGGACTAGGCTTGCTTTAAGCCCTAGATCCATGTCCCAAAGCTGGATCCTGTCTGCTTTGCAGATAGCTGGTGAGGAAGCTATATTTATGGGACCTCTTTGCGAGAGACCCGTTGCCCACGTCGGCTAGCATCATGAAAAAGAAAAACTTTGGTATTTGTCATTTACCATTACTTATTCGGACTATAGTGGATTTAATTTTCCCAGAAGAGTTCCTTGTTCCATGCACGGTCTGTGTTTAACATATATATATATATATATATAATATATAATATATATATATACCGGTGTGTGTGTATATATATACATACCGGTGTGTATATATATATATATATATATACCGGTGTGTGTGTATATATATATATATATATATATATATATACCGTTGCCCACGTCGGGCTAGCATCATGAAAAGAAAAACTATGGTATTTGTCATTTACCATTACTTATTCGGACTATAGTGGATTTAATTTTCCCAGAAGAGTTCCTTGTTCCATGCATGGTCTGTGTTTAACATATAAGTTTCTCAGGGGACCATTCTGAGTTTGTGTATGTATGTGTATATATATATATATATATATATCCCCCTCCCCGCGGGCGGTCTTTCTGGGGTGGATCGCCCGCGGGCTCCTGCCTCCATGTGGCGAGGGGGGTCAGCCGCGGCTGGGGGCCCTGCCGGGTCCCCGCCCGGTTGCGAAGTGGACTTTTAGCATACCCTGCTATCCTACAGCCCCCTCTTTCCTGTCTTCCCCTCTTTACCCTCTTCCTTGCCCCCTCTGTTTTTTTCTGCTTTCTCTGTTCACTTCGCGCGCCCCGTGGGCTGCCGGGGCTGGTCGCTGGGGGTCTCGCCCCCATGGCCGGGGCCGGACTAAGTTGGCTGGTAGGGTGCCCAGGCCTGGGACCCTGGGGGGCCTTGGTCTTTGCTGCCGGCGGGGGAGAACTCTCGACGCTGCAAGGCCCCTTTTGAAACGGGGGTACCTGCATGGGACGAGGCACCCACCCCCCGCCGGCGTGCGCTTGGTCCCCTTGGGCCCCGGGTAATCGGTTCTCCGCGGCCCCGGGCGCGAAACTACAATAAAAATTTTCTATGGAAACACTTACAACGCTAATGGACCTCGTTGACGACCCGGCTTGTGCATCTGACCTCCCTCTGACTACCTCTTTGGACCGTGGGTCTGGTAAGGGCAGTCGGCAGCCCTCGCCCACCCCGTCTGCTCTTCTTGCCGACGCCTCCTCTCCCTCTCTTCCCCAGGCTCGTGGCGCCGCTGCCCGACCCCCGCCAGTAGCGGATGGACCTGCAGTGGACCCCCCGACCCCTGGATCCCCCCATATTCCACGTCCCGATAGGGACCCACCTGCTTTTTCGCCCTCAGGTGGGAGGCCCGCGGCCCCGGTCGCCTCCCACTCCGGTCAGGCCTCATCGCCCCCGGCCCCCTCGGCCCCTGGGGGACGTGGGACCCGACGTCGCCGTCCGCCTTTCTCGTCTTCTCGCCCCCTCGAAGTTCCGGTGGTGTTTGGCCAGACGGCTTCACTCGGCCTTAGGACGATGGACAAGTTCCTCGTCCTCCGCCCCTCCTCCTCCAAGCCCCTCCCCACTAACCACGAACGTCTCTTTCGAGCGATCCATGGGAAGACGGGGACGGCGCGTTTTGACCTTCGGCCTCAGAGGGATGGCTCCATTTTGATAAGGTCGCGTTCCTCTGCCGAAACCTCCTCTCTGCTCGCTATCCCCGATGTCCTGGGCTGCGGGATCACGGTGACTCCCCACCCCCGCCTCAATCAGTGCCAGGGCACAATTTACGCTGCTCGTCTTCTACCCATCCCGGTGGAAGACCTCCAGATTGACCTCGCCTCCCAGGGTGTTGTGAGGGTGTACCGCTTTCCCGACAGATCGCGGTCCCCAACTGCCCCTTCTCCTCGCCTGCTCCTCACTTTCGACTCACTGGTGCCCCCCGTTTCGGTATTCTGGGGCTTTGGTGAGAGACGAGCGTGCGAATTCTCAGTACGACCATACGTGCCAGATCCTACGCGCTGTTTTCAGTGTAATAGGTTTGGCCACGTGAGCAGCTCCTGCCGTCAGCCGGCCCCGTTGTGTGTCCGCTGCGGCGGCCCTCCCCACCCCTTGCCCTGTACTGCTCCGCCTTCCTGCACCAACTGCCATGGAACACACCCTGCTTCATCCCGCTCTTGCCCGTCCTTCCTCTTTGAAAGGGAGGTTCGGGCCCTCTGTTCATCAGAGTTTCTCAGCGCTCGGGAGGCGCGGGAGCGGTTGCGTGGCGGCGAGGCCCGGCGTGGTGCCTCGTACGCCGAGGCTCTCCGTTCCCGGACCCCGTCCTCACCGGCGTTCCCAACGCGCCTCCACCCACCGTGTCCGCTACTCCCAGTCCATCCTCTGCCGCCCAGCGGACTCCTACCGCGGCTCCTCGTACCACCAGCGCGTCCCACGTGCTCCCTCCGCGAACGCCGATGCTTCGTCGGCAACCCCCCCTGCCCCTTCTACGCCCTCTCCACCGGCGCCTTCGGCCACCCCCATTCCGGATCGTGACCCGCCGTCACCCACGCGGGCCGCACGACGGAGGGATAGGGGCCGCAAGCGCCGCGCCAGTGGTGACCCCGAAAGGTTCGACGCCATAAGCCTCGCATCACCTTCCTCTCCTAAACACAAACGCCCCCTTCGCCCTACCGCCCCGGTGTCCTCACCGTCCCCACTGCGCAACCGTTATGCACGCTCCCCCCTGGGGTCCCCGTCGGCCCTCGTGGTGGAGGCTGAGATACACCCCTCTCCGGCCCGGTCGATGGACCCACTGGAGGGGGAACTCGCCCGCCTGGTCGGCGTGGGTGGGACGTGCACGCCCCCGCGTTTGACCGCCCCATCTCTCTCCTCGACCTGCCAATGCCTCTGGTGAGGTATTACTTTCCACTCCCCCTCGTAGTCCTGCCTCCCCCGCACCTCCGGTGAAGGGAGGGGCATTCTGGATACCTCTCACATCCCCTTCTCTGCATCGCTCTCCCCCGGACGTCCGGGAGACTCCTCCTCTGAGGACTTGCCGGCGTCTGGTTCCACATCGCCCCCTCGTCGGGGGGACCCTCGCCTTCGCCCTCGTTCGGCGTCCCTCACTGAACTCCGGGGCTTTCCGATTCCCTCTTTAATCTCGGGCCGCCCGATCGGCCCACCCACCCCATAATCATCCTTTACGCTGACCTTCCTACCCCTCCCTATACCTCGCTCCTGCAGTGGAACATCGCGGGCTCCTGGTAGGCCTCGAGAGTCTCTCCTCTCTCCTGGCCTCCAGGTGTCCGGCGTGTTTCTGCCTTCAGGAGACGATTCTGGGATCCCGTTCCCTCCCTCGAGTGTCCGGTTACTGCGGGCTCCCTTCCCCGCCTCTCGATGGGGCGGGGAGGGGGGGCGCCGCGGTCTTCGTGCACCGCTCCGTCCCTTTCCGCCCCCTCCCGCTCCGTACAGTCCTGCAAGCTGTGGCCGTGCGCCTTTTCTTGGGGCGCCAGCTCACGGTCTGCTCTCTTTACCTCTCCCCTAACGTACGCCCCCCACCCGATTCTCTCCGTGACCTAATTCTCCAGCTTCCCCGCCCTTTTCTGATTCTCGGGGACTTCAACAGTCGGGACCCGGCCTGGGGGACGTTTGCTCCACCTTTCTCTCTCGGACCCTTCTCTCCCTTATGGACGAGCTCGAGTTCACCTTTCTGAACGATGGCTCCCCAACCTGCCTTCACTCGGCCCATGACAGTTTCACCTGTATCGACCTTTCCCTGGTTTCCCTCGAAATCGTGACGGAGTTCACCTGGGAGGTCCTGCCGGATTCTTCCGGCAGTGACCATTTCCCAGTGTGTCTTACCCCGACCCGTCTCCTCCCCCCCACCTCTGTCCGCCCGCGCTGGCTGTTCGCCCGAGCAGACTGGGCCTCATACGCGAGGGGCACGGCGATCTCGCCATCAATTCCTGCCTTTCCCTCCGTCAATGAGGCCCTCGCCTTCCTCGAGAGTAAGATCCTCTCGGCTGCCGCCAGTTGCATCCCCCGTACCTCTGGCTCCCCCAGACCGCGAAGCGTCCCATGGTGGACCCCAGAGTGCTCCCATGCCGTTCAGGAGCGGCGCCGTGCCGGCCGCCGCTTCTACCGGACCCGCCAGCTGGAGCACAAGATAGAATTTCAGCGCCTGAAGGCAGTGGCCCGTCGGGTCCTGAAACTGGCCCGGCGTACCTCCTGGCGGAGTTACGTGTCCGGGATCTCCTCCTCGACTGCCCCCTTGACTGTTTGGCGCAAGGTGCGTAGCTTTGAGGGGACCCGTGTCCCCCCTCGACCCCCGGTGCTTCGGGTCGGGACGACGAGTTCGTGTCCGATCCGGAGGCCGTCGCGAACGCACTCGCGGCGCACTTTGCAGCCATCTCCAGTTCCGATTCCCCCCACTCCCGCCCGACCCACCGGAATTTCCACCTCATAGGAATGACCCCTATAATCACCTCTTCCACATGACAGAGCTTCGGGAGGCCCTCCGCCCCCGACGCTCCTCCGCCCCCGGCCCCGATAATATCCCCTATGACCTTTTACGGCATCTCCACCCCTCTGCTCTCAGCTTTCTACTGGACCTCTATAACCGGATTTGGTTGGAGGGTTCATTTCCGGACCGATGGCGTGAGTCCATCGTCGTCCCCATCCCGAAGCCCGATAAAGACCCCTCAATCCCGTCGAACTATCGCCCCATTTCCCTAACATGCTGTGCCTGCAAGGTGATGGAGGCGATGGTCGCCTCGCGGCTGTCCTTTACCTTGGAGGCGAGTGACCAGTACCCTGCTACCCAGGCTGGTTTCCGGCGCTTCCGGTCTACCACCGACCCCCTCCTTCTCCTTAGCCATGACGTGCAGGAGGCTTTCTCCCGCCGTCAATTTGTACTCGCCGTCTTTTTCGACCTCCAGAAGGCCTACGATACTACCCGGCGGAGCGCGGTCTTCGACTGCTTACGCTCCCTGGGTTTCGTAGGCTTTCTCCCTTCCTTTATTTATAACTTCTTGTCCGCCCGTTCTTTCCGCGTCCGCATCGGTTCTGCCCTCTCTGACCGCTTTCCGTTGGAGGAGGGTGTCCCTCAGGGTAGTGTCCTTAGCGTCTTGTGTTTCTCACTCGTAATGAACACAGTCGCTACGGTCCTGCCTACATCCGTTCGTAGCTCCCTCTATGCCGATGACCTGGCTATCTATTGCTCTGGCCGCCTCCCGTCTTTGGCTGAACGTCGGCTCCAGCTAGCCATCAATGCGGTGGTTCGCTGGGCGTCCTCGGTTGGCTATGCTTTCTCACCCTCTAAGTCTTTCAGTATGCTTTTCCGTCCTCGGCGCCTCCGTCTGTCGCATACCTTCGCTCTTACCCTTGCCGGCACTCCTCTTCCCCTCGTCCCATCCGTTAGATTCCTGGGTATGACCCTCGACGGATTTTTCGGTTGGGTTCCACACCTTAGGCGGTTGCGGCAAACATCTCGCCGCACCCTCTCCCTTTTGGGTCATCTGTCCCACACGACCTGGGGGGCGACAGGCGTACTCTGCTGCGCCTGTACACCTCCCTGGTGCAATCCCGTGTCGACTACGGCTGTGTGGTCTACAGTTCCGCCTCCTCTCCGGCACTCCGTATGCTGGATCCTCTTCTCCACCGTGGCCTTCGCCTGGCGTCGGGTGCCTTCCGCTCGTCCCTGTCGCTAGTCTTCAGGTGGACTGTGGACACCCCCCCCTGGCCCTTCGCCGGGGCCTTCTCATGGCGAAGTGTTACCTTCGCATCTGCGCCTCCCGAAGTCCCTACTCTTCTCCGCGATCTCCCAGGCGCTACCCCGGCCTGACACGTGGCATTTCGCTGCCTCTCTGGCCGAGATTTTCTCGTCCCTGGGGATCCCCCCACCCTCTATTCTGCCGTTCTCCTTCGATCTGTCGCCCCCCTGGCGGACCACCCCTATCTGCCGTTGCCAGGCGCTCCGTGGCCTGCGTAAGGAGTCTCTTCCTGCCGTCCTCCGGTCTTCTTTTCTGGCCCATCTTCCCGTCCATTCGGACGACGTTCCCGTCTACACCGACGGCTCGCGCTCCCCTGCAGGTGTCGCGGCCGCCGTCTTCTCTCCGTCATTGTCACCTACCTCCCGGGGTATCCCCCTGCCGGTTCAGGCCTCCATCTTTTCCGCGGAGCTCTTTGCCCTTCTGGAAGCCTCCGTCTGGTATCGGGTTGTTCACGGTCCTCCTGTACCATTTTTTCGGACTCGCTGAGCGCCCTTCAGGCGCTCGAGCGCTATGATTCCCCGGACCCCCTCGTACGCCTTATTCAACAGGAGTACCATGTCCTGCACACCATTCACCGGATCCGGGTCACCTTCTGCTGGGTTCCCGCCCATGTTGGTGTTTCCGGTAATGAGGCGGCGGACCGCTTAGCCCGGTCCGCCGCCTCGCTGCCTCCCCTCCCCCGCCCGCTCCCCTTCTCAGACTATGTGCAGGTCTTTCGTTCCTTTTACGATCGCATGTGGCAACAGTCCTGGGACGATGCCACCGGAAATAAACTCTGGTCCATCCGCCCCCGTCTGTCATATTGGGTGTCCTCTTTCCACCGCTCCAGACACAAGAGGTCGTCCTTGCGCGGCTTCGCATCGGCCATACGCGCCTCACGCACGGCTATCTTATGTTCCGGCAGGAGGCTCCTCGTTGCGCCTCCTGCCAGTCGCCCCTCACCGTCTCTCACATCCTTGTGGAATGCCCCACCCTGTCGTCAGTACGTCGTCGCGCTTTTCCGTTCCTTTCTGATTTCCCCCTCCCCGAACGTTTACGCCTTATGCTCGCTGAGAGCCCTCTCTTCTCGCTTGACCGTCTTTTCCTTTTCCTCTCCCAATCTCGCATCCTATCTGAGCTTTAGGTGGCTTCTCACCTGTAGTCCGCTGTTCTCCCTTTTCTAGTGCCTTTTCTCCGTCTCCGTTTCTCTTTCTCGTATTCCGCCTCGCCATGATATCCGCTACCATATAGCGGGAAATGGCGGTAAACGCCCCAATACAAAAAAAAAAAAAAAATATATATATATAAATGTAATTATTTGTAAGCCTGATAAGAGTAAAGGTGTTGTTGTCTTAGACAGACAAGACTATTTGAATAAAATTTATAATTTACTTTCTGATTCTACCAAGTTTTTAAAACTGCAGACTGATCCATTTAAATATATTGTGAAGCTGGAGGACAGAATCAACAACTTTTTACGTTCTCTTAAAAGTCGTGGGCTTTTAATCAACCATTACGATAAGCTTTATGCTTCAGGTACTAACCCAGGGGCTGTTTATGGCCTACCTAAGACCCAAAAACCTGGAGTTCCGCTTCGCCCCATGCAATTTCATAATTATTAATTCTAATCCTAATTCACTGCAATCCTTTTTTCGCCATAAAGATCACCTCCCCGTGCTTTTGAGATCCTTTGTAATTTATTTATATACGTGTGCGACCTGCCAAAGTCGCTATGTAGGGCAGACTGTCCCGCAGTTAAAACTTAGGATTTCGAAGCAGTTGGGTCTTTCTTATCGAACTTCTCGCCCTCTTTCCACTCCTGAATCCTCTGCTATTCGGCATCATTCAGAGACCCATGACCACCCGTGCCCCCAGGACTCCTTCACGATTTTGTCGTCTACTTCTAATTCGCTTGATCTCAAAATTTTAGAATCCCTCTTTGTCAGAAAATTGAATCCAGAATTAAAGGACAGCCTTTCCTCGATAAAATTACATACTTCATAATAGCCAACCAATCAACACCTTTTTCAACACAACTAACGCACTAATTTGGGTTCTTACTCCTTTCCCTTCTCTCCAGTTGTCATTTGCAACTCCTACCATCCAGGTTAGTCATTTTAGTTTATATATATATATATGTATGTGTGTGTGTGTGTGTATATGTATGTGTGTGTGTGTATATGTGTATATATATATATATATATATATACACAGGGCGTCCCAAAAAAATGTATACACACTTTAACAGCTGATAGCTCAATTGATGTTTCTTTCTTTCCAAGTTAAACCCATTAGAATTAATAATGGCAGTCAGACTAAGCTTTGAACAAAGGAAATTCATTTAAAATGCTACTGGAAGTGTGAAAACGCAGTTGAAGTGCAAAGACAGTTTAGGAGGGAGTTTCAAACAGATCCACCAACGCGACTTACCATCACTCGAATTAGAGATAAGTTTGAAGCCGATGGAACTGTTCAGAATGTCCACAAGAAGCGTTCCGGAAGACCACGGACATCGACAAGCCCCACAAAGCAAGAAAGAGTACTGGAAACGTATCACCAAAGTCCAAGAAAATCTGTGCGGCAAGCGAGTCGTGAGGTAGGAATTTCAGAATCGTCTGTCCAACGCATTTTGAAGCGCTGTCAATGGAAAAGTTACATTCCAAGATTAGTCCATGCTATTAATGAAGATGATGATGATCCGGACCGAAGAGTGGAGTATTGCGAGTGGTACTTGGCACGATGTGGATGTGGATTGGACGAAGGGGTTTCGTAGAATACCCTCCGCGTTCACCAGACCTCACACCACTAGACTTTTTTTTATGGGGATACTTAAAAGACAAAGTCTACGCTATAAAACCTGCAACAGTCGCTGAATTGAGAGCAGCCATTGAACGAGAATGCACACAAATACCAAACGAAATGTTTCGTGATGTTTGCGATTCCATTGCTTCGCGTTATCAGCAGTGCCTGGACCAGAACGGACGTCAGTTTGAAAACAGGCGTTGACAAAACAATTAAATAATGTCTGTAGATTCTATTACATTTTGAAAATGAAATGTATTTTAATAAACACTGCCTTTATAATTATTTAAAGTGTGTATACATTTTTTTGGGACGCCCTGTATATATATATACTGCAATTAAATTTGTTACCCATAAGTATTTTTAATTGTCTTTAATTAATTCTATTTAGATGAAAATTTAAAAGTTTTGAATGTTATATTTTAAAATTTAAATTATTCACATTTAAAATTCATTCTTAAAAATTAAAGTTTTTGTATTATTTATACAATATTTTTCTGCGAGGTTTATCGCTACATAATTGCGTCTGAACGCTATTATTTTTTCGTGCAGAAAATGCACTTCTGATTTTTTCTTTCCAGTAAGTCAAATATTTTAAGTTTTTGATTATGTAATTCTGTCGTGAAATCCAGGGCTGCCACATTTGTTACGTTCGTAACAAATGTGTTACTTTCTATCTTTTTCATACTTTTGGTACGACGTTCAAAAAAATTACGTTTTAGAGTTTTTTATATGCTTTATCGGTTTACCTAAAAATATTTAAAATTATTGGTTTTATAAAGAAATTAGCATATTTAAAACCATTAAATTACAGATGGAAAAAGTGCTAAATAATTTAGATGGCATATACTGTATATTTCTGATTATATATTCCGTACATCGTTCGTTCGCGTATAAATCTCACGAGTCACGACTATACGTTTGAAAACGTTTTCGGTTCTCGGCTACTAACTCAGTGACTCCCCCACGCTGTCTCAGTCAGTCAGTCAGCAGTCTGTCAGTGTTCCATTTGCAAACTTGTAACAACATTTATCATAGATTGTGTTTGTGAACGCCCTTGCTCTTATTTTGTGGTCATTTTTGAATGCGAATATAATTGAAGCACAAATAAATATAATGAACTTTATTTTATAATCAATTTTAATTTTTTTTTATATTTTGTTACCTTTTTGGCTGATTTGTTACCTTTTTGTTTGTCAATTTTGTTACCTTCACCTAAAATCTTGTGGCAGCCCTGGACTCAAATCCCCTGGCTCCCTTCAACTGTAAAATCATATTAGTATCTATGTTCTTATATGAATTTAAGAAGTCCACGAGTTCCTATGTTCTATGTTTAGGGACATATCACTAAGGTTGGCAACATTGCAATATACCGCCCTCCAGCGGAGAGACGCTCTGGTGGATTTTATTGTTTCGCGTTTTTTCTATGGTCTTTTGGGAAAGTATTCGTCAGATTTTATGGAATGAAGTGGTTATGACTCCGAACCATTGGTGGCGATGTCGGATGGTCTTATCCTTTGATGACTGTGAGACTCGAAGGTTTGTCTCAGGTCCCTTTTATATCCTCCTCAGAAACCATTCTGTCCCTTCGATGATATATATATATATATATATATACACCTCGGTGGTGTAGTGGTTAGCGTCGCTGACTACGAATCCATCGGCCCCGGGTTCGAGACCCGACGGCAGCCGGCGCGCAGCAAAACCCAGCTGTTCATCCTTCCATACAATAAAGAAAGTGGTTGGTAGATAAATGGATACCCTAGGTGGCCTAGTGGTTAAAGACGCTGGGCTGCTGATGGGGCGTGGTTCGGATTCCACGTTAAACTGTAGGTCTAAGGTGGAGTGAAAAGCTTGACCTTCGTCAGAATGAACAATTCGGGCGGAAGTTAACCAAAGGTTATATATATATATATATATCCTAGATTTTGCTGTAACAATTTTATTTGAAAATTAGAGTACAAATAAATTTTAATTTTTGAACAATTAAGGTTTAGCTATTAATACTTTGTTGACATTCCTTTAGCTGCTTTAAGAGCAGCAACTCGCCTAGGCATAGAATTAATGAGTTCTGAAATTGTAGCTTGAGGTATTTCTAACCATGTTTGGCGTAAAAGATTCAACAATTTTGATCGTGTTGCTGGTTTTTTGGACTTTCTACGTAAAGTCTTGTCTAGTATTGCCCACGCGTGTTCTATGGGGTTCATGTCAGGGGACTGACTCGGCCAAGGAAGTCGTTTGATACCATTTCGCTCCTCCCATTCTTTCGTCTTTTTTGCAGTGTGGCATGGGGCTCCATCTTCCATGAACAGGCAGCTGTCTTTTTCAATTTGACCACTTGAGAATATTGGCATAAGTCCTTCTTCAAGGATAGAAATGTAGGAAACGAATATTAGTCATAATAATGGCAAAAAAATTTGGATGCATACATTTTACCATAAAATTAAGGGTGTCTATTTACTTCTTGCATGACTCTGTATGTATGTATATATATATATATATATATATATATATATATATATATATAACCTACATAGTATATATACAGGATTATAACTGAATTCCAATGACAACAATAATATTTTAATTAAAACCCTGTAGAAAAGGACGAGTGATCGTGTAGCCGGTCCTCTTCAGTCATAAATAAAATATAAAGGAGTAAAAGTTTCAAACAGTGAAAGTAATCACAAAATATAAAAGTAAAAAAGAGAAATGCCTCCCAACGGTGGCTTTTAAAAGATTTAACAGCCACCACTTTTCATGTTATCCATCATTGCATCCGTTTTCATATTTATTTTGTTTTCTTTGCAAAGGAAGAAGAGAAGTGATGAAAGAATATGAAGGACAAATATCAAACATGATGGACAACAGGTGAGTAAAAACAAATTAAACTACTGGGACAAGCTCAGAGGCCTCAACCTCTATTCCATAGAGAGAAGGTTTGAGAGAGACATCAAAATCTACACCTGGAAAATTCTAGAAGGGCTTTTAGTTGTCCCCAATACTGAACCAATTGTGCCCACCTTAACAAGAACTGGCAGAATGTGTCAAAAATATCACCTCCCACCAAACAGTCTGAGGATGATTCAAACCCTTCAATATAATAGTATCTCTAGGCAGGGTTCTCGCCTGTTTAACTCCTTGCCTCAGTACCTTAGAGATATAAGTGCAGTCCCAGTAGATACTTTTAAAAAACACTTGGACATGTTTTTAGCCAACATACCCGACCAACCCATAGTGCCAGGGTATTCCTGTGCCAGACCAGCCCCCATAAATTCAATAGGAGACCAAATCGTATGGCAGGAGCAAGAGAAAAGAAGGGTGGCGACCCCGTCGTGGCCCCGCCTCAGGAGGCGCTGAGCGGACTTCGTGGGAGCAGCGCACCCTTGAGGCAGAAGCGCTTTAAGGTAAATTTAAGGTAAGAGAGAACCACGAAGGCGCTTTACTTGATTTCCTTCCCCAGTCTAGACTATTTTTTCTCGCACCTCGCAGGAGTATGAGGTTTCTCGCGCGTTCTCTGAGTGTTGACACGTTTTCAGGGGAAGTGCTGCTTCTTTATGAAGTTAGTTGGATCCCAGCCGGAGCCATCCGCCACGAAAGAGATTCTCAAGTCGTTTCTTTTTCTATCGGTAATGCCAGCAAATTAAAAAAATAAACCCATTTAAAAGACAGGGTCCAACCAAATATATTTATGCGCAGCGAGTTCGTCGATTTAATCCCCTCCCATTTCTAGGACTGGTTTCTGTTTGTTTTATACTATATGATGCGAGACAACTATAAAATACTGTAAATCACACACTCAACAATTTCTAATTGGAATAAAAATTCTCGAAATTAAACTTTCTTAATTAAGAAATAACTTTAATTTTTAAACTCTTGCATCAATCTTCACATTAATTCATAACTGCAATTATTAAAATATATACAGTATTTAAAATTCCACTTTAGAACAGTAATTTATAATTTCAATTTATTTTTCAATAAAAAGATATTTAAGTATTTTAATTTAATTTTGAAAATATATTTAAAAGAAAATCGAATAAATATTTTCAAAGGGTAACTAACATTATTTATGACACCAGTTTATATACAGATAGATGTAGCGCGCGCGCACACACACACACACACTTATAAATGCTGGAAATGTTTACATGAAAGTTTATGATAGATCCAGAGTTTCATTGGTTCCAGCACCGGCATTTGTTTACATTTTTTAGGGGACCTGCTGTCCCTTGTGACGTTAGCAGGCCTCGCCTCGGGCTTCGAATCCGCAAACCTATAAAGAGAGCTTGCTCTTAACAGTTGCGCGTGCTTGGTTGAACCAGGGCATATGTCCTCTCCTACTCACGCTCTCGTTTCTTTCTCCTCTTCTTTTCCACCTCTTCTATTTAAGTTTCTCTTCTTCATTTTACCCTTTCTTGGTCATATCGAGTGTCATATAGGTTGCATATAGGTTCTCGTAACAATAATTAACGTACACGATGGATGATAGAGAGTTAGCGAGCGTTGACGAGGAAGTAGATTTAGGCGTACGAGTATCTAAGGATTTAAAAGTTAGGAACCAGTGCCTGGAGTCTTGCGCCAAAGCTAATAGGATGTTAGGCTTCATAGCGCGTAATTTCGAATTTAAATCGAAGGATATTATATTGCCCCTTTACAAGTCCCTAGTCAGGCCTCATTTAGAATATGCTGTTCAGTTTTGGTGCCCGTATTTGCGTGAGAATATTGATACATTATAGAAAGGGTTCAGCGTCGTGCCACGAGACTAATTCCGTCATTGCGCAACAAGCCTTATGAAGATAGGATTAAAGTGTTAGACTTGCATTCACTCGAAACTAGGAGATTAAGGGGGGAGCTTATTGAAGTTTTCAAAATCTTTAATAACATCGATAAAGTAAATTCTGACAAACTGTTCACTTTCGATAATAGCAATACTCGTAATAACGGATTTGAGTTGCGTGGCAGACGTTTCATTACCAATATCGCTAAAAACTTCTTTACGTTTAAAGTAATTAATAAATGGAATAATCTTCACGCGTCAGTCGTTAACTCTACCAGCGTTAATATGTTTAAGAACCGTTTTGATAGGCATTTTAAAAATATTAACGTTGTTTAAAATAAAAAAAACAATTAGTAACGAGCTCTGGGGGTGATGGTCGAGGATGAGTCTGTTGACGATTAATGCCAGCAATAAAATTTTAAAAAAATTAAACTAACACGAACGTAGATGTAGCTCGTAAACTAACCCACTTTTTGTTTAACTTTACCTACCTTTTTTTCTTTTTTCTTATCCTTACTTGCATGTCTGTAACTCTCTTTATTTGCATGTCTGTAGTTTGTATGGTCTGACAGTGAGCAGTGCTAAACCTAAGGATTTTTTAGTGGGTGGGTGATTTCACAAACTCGTCATTGTGATGTTGCATTAAAATACACCTTTTCTGTATTGTTTGTACAATACAGAAAACTTTCCAACCTATGAAGTTTATCCAAAATTTTAAGACTGCACAAGTATCCACATAGGTACAAACGTCGGTACTGAATATCTTTGTAACCAGTAACAGCACTCCCACTAGGCGTTTGCAGAATCAGCTTAGCATTTAATTTGAAACAATTTTAAAATCTTGTCTTCTTGACATCATCAGACTGCATGTAAATTTTGAGAAGTGAAATACATATTACATATTCATGAAAACAATATCTGCAAAATTAAAACACAGCTGTTCAGTAAAACAATGGGTATCGTATAAGAAAATGCAATCAATTAGTAAACTGTATTTGTAAGACTAAGGAAGTTTTTTCAACATATATACCTACTGTACATTTTCATTTATAATTATATTCATATTGCCTCCACAGAGACAAGTGAATAAGAAGTTATTCAATGAAAAATAATGGCAGTTAAAAATAAGCACAATACAAAAAAATTGCGAAATTATTCATTACATAGATGCACATAACGTATGTAATACATCATTAATTTATCATCTGTCAGTAGTTATTACAGTTAGCTATTGCTTAACGAGAATTCATATTTCCCAATTTCGGAAAAAAACGAGATACAGTGTAATCATTAGCGATAAATTTCACAAGAAGACAATCTTTCAGTAAAGAGAAACATATTCCTAATTTTCTTGCCTCGTTTAATACGATTTTAAGTTACACGGTGGTTTTCAAGAGTGCTCGTGTTACGCGAGAGCTCCCTAATATGTGAGCTCAATTAGATATTTCGCCATTACTACGGAAAAACCTTTTTACAGCGGGATTGTTTTTATAGGTTGTGTTGTGGCTCTTTGTATCTTCGACGCTTAGCCTGAAGAAATTTTGCTACTGCTGGACGTGGATCAAAATGACCTGCACCAACACCATTTAATGCAATCTGTTGTTGGCACCCTGCAATGACATCGCAAGCCTTCTGTCACTACAGAAAATATTATAATGCGATACCACTCTTTCTACTGCCATTGAATGTGGAGCTGCAGTGAGAACAAGATTCACGAGTGCTGTAAATGGAGAGTCAGGCTTTTTGGTCACAGCTTCAGAAATACGTTTGAATTTCGTGTTGATGTCTTCATGTTCGTTCAACCTCGGATTGTTGATAAAAATATCAATACAATCGTCAGTAAGTTTCATAGAGTCAAAATGTCTGTTAATTTTTCATAAAATAATGTTAACCTTTCTGGCCATAACTTCAGATGTCGAATTAAAAATCTCTGAAATTTCTTTTAACGACGCATTTGCTCCTTCGTCCATTCTTTTGCAAGAAATTCTTAATTGACTCAAGTGTCTCATGCCTAATAGCACTGAAAGAGCGATTTGATAACGTGACGAACTGATTAGAAATTGCTCTTCTTGCTCTCCTAACTGCGCCAATTTCTCCTCCCAACCACCGATATATGGTTTGTCCACCATCGTCGTGATACGCTCGATGTATCGAGTTTGGATTGCCGGAATATCGAACAGTATTAGGCAAAGGTGGGCAGGACCGAGTTCCAAAAGGACCGAACTCCAGGAACTCGGTCCTTTTTAAGGATCGTGAGCGGGAAAGTCGGTCCTTTTCTCAGTGAGGACCGAAATGAGGAGCGACGGTCCATTTTTAAGCAATTCCGGACGGTCCGGTCCTGACGTCTTTTTTAGTGATTTTGTGTGTTTAGTGATTATTTGAAGTTCTAAAGAATGGATCGTTTCCTCCAGAAGACTCAGAAAGAGACTGAGGACTGAACTGAAACTTGTTTCAACACCTGGAGGAGACGAAGAATCTACTGATGTTAGTGCTTCAACTTCAAGTCAAGCAACTGGAGCTCCTAGCGGAAGAACTGAACCCGGCAATCCCGGCAATTTTTCATTTTAATCAAATTTTTCACTTATATTATATATAAGGACCGAGGATCGAGTCGTTCCTAGGTCCTATCTTCAGAAAGGACCGTGACCGGGACCGTCGGTCCAGTTTGAGGCAAGGACCGGGACCGGGACCGTCGGTCCTTTTTGAGGCCCGGGTGCCCACCTTTGGTATTAGGTTTGTTTTTTGGAATTCCTTTTGTAGACAGGCAAGGTGATGAAGAATATCAGCCATTAAACCATTCAGTGTATATTGCTGACCTCCTGCCTCCCACATACGCAAAAAACCAGACGCCTGTTGCTTAGTGATTCTATCGTCAGTGGTGATGCTTTCTCAGAAAGCAACACATGCTGGCAGATTGTTAAGTAGACTGACGCACATTGCTTGGACATATTGGGCAAATCGTACTTCTGGTGGATTAATAAACTGTTTGAACGTCAACCCTAGTTTTTTGCATTCAATTTTCACACGCTTGGTACAGACAGAAGATACATGAAAATATTTAACAGTATCTTTCACCTGGGAATACCATCGCTTCAATTCAGGAACAGTTGTGATTAACTCGTGAAACGCCAAATCAGTTCTATGGCACACACACCATATGCAAGGAACCAGCCGTTGTAGTTCATTCAGTTTCTTCCACAACCCAGAATTGATACCGGTGTTGGCTGCTTCACCATCATTTATAAGGGATAACAGCTTGTCGAAAACAGGTGCATTGAAGTTAATTTCATTCGTGTTGTCGCTCTCGGTGTCGTCATCATCGCTTGAATCTTGGCATTCTGGCGCTAGATTATTATACTGAAATGATACATCGCCAGGCCTCTCTAAGCTTCTACTGAGAGCCTCCAGTAAGCCATTAACTCCTCCTTCAACAGGTTCCACAGCTGCAAGAAAACGTGTAGTAATAACGCCATCTTTCACCAATCTTGCAGTCACAAACTTAATGCCTAGTTGTTGACGATCACATGATCCATCAATTTGTATTCCTAAAGCATCGCATTGATTTATTTCTTCAATGAGATTCTCCTTAAATACATCACCAATGCATGACAACATTTCATAGTAAATATTTGTCGTGCGATAGTGCATATCTGAACCTGTGGGTCTAAATGGTTCCATGTTGCAATCACAGTCTTGGGAAAACTTCTGTACAAGTTGGTCGAAAAAGATATTGGTGAGACTCCTTGATGGCCAGGAATATCCTGATACGGTTTCACACTGATTGTCATTGTAGCAGTCCATTGCCAGGCGAAGTAGTTGTGAAACTTCCTGGATTCTATATCTCTTGAAGAGATTCAGCCAAGGATGTTTGTCGCTCTGCTTTTGAAACTGATCATGTAATTTGCTTGCCTCTATTGCAGCTGCATGTGGTTTACCCTGAAGATGCTCAATTAAGCGCTGTGCTCCAAGCTTACCTTCTGTTCGTGCTCCTGTACTGGATGCATAAGGTATACTTCTGTTCAATGAAACCTCGGCATCATCTATGAAACTGCAACAAACATTACACTTAACAAACAATCGAGTTTGTCTTTTATCTTTGTTTTTAATTCTTGTAAGAACCGAATCCGATGAATACATGTTCAACAATCTGTTAATATTAAGAGGTAAGCCCATATTGTACGATGTGGAACCAGTGGAACCAGTAGAAGTGTTAGATGAATTGGCCACATCCGCATCTTGACCAATACTTGAAGCTGAGGTCTCTGGGTATGGACATTGAGAAGAGGCTGTATTTGAACAGTCAGATGGCATAATTGAAGAACCTGTCAACCCTGTATCACTGGCCGTTGTAGATGTCAATGGTCGTTCATTAGCTGTAATTCCAACAGACTGAGATTCTTTGTGTGTTTTATTGTTCGACTTGAAAAAACTAGATATATGTTCATTGAACCAACAATCATTTTTTAATTTTTTACGACGACATTTTAGTATTCAAATACAATCTGTAATAGACAACCAATATTATTGATGTATGAATTTAATTTAGCATAATAAAGTGAATTGGTTACTAAAACAGTAAAAATATTTTTAGTAGAAATAAAATAAACAACAATAAAGTAAATTTATAGCTAATTGAAAGAGCAATGAATATCAATAAAAAATGTGATTGGTTTCAATAATCTGATATGCCTATATACAGTAAACTATAAATATAACCTATATAAACCCCCACTATTATTTAATAAATATTAATAGTGTATTAGTCTTGTGTATTATTAATAGTGTATCAGTAGTAAATATTAGTCTTGTAGGTTATCCCCCCCCCCCCCCCCACCGCTATTAATGTGGAAAATTTAGCAGCCAAAAATGGCATCCCCACGGCTACCCGCGTCCACCCTTACCTCAAGTTCGAAAAGGTATCGTTTAAATTAAAACTTAGGGTTCTCACAAACTTGGACGCTGTTAATTGTTTAATTATATTCACTTAAAGGAAATAATCCTTAAGGCAAGCTTAAACTTGGTGTGATAGATTTAACTTTGTTTAATTTAGATTGAAGTTGAGTAGATTTAAGTCGGTTTAATTTAGACTGAAGTTGGGTAGATTTAAGTCGGTTTAATTTAGACTGAAGTTGGTAGATTTAAGTCGGTTTAATTTAGACTGAAGTTGGTAGATTTAAGTCGGTTTAATTTAGACTGAAGTTGGTAGATTTAAGTCGGTTTAATTTAGACTGAAGTTGGTAGATTTAAGTCGGTTTTAATTAGACTGAATTGGGTAGATTTAAGTCGGTTTAATTTAGACTGAAGTTGGGTAGATTTAAGTCGGTTTAATTTAGACTGAAGTGGGTAGATTTAAGTCGGTTTAATTTAACTGAAGTTGGGTAGATTTAAGTCGGTTTAATTTAGACTGAAGTTGGGTAGATTTAAGTCGGTTTAATTTAGACTGAGTTGGTAGATTTAAGTCGGTTTAATTTAGATGAAGTTGGGTAGATTTAATTCGGTTTAATTAGACTGAAGTTGGTAGATTTAAGTCGGTTTAAATTAGACTGAAGTTGGGTAGATTTAAGTCGGTTTAATTTAGACTGAAGTTGGGTAGATTTAAGTCGGTTTAATTTAGACTGAAGTTGGGTAGATTTAAGTCGGTTTAATTTAGACTGAAGTTGGTAGATTTAAGTCGGTTTAATTTAGACTGAAGTTGGGTAGATTTAAGTCGGTTTAATTTAGACTGAAGTTGGGTAGATTTAAGTCGGTTTAATTTAGACTGAAGTTGGGTAGATTTAAGTCGGTTTAATTAACTGAAGTTTGGGTAGATTTAAGTCGGTTTAATTTAGACTGAAGTTGGGTAGATTTAAGTCGGTTTAATTTAGACTGAAGTTGGGTAGATTTAAGTCGGTTTAATTTAGACTGAAGTTGGGTAGATTTAAGTCGGTTTAATTTAGACTGAGTTGGGTAGATTTAAGTCGGTTTAATTTAGACTGAAGTTGGGTAGATTTAAGTCGGTTTAATTTAGACTGAAGTTGGGTAGATTTAAGTCGGTTTAATTTAGACTGAAGTTGGGTAGTTTAAGTCGGTTTAATTTAGACTGAAGTTGGGTAGATTTAGCCGGTTTAATTTAGACTGAAGTTGGGTAGATTTAAGTCGGTTTAATTTAGACTGAAGTTGGGTAGATTTAAGTCGGTTTAATTTAGACTGAAGTTGGGTAGATTTAAGTCGTTTAATTTAGACTGAAGTTGGGTAGATTTAAGTCGGTTTAATTTAGACTGAAGTTGGGTAGATTTAAGTCGGTTTAATTTAGACTGAAGTTGGGTAGATTTAAGTCGGTTTAATTTAGACTGAAGTTGGGTAGATTTAAGTCGGTTTAATTAGACTGAAGTTGGGTAGATTTAAGTCGGTTAATTTAGACTGAAGTTGGGTAGATTTAAGTCGGTTTAATTTAGACTGAAGTTGGGTAGATTTAAGTCGGTTTAATTTAGACTGAAGTTGGGTAGATTTAAGTCGGTTTAATTTAGACTGAAGTTGGGTAGATTTAAGTCGGTTTAATTTAGACTGAAGTTGGGTAGATTTAAGTCGGTTTAATTTAGACTGAAGTTGGGTAGATTTAAGTCGGTTTAATTTAGACTGAAGTTGAAGTTGGTAGATTTAAGTCGGTTTAATTTAGACTGAAGTTGGGTAGATTTAAGTCGGTTTAATTTAGACTGAAGTTGGGTAGATTTTAAGTCGGTTTAATTTAGACTGAAGTTGGGTAGATTTAAGTCGGTTTAATTTAGACTGAAGTTGGTAGATTTAAGTCGGTTTAATTTAGACTGAAGTTGGGTAGATTTAAGTCGGTTTAATTTAGACTGAAGTTGGGTAGATTTAAGTCGGTTTAATTTAGACTGAAGTTGGGTAGATTAAGTCGGTTTAATTTAGACTGAAGTTGGGTAGATTTAAGTCGGTTTAATTTAGACTGAAGTTGGGTAGATTTAAGTCGGTTTAATTTAGACTGAAGTTGGGTAGATTTAAGTCGGTTTAATTTAGACTGAAGTTGGGTAGATTTTAAGTCGGTTTAATTTAGACTGAAGTTGGGTAGATTTAAGTCGGTTTAATTTAGACTGAAGTTGGGTAGATTTAAGTCGGTTTAATTTAGACTGAAGTTGGGTAGATTTAAGTCGGTTTAATTTAGACTGAAGTTGGGTAGATTTAAGTCGGTTTAATTTAGACTGAAGTTGGGTAGATTTAAGTCGGTTTAATTTAGACTGAAGTTGGGTAGATTTAAGTCGGTTTAATTTAGACTGAAGTTGGGTAGATTTAAGTCGGTTTAATTTAGACTGAAGTTGGGTATATTTAAGTCGGTTTAATTTAGACTGAAGTTGGGTAGATTTAAGTCGTGTTTAATTTAGACTGAAGTTGGGTAGATTTAAGTCGGTTTAATTTAGACTGAAGTTGGGTAGATTTAAGTCGGTTTAATTTAGACTGAAGTTGGGTAGATTTAAGTCGGTTTAATTTAGACTGAAGTTGGGTAGATTTAAGTCGGTTTAATTTAGACTGAAGTTGGGTAGATTTAAGTCGGTTTAATTTAGACTGAAGTTGGGTAGATTTAAGTCGGTTTAATTTAGACTGAAGTTGGTAGATTTAAGTCGGTTTAATTTAGACTGAAGTTGGGTAGATTTAAGTCGGTTTAATTTAGACTGAAGTTGGGTAGATTTAAGTCGGTTTTAATTTAGACTGAAGTTGGGTAGATTTAAGTCGGTTTAATTTAGACTGAAGTTGGGTAGATTTAGTCGGTTTAATTTAGACTGAAGTTGGGTAGATTTAAGTCGGTTTAATTTAGACTGAAGTTGGGGTAGATTTAAGTCGGTTTAATTTAGACTGAAGTTGGGTAGATTAAGTCGGTTTAATTTAGACTGAAGTTGGTAGATTTAAGTCGGTTTAATTTAGACTGAAGTTGGGTAGATTTAAGTCGGTTTAATTTAGACTGAAGTTGGGTAGATTTAAGTCGGTTTAATTTAGACTGAAGTTGGGTAGATTTAAGTCGGTTTAATTTAGACTGAAGTTGGGTAGATTTAAGTCGGTTTAATTTAGACTGAAGTGGGTAGATTTAAGTCGGTTTAATTTAGACTGAAGTTGGGTAGATTTAAGTCGGTTTAATTTAGACTGAAGTTGGGTAGATTTAAGTCGGTTTAATTTAGACTGAAGTTGGGTAGATTTAAGTCGGTTTAATTTAGACTGAAGTTGGGTAGATTTAAGTCGGTTTAATTTAGACTGAAGTTGGGTAGATTTAAGTCGGTTTAATTTAGACTGAAGTTGGGTAGATTTAAGTCGGTTTATTTAGACTGAAGTTGGGTAGATTTAAGTCGGTTTAATTTAGACTGAAGTTGGGTAGATTTAAGTCGGTTTAATTTAGACTGAAGTTGGGTAGATTTAAGTCGGTTTATTTAGACTGAAGTTGGGTAGATTTAAGTCGGTTTAATTTAGACTGAAGTTGGGTAGATTTAAGTCGGTTTAATTAGACTGAAGTTGGGTAGATTTAAGTCGGTTTAATTTAGACTGAAGTTGGGTAGATTTAAGTCGGTTTAATTTAGACTGAAGTTGGGTAGATTTAAGTCGTTTAATTTAGACTGAAGTTGGGTAGATTTAAGTCGGTTTAATTTAGACTGAAGTTGGGTAGATTTAAGTCGGTTTAATTTAGACTGAAGTTGGGTAGATTTAAGTCGGTTTAATTTAGACTGAAGTTGGGTAGATTTAAGTCGGTTTAATTTAGACTGAAGTGGGTAGATTTAAGTCGGTTTAATTTAGACTGAAGTTGGGTAGATTTAAGTCGGTTTAATTTAGACTGAAGTTGGGTAGATTTAAGTCGGTTTAATTTAGACTGAAGTTGGTAGATTTAAGTCGGTTTAATTTAGACTGAAGTTGGGTAGATTTAAGTCGGTTTAATTTAGACTGAAGTTGGTAGATTTAAGTCGGTTTAATTTAGACTGAAGTTGGGTAGATTTAAGTCGGTTTAATTTAGACTGAAGTTGGGTAGATTTAAGTCGGTTTAATTTAGACTGAAGTTGGGTAGATTTAAGTCGGTTTAATTTAGACTGAAGTTGGGTAGATTTAAGTCGGTTTAATTTAGACTGAAGTTGGGTAGATTTAAGTCGGTTTAATTTAGACTGAAGTTGGGTAGATTTAAGTCGGTTTAATTTAGACTGAAGTTGGGTAGATTTAAGTCGGTTTAATTTAGACTGAATTGGGTAGATTTAAGTCGGTTTAATTTAGACTGAAGTTGGGTAGATTTAAGTCGGTTTAATTAGACTGAAGTTGGGTAGTAGATTTAAGTCGGTTTAATTTAGACTGAAGTTGGGTAGATTTAAGTCGGTTTAATTTAGACTGAAGTTGGGTAGATTTAAGTCGGTTTAATTTAGACTGAAGTTGGGTAGATTTAAGTCGGTTTAATTTAGACTGAAGTTGGGTAGATTTAAGTCGGTTTAATTTAGACTGAAGTTGGGTAGATTTAAGTCGGTTTAATTTAGACTGAAGTTGTGGGTAGATTTAAGTCGGTTTAATTTAGACTGAAGTTGGGTAGATTTAAGTCGGTTTAATTTAGACTGAAGTTGGGTAGATTTAAGTCGGTTTAATTTAGACTGAAGTTGGTAGATTTAAGTCGGTTTAATTTAGACTGAAGTTGGGTAGATTTAAGTCGGTTTAATTTAGACTGAAGTTGGGTAGATTTAAGTCGGTTTAATTTAGACTGAAGTTGGGTAGATTTAAGTCGGTTTAATTTAGACTGAAGTTGGGTAGATTTAAGTCGGTTTAATTTAGACTGAAGTTGGGTAGATTTAAGTCGGTTTAATTTAGACTGAAGTTGGGTAGATTTAAGTCGGTTTAATTTAGACTGAAGTTGGGTAGATTTAAGTCGGTTTAATTTAGACTGAAGTTGGGTAGATTTAAGTCGGTTTAATTTAGACTGAAGTTGGGTAGATTTAAGTCGGTTTAATTTAGACTGAAGTTGGGTAGATTTAAGTCGGTTTATATTTAGACTGAAGTTGGGTAATTTAAGTCGGTTTAATTTAGACTGAAGTTGGGTAGATTTAAGTCGGTTTAATTTAGACTGAAGTTGGGTAGATTTAAGTCGGTTTAATTTAGACTGAAGTTGGGTAGATTTAAGTCGGTTTAATTTAGACTGAAGTTGGGTAGATTTAAGTCGGTTTAATTTAGACTGAAGTTGGGTAGATTTAAGTCGGTTTAATTTAGACTGAAGTTGGGTAGATTTAAGTCGGTTTAATTTAGACTGAAGTTGGGTAGATTTAAGTCGGTTTAATTTAGACTGAAGTTGGGTAGATTTAAGTCGGTTTAATTTAGACTGAGTTGGGTAGATTTAAGTCGGTTTAATTTAGACTGAAGTTGGGTAGATTTAAGTCGGTTTAATTTAGACTGAAGTTGGGTAGATTTAAGTCGGTTTAATTTAGACTGAAGTTTGGGTAGATTTAAGTCGGTTTAATTTAGACTGAAGTTGGGTAGATTTAAGTCGGTTTAATTTAGACTGAAGTTGGGTAGATTTAAGTCGGTTTAATTTAGACTGAAGTTGGGTAGATTTAAGTCGGTTTAATTTAGACTGAAGTTGGGTAGATTTAAGTCGGTTTAATTTAGACTGAAGTTGGGTAGATTTAAGTCGGTTTAATTAGACTGAAGTTGGGTAGATTTAAGTCGGTTTAATTTAGACTGAAGTTGGGTAGATTTAAGTCGGTTTAATTTAGACTGAAGTTGGGTAGATTTAAGTCGGTTTAATTTAGACTGAAGTTGGGTAGATTTAAGTCGGTTTAATTTAGACTGAAGTTGGGTAGATTTAAGTCGGTTTAATTTAGACTGAAGTTGGGTAGATTTAAGTCGGTTTAATTTAGACTGAAGTTGGGTAGATTTAAGTCGGTTTAATTTAGACTGAAGTTGGGTAGATTTAAGTCGGTTTAATTTAGACTGAAGTTGGGTAGATTTAAGTCGGTTTAATTTAGACTGAAGTTGGGTAGATTTAAGTCGGTTTAATTTAGACTGAAGTTGGGTAGATTTAAGTCGGTTTAATTTAGACTGAAGTTGGGTAGATTTAAGTCGGTTTAATTTAGACTGAAGTTGGGTAGATTTAAGTCGGTTTAATTTAGACTGAAGTTGGGTAGATTTAAGTCGGTTTAATTTAGACTGAAGTTGGGTAGATTTAAGTCGGTTTAATTTAGACTGAAGTTGGGTAGATTTAAGTCGGTTAATTTAGACTGAAGTTGGGTAGATTTAAGTCGGTTTAATTTAGACTGAAGTTGGGTAGATTTAAGTCGGTTTAATTTAGACTGAAGTTGGGTAGATTTAAGTCGGTTAATTTAGACTGAAGTTGGGTAGATTTAAGTCGGTTTAATTTAGACTGAAGTTGGGTAGATTTAAGTCGGTTTAATTTAGACTGAAGTTGGGTAGATTTAAGTCGGTTTAATTTAGACTGAAGTTGGGTAGATTTAAGTCGGTTTAATTTAGACTGAAGTTGGGTAGATTTAAGTCGGTTTAATTTAGACTGAAGTTGGGTAGATTTAAGTCGGTTTAATTTAGACTGAAGTTGGGTAGATTTAAGTCGGTTTAATTTAGACTGAAGTTGGGTAGATTTAAGTCGGTTTAATTTAGACTGAAGTTGGGTAGATTTAAGTCGGTTTAATTTAGACTGAAGTTGGGGTAGATTTAAGTCGGTTTAATTTAGACTGAAGTTGGGTAGATTTAAGTCGGTTTAATTTAGACTGAAGTTGGGTAGATTTAAGTCGGTTTAATTTAGACTGAAGTTGGGTAGATTTAAGTCGGTTTAATTTAGACTGAAGTTGGGTAGATTTAAGTCGGTTTAATTTAGACTGAAGTTGGGTAGATTTAAGTCGGTTTAATTTAGACTGAAGTTGGGTAGATTTAAGTCGGTTTAATTTAGACTGAAGTTGGGTAGATTTAAGTCGGTTTAATTTAGACTGAAGTTGGGTAGATTTAAGTCGGTTTAATTTAGACTGAAGTTGGGTAGATTTAAGTCGGTTTAATTTAGACTGAAGTTGGGTAGATTTAAGTCGGTTTAATTTAGACTGAAGTTGGGTAGATTTAAGTCGGTTTAATTTAGACTGAAGTTGGGTAGATTTAAGTCGGTTTAATTAGACTGAAGTTGGGTAGATTTAAGTCGGTTTAATTTAGACTGAAGTTGGGTAGATTTAAGTCGGTTTAATTTAGACTGAAGTTGGGTAGATTTAAGTCGGTTAGACTGAAGTTGGGTAGATTTAAGTCGGTTTAATTTAGACTGAAGTTGGGTAGTAGATTTACGTAGATTTAAGTCGGTTTATTTAGACTGAAGTTGGGTAGATTTAAGTCGGTTTAATTTAGACTGAAGTTGGGTAGATTTAAGTCGGTTTAATTTAGACTGAAGTTGGGTAGATTAAGTCGGTTTAATTAGACTGAAGTTAGTAGTTTTAGATTTTTAATTTAGACTGAAGTTGGGTAGATTTAAAGTCGGTTTAATTTAGACTGAAGTTGGGTAGATAGATTTAAGTCGGTTTAATTTAGACTGAAGTTGGGTAGATTTAAGTCGTTTAATTTAGACTGAAGTTGGGAGTTAAGTCGGTTAGATTTTAGATTTAAGTCGGTTTAATTTAGACTGAAGTTGGGTAGATTTAAGTCGGTTTAATTTAGACTGAAGTTGGGTAGATTTAAGTCGGTTTAATTTAGACTGAAGTTGGGTAGATTTAAGTCGGTTTAATTTAGACTGAAGTTGGGTAGATTTAAGTCGGTTTAATTTAGACTGAAGTTGGGTAGATTTAAGTCGGTTTAATTTAGACTGAAGTTGGGTAGATTTAAGTCGGTTTAATTTAGACTGAAGTTGGGTAGATTTAAGTCGGTTTAATTTAGACTGAAGTTGGGTAGATTTAAGTCGGTTTAATTTAGACTGAAGTTGGGTAGATTTAAGTCGGTTTAATTTAGACTGAAGTTGGGTAGATTTAAGTCGGTTTAATTTAGACTGAAGTTGGGTAGATTTAAGTCGGTTTAATTTAGACTGAAGTTGGGTAGATTTAAGTCGGTTTAATTTAGACTGAAGTTGGGTAGATTTAATCGGTTTAATTTAGACTGAAGTTGGGTAGATTTAAGTCGGTTTAATTTAGACTGAAGTTGGGTAGATTTAAGTCGGTTTAATTTAGACTGAAGTTGGGTAGATTTAAGTCGGTTTAATTTAGACTGAAGTTGGGTAGATTTAAGTCGGTTTAATTTAGACTGAAGTTGGGTAGATTTAAGTCGGTTTAATTTAGACTGAAGTTGGGTAGATTTAAGTCGGTTTAATTTAGACTGAAGTTGGGTAGATTTAAGTCGGTTTAATTTAGACTGAAGTTGGGTAGATTTAAGTCGGTTTAATTTAGACTGAAGTTGGGTAGATTTAAGTCGGTTTAATTTAGACTGAAGTTGGGTAGATTTAAGTCGGTTTAATTTAGACTGAAGTTGGGTAGATTTAAGTCGGTTTAATTTAGACTGAAGTTGGGTAGATTTAAGTCGGTTTAATTTAGACTGAAGTTGGGTAGATTTAAGTCGGTTTAATTTAGACTGAAGTTGGGTAGATTTAAGTCGGTTTAATTTAGACTGAAGTTGGGTAGATTTAAGTCGGTTTAATTTAGACTGAAGTTGGGTAGATTTAAGTCGGTTTAATTTAGACTGAAGTTGGGTAGATTTAAGTCGGTTTAATTTAGACTGAAGTTGGGTAGATTTAAGTCGGTTTAATTTAGACTGAAGTTGGGTAGATTTAAGTCGGTTTAATTTAGACTGAAGTTGGGTAGATTTAAGTCGGTTTAATTTAGACTGAAGTTGGGTAGATTTAAGTCGGTTTAATTTAGACTGAAGTTGGGTAGATTTAAGTCGGTTTAATTTAGACTGAAGTTGGGTAGATTTAAGTCGGTTTAATTTAGACTGAAGTTGGGTAGATTTAAGTCGGTTTAATTTAGACTGAAGTTGGGTAGATTTAAGTCGGTTTAATTTAGACTGAAGTTGGGTAGATTTAAGTCGGTTTAATTTAGACTGAAGTTGGGTAGATTTAAGTCGGTTTAATTTAGACTGAAGTTGGGTAGATTTAAGTCGGTTTAATTTAGACTGAAGTTGGGTAGATTTAAGTCGGTTTAATTTAGACTGAAGTTGGGTAGATTTAAGTCGGTTTAATTTAGACTGAAGTTGGGTAGATTTAAGTCGGTTTAATTTAGACTGAAGTTGGGTAGATTTAAGTCGGTTTAATTTAGACTGAAGTTGGGTAGATTTAAGTCGGTTTAATTTAGACTGAAGTTGGGTAGATTTAAGTCGGTTTAATTTAGACTGAAGTTGGGTAGATTTAAGTCGGTTTAATTTAGACTGAAGTTGGGTAGATTTAAGTCGGTTTAATTTAGACTGAAGTTGGGTAGATTTAAGTCGGTTTAATTTAGACTGAAGTTGGGTAGATTTAAGTCGGTTTAATTTAGACTGAAGTTGGGTAGATTTAAGTCGGTTTTAATTTAGACTGAAGTTGGGTAGATTTAAGTCGGTTTAATTTAGACTGAAGTTGGGTAGATTTAAGTCGGTTTAATTAGACTGAAGTTGGGTAGATTTAAGTCGGTTTAATTTAGACTGAAGTTGGGTAGATTTAAGTCGGTTTAATTTAGACTGAAGTTGGGTAGATTTAAGTCGGTTTAATTTAGACTGAAGTTGGGTAGATTTAAGTCGGTTTAATTTAGACTGAAGTTGGGTAGATTTAAGTCGGTTTAATTTAGACTGAAGTTGGGTAGATTTAAGTCGGTTTAATTTAGACTGAAGTTGGGTAGATTTAAGTCGGTTTAATTTAGACTGAAGTTGGGTAGATTTAAGTCGGTTTAATTTAGACTGAAGTTGGGTAGATTTAAGTCGGTTTAATTTAGACTGAAGTTGGGTAGATTTAAGTCGGTTTAATTTAGACTGAAGTTGGGTAGATTTAAGTCGGTTTAATTTAGACTGAAGTTGGGTAGATTTAAGTCGGTTTAATTTAGACTGAAGTTGGGTAGATTTAAGTCGGTTTAATTTAGACTGAAGTTGGGTAGATTTAAGTCGGTTTAATTTAGACTGAAGTTGGGTAGATTTAAGTCGGTTTAATTTAGACTGAAGTTGGGTAGATTTAAGTCGGTTTAATTTAGACTGAAGTTGGGTAGATTTAAGTCGGTTTAATTTAGACTGAAGTTGGGTAGATTTAAGTCGGTTTAATTTAGACTGAAGTTGGGTAGATTTAAGTCGGTTTAATTTAGACTGAAGTTGGGTAGATTTAAGTCGGTTTAATTTAGACTGAAGTTGGGTAGATTTAAGTCGGTTTAATTTAGACTGATAAATAAGTTAACTATAAAGTATCGATTTAGTTTGCGACGTTATGCAATTGGTTGTTCTACAATATATACCGCTAGTCAGATTAAGCTCGTGAATCGCAATTAACTCGTTTCAAGCTGATAACCCCAGTCAACCTGTTGAAGGTTCAACTTGACGAACGTTAATGAAATTCCAAGTCAATCTAAATAGCTACCCCTGGATGGTTCTCCTCGTGTAAGACAATCCACAATGGCGTTCTCAAACACTTGGGTCAACGATTAACACCCGGGTATAAATAAATAAATAAATATATATATATTTGTGTGTGTGTGTGGAACGACGAGTGAAAATTAGAGTGAGGCGTGAAGCTTAGCCTCTACTGTATATACGAGTACAAGTGAATCGGCGAGAGATATGATAAAAGTTCTACTGAGAACAAAGAGCTTAAAATAAATTCTAGATCTTAAAAGAATTCGACACTTATTAGAATCATTAGTTGATGATGTTAAATTTCGGCATTTTATTATAAAACGAAATTAATTGAAATAATAACAGGCTAAAATTACGGAGTCAAACCGATACGTATTACTCGTAGATCTTCGAACAAACTAAGATGGCGACCCAAGTTCTTTTCGCCGGCATCAAGGTACGTCAGAGCGCGCCAAAAAGAGGAGTATAACATTGTCGCCCAGAATTTCCAGAGGCTGAAAGGAATTGAGTCAGTACTCCGGCGGGCGTACGATTTTGGTTATATTTTTAACGATTGGTCGATATCTGTAAACGTTTTATATGCAGCCGATCAATGCTGTTTTTATGAAATAATACAGTATATACTGTATATATATATATATATATATATATATATATATATATATATATGGATATACAGGGTGTTTGAAAACTTTCTGTACAAATTGTAATGGGGGGATAGGCAACACCAAGACAAACCCTTTTCGTCTATAAGTGTATGTCCGCTGACGTCACCATTCGGCGCGAGAGGGCGCCGCTGCAATTGGCTAAAAGGTGAAGTGGGCTAGACTCGCGCTTGCCGCGGGCATTCTTAAATCGGACGTAGTACGCGTAACATGGAGCGCTTCACGACTGCTGAGATGGCTGACATGCATATGGTGTATGGGGCTGCCAATGGAAACGGAAGAGCTGCTGTGAGGTTGTACCGACAGCGCTTCCCAAACAGACGTGAGTAGTATAGCCGGAAAAAGTTAGAGTGCAGGAATGTTGCAAGTGATTACGTAATGTTGCAAAGGGGGTGGGGTTGTTGCAAAGGGGGGGTGTTGCAAAAAAAGGAAAACAAGAGTACTGGCCTTTGTTGCCAACCGGGGTTGCAAGGGGCATGCAACTTGGAGGTGGAGTTCTCCCCCAAGCTATTCCCCCCAAAGGGCCGGAAAGGAGAGAAAGGAGGAGAGGTGTTCACCTGGCAGGAGCCAAGTGCATATTAAGACTTCAGCCGAGTAGGCGTTGTTTTATAGGCTCCTAATCAGCCAGTTGGCTTAGAAAGCGTAAATGGCTTGAGTTGCCAGATAGCGCCATGTATTCAGTTTGTGCTATATATTTAATTCTAATCGAAGACTGAGTTGCCAGATACCATTGTATACATTATTATATACGACTAATCAGCCAGTTGGCTTAGAAGGCGTAAATGGCTTGAGTTGCCAGATACCACTTTTTAGTGATACCATTGTATACATTATTATAGACTCCTAATCAGCCAGTTGGCTTAGAAGGCGTAACTGGCTTGAGTTGCCAGATACCACTTTTTAGCGATACCATTGTATACATTATTATATTTCTTAAAAGTTGGTTTAGAATACCGGTAGTAGGTTTAGAAGGCGTAACATGATATAATTAAGTAAAACAACATTGCATCATTCTTTTTATTATAAATATATAGAAAATAAATATACATTTCAATAATAATTGAGGAATATGCATATAATCATAACAGTACAGGAAATATATACACACAATTATGGATATATATATAAAATAAATATACATTTCAAATAGAAATAAATATACATTTCAATAATAATAGAAATATGCGTATAATCATAACAATACAGGAGAAATATCACGTAAAATATATAAATACATTTCAATAATAATAGAAATATGTATATAATCATAACAGTTACAGGAGAAATATCACGCAAAATATATAAATACATTTCACTTTTTTTTCAAAATATTAAACTCTCATTTAATCGAGTTTACAATTACATCATTATTGCTCTGCATTACGCAGTATATGCGGCTTAATAATATTTCACCGCTTAAAGTATAGGGAAACCTGTATTCGATATGAAGGGCTTTCATATCGTTCAGTACTATTTTTGTTCCCACTTTACAACCGGTTGGTAAATCATCTTTAAATACGTCTAGAATACAATCAAAAGCACGCACAAAGAGTTCATCGTTAGCTACATTATTAAACACAAGTTTATAAACACGCTTTTCCAATCGAGGGTTTATTTCTACCGACTCGAGCTTTTCAATCGTGAACTCACTCAACATAGCGGCAATTGAAATAATTTTCTAAATCGTTACGACAACTGCGCGTTATATAAAGAAATAGTTCTTCAGGGTGAACGGTGTAGGTGAGCTCAGCCTTGTACCGATCAATTGTTTTGTACCAAAGTTCATGGTATTTCAAAGAGTCTAAACTTTTTAAATAAACGTCCAGCACTAGACCATTCTCACCAGCCCTACACTCGGTAAACCCATCGAGCAGAGCAGTGTATGCGTATTCAAGTACTGTATCAAAATAAAGCATATCCGTAACACGCGCGTCTAATATAGGTTTCAGCTTGCGGAATCCGACGATTTCAAACATTCTGTCGAGGATGAAACGGTTTCGCGTAGGAACAAGAGCGTTATTATCAGAAGCATTCTTCCACATCAGCCGTATATCAATGCACGGCCGATCGTTATTTATACACAACGTACATACAACGGCGTATGAGGTTGCGTCACTAATCTGCTCTCTTCTTGTACCTACGTTAGCAGGTATTTTATAACGATCTTCACTCCACTTCTCAACTATCACGAAGATTCTATATATCTCCTCGACACTTAAATAAACCCGTTTGTTTGTCTACATTCCGTTTCCAGTACATAGCTAACGGTACCGGATTTACGCCTGAACACGCGCAACGATTTCGTCACGGACACATCGTACGAGGCGTTGAGAATGCTGCTCAAAGGAAGTTCCATCGTATTCGAGGAGCGCACGTCCACTCGGTTCAAGCTCTGAGATAACTTTGAGCCGTGTGAGGCACGCAGGTAGGCAGGAACGGTTCGACGGGCGGCTGACTCGATGATACGTGAATGGGGTTGTTCGAACTCGTATGATCCGCGAGTCGTACCGAATTGTTGTACATATTTGTTTTTCCGGTACAAGAATTAATTTCATCACTACCAGCCTACGCACCAGACAGTTTACCTCAGGATAAGAACTAGGCACATTTTATGTTTTACTAAACATCTTCACACTCCGGCGCACTATTTGAGAGGAACATATGCTCATATTTTTCCTTTCTGCCCATCAAACGATACTCGTCTCTAAAGTCTGTTAAAAACTCACGCAGGGAACTAGCCACAACCACACTACGAACCTCATCATGATATACACTAATATAGTGATAAAAATACTTAAGATTGTCCATGATCACGAGATTCACATTTTCAGTCGTAGGGTATGAGTAATCGACATGGTGTAGCATGACGTAATACCGCTTGTCACACCACCCATCCGCAAGACTCATTATCCATACCTGCTGCTTCTCTTCTGCACGCGTTGTTTCTTTTACTTCACGGTATATGTGAGACTTTATAAAGTTTAGCTCTGCAGCATACTTCAGCACATCGTCTGTGCAACGAAAGCCTTCAACGGTCTCACCAGAACATCCGTAGAGTATTTGTACATCTTGGAACTTCGCACAATCCAATGTGTTTTTAAAAGAGACATAGGAGGGAGGAATAGGAAGTTTTTCGGTATCCACCACATCCTGGCACTTTGCTGAATACCATTTCATAAACGTTGTACAATAGGGCGGATCGAAAATGAGGTTTTTAAACTTTTTTTCGAAATTCAAATATGGCTAGTGCGGAAAATATGTGGGTGCTATAGATAATGACTGTGCATAAATATTATTCCTGCGAAATTATATCTTCAGGTGCCACAAAGCCGTCTAAAAAGTGAAATATAATGATTTTCTTATATTCTGCATTAGTACAATAACTGAAACTTACTTGTTATTATTATATATTAAGTGTTCCAATTACCAAAATAGTTACTAAATTACGCAGCTCTTAGTTTATTTAGATCAATGTTCTTTTGATTAATGATCTAAATATTCCAGAACTCACCACGAGGAGGTGGCTGCGTGTCGAGCTCCACCCATGCCCTCCCAACCACCCATCCTTGCGCATGTTTTTTTCTATTAATGTTTTATTTAAACTTTATATTCAGCTTTACTTTCGAATGATGGCATTTTTTTACGTGACTGAAGTGTTGATCTTATGAAGCCATCTCGCGCGTTCAATCCAAATACTTTTGATGATGCTTCAGTCACTAATTTTACCATTCTTTCTACTACTTGTGTATGACAAGGGAATTTCTCGAATGGAGGGGTACTCTTGTTTTCTATGAATTCTTCAATCTCATTTTCTGTCTGGTGTCTTGTCACAGGTGGTTCAGTGACAATGCATTTTTGCCAATTAATTAAATCAGTATAATCAGTAGCTTCAAATTGAATAACAGGTACTGTGAAACGCCTCACAACTTTTTCCTTGTTTGTTTGCCTTGCTTTCTTTATTCGCCTCCACGCTAATTCTCTTATGGCGCTGCGGTCATCATGAATCATTGATGCTAGAATATTTTCTGGATTTGCAAAAAATGCATTTCTTTGTATAACAGGGTTTACAATATCCTTTACTTCGTCATTCAGTGTTCTTGTTAGTTCAATAGTTTTGAAAACATGTTTTGAGCCATCGACAAAAGACGTACTTTGCTAAATAGAAAACCACATTGGGATGTAGACCTTCATTATAAAAGAAGCAATGTTCATGAGGTTCTCAGATGGACTTACAGTTTAAACGTATAGACGAAGCAAACGATTTGCTGTAGTCAGCCATCGTGAATGTGCCATTTTGCCTGGACTACGATGAACAAGATCTGGAGAGCAATATCCCTTTGTTATGGCCTGATGAATATCAATTAGATATTTTTGGTCGGTGCTAAGATCTTCACAGTCTACAGTTGGTTCCTCAGCATCAATCCTTTCAAACTCGACAATAGGAAGACTCTCACAGTTCTCTAATTCCCTGCCAATAGGACCGGTGAATCCGCGGGGGCCAGATGTTTTTCCATCCAGCTTTGCAACTAAATGGCGTAATGGCAATTCATTGGCATGGAGCTGGCACACTAAATGTTGAACTGGCTTCTTCAGCTTCAATTCTATAAGCCTTATAACGCCTCCCTTTTCTCCAGTGTTGACTGCTGCACCATCGCATCCAATGGCAACAAGGTTTTCCAGGTTCATGTCATTATTTCCAATATACTCAAACATTCCTTTACATATTTCTTCAGCTGATCCAGAATTCACAGAATAATGGCCCAAATAATATGAACCAGGTTCTCTCACTAAAGTGATATGTTCTTCTGTTACCTTCTTCTGATATACTTTGGACTCTTTTTTTCTTGGAAGAGTGTAGAATCTTTTCGACCATCAAAATAGATTCCTCTGATTGGGACCTGATTTTGATCTTTCATAATTTCTGATCTCTTCTTTTGTCTTTCTCTTCTGATTTTACTCCTATCCACTACTTCAGATGTATTGTCAATAGAAACTTCTCCAATATCTTGCAGTACTGCACTAACAATGAATGCTGCAGCTCGATCTGAAGCTGCAGTCCTGTCACAAGCAGTAGCCACTGAAGGTAGATTTGTAGTTTTCCTTTTCTTGAATAATTGTTCTTCAGGTTGTTCGAGCTTTCTCTTCGAGCTAACTGGCTCTGGAAATGTATCGTCTGATATTTCGCCAGATTCACTTTCACTATTTGATGTCGATGATGATAATTCAACATTTGTATCCTGCAATTTCTCCTGTGAAGATTCTTTGGTGAGCCTCACAGCTTCTTTTTGCTTTCTTAGCAACGTAGATGCTTTTTTCTTTGAGAGTGTAATATCTACTCTATCAATAAACAGTTTTCTTTCACTCCTTTGATCTAAGAGGAACGTCACTTCTTCCTTTGGAACCGTTTTTCTTTGGGACAAGAACATTGTGTTAGTACTTTGCACTTGCACGCTGCAATGTCAAAAAGTTTCGTGTGTGCTTCTTTTTTGAACATATCAATCTTTGCTTTGTAAGCTTCAGAATTTTTTCTGCTTTGGTATGGCTTCATAATGACACGATACTTTTCGTGGTAGCTTCTGAACATTGTTTCAATTAGCCTGTCTGACAGAATTGGGACGGAAGCACTTTCCCAAATTGTTTTCAATTTATCAACAACTGTTCTAATATTTGAGATATTGAAGGATCTTTATTAGTATTCTGTTTCAAATCGTTTCTTACAAACAAGTAATATTTAAAAACTCCTTCGTATGTAGGAAGATTCCTGTGCCACAAATCTTCCCCCATACCAAACATGGGTCACTCAGTTGAGGCCCTGGTTGATTTTGCACAAACTCGAGACATTTTGAAAGTATACAAATCTGAAAAAGAAAGAGCTAATATCAATTATACGTTAATTTCAGTTAATAGTACATGGCAAACTTAGGGCAACACAATACAGAAATGCAAAATATATAAGAAATATAGTTTAGACTATCTGAGTAACGCCAACAACAGAACACCCACCTGCTACGAGAGCGACAGCTACACTGAACCGAGGTACTCACGTGACAGCTGAGTGAGCTGACTATAGAAAACTGTTTTTAGAGAATAGAAACTTTTTTTAAAGGTTGACTGAGCTATTTTTATACAAGTGTGAATAAATTCTTGTCTATTGTGCATCGTGGACTCTTCTGTAATTATTGGTTAAAATCTGCTTTTTTCAATTTTTTTCAATATTGAAGGTCATTGTGGCACCTGAAGATATTAATGTTATGATTTTAAATTTATACCAGCTTATTTTCTCACTACTCCACACATTTTCCACACTAGCCAATTTGAAAATTCGAAAAATGGGTTTTCACTCCGCCCTATTGTACAAGCAATATTAAAGGTAGCCATTTGAATACACGTCTGATCTTTTCTTCTGAATACACGTCTGATCTCTCGGGCTTACTGCAGTCGACTGACCACGCAGGGACTCCCAGATAGTAGCATGACTCACGGTCTTACAGTGGGCGGAGCTTAGAACTTTCACCTGCGCACACACACGCACACACACACACAAAGGAGAAAGTGAAACGCTAATTGAAACATGATTTATTTAATAAACGAGATATTCAAGTTATATATATATATATATTTACAAATACGATTTAATAAACGAGATATTCAAGTTATATATATATTTACAAATACGTGTAATAAATCAATAGATACGATTATATACAAGACAAATACGTGTGAGTTAACAATAGAAGCATCATACGTTATGGTATCCAAAGGGTACGGTATCATAGGCACCAGGTAACTGGTAACGTTTCCTATAGGTGTTACGGCACACCTTCGTACCCCTAAGTTCCTTCACGCCCCCCAGCTTCTGCGCCCGAAAATTGTGGGTGCCTACAATTAGTTGGGGAGTTTGTTCGCCCTCATCATCGTCCAAACATACTAGATCCTTCAACGATTCAAAGTTAACAACCCGCCGATTCGCATGGTTGAGCGTAATGCCCTTTGCCTTCACGATATATTTCATTTCCTCCCCCACCCTGACCCGTACCCCATAAGTTTTAGGTCCTGTTGAGACAAAAGAGTCGGCGTATGTGTTGTCCCCATACTCATCCTTGATCTCATCAGTGAGTTCGCCGAGGAACTCCCCAATAGTGGGCATGTATTCACCCTCCCTCTCTGTGAATATCACGCTATCTGTATCGGCATACTTTATTATGTAAGTATTACCTACATTCACGATCTCCATGACCTCTTTATCGGGAGCATTGGCATAATCCCAGACATCACTATAACTTTGTGCCAAATGAATGTTCCCTTTGCCTGTATTCTGCGCAAATTTTCCCCATAGACTGTTTAGACACAACTTTGCACTAAAGCGCTTGCCAGGATTCTTTACAATTTGGGCACGATCAAGTTGTATACCTTCGCGGTCGCGGTAACGTTGAATATAGGCAGACTTTTCATCTTCGGTATCAACTCCTCGCGGATACCCTGATGCCTCAACCTTATCCTTCAAAAAGGCGTTTATATATGGTGTGAAAAGGTTGGGTAGCTTCTGAAACCTCCACACCTCATGTATCTTCAGTATTCTATAACCATGGCGTACGGCTAGGGCCAGCTCAGGACTTGTATATACGCCTCTGATCTTACGCTGGTGGGGTATATGGTTACAATCGCCGTTATCCTCTTCCGCGCACTTCACGCACAGGGGAAACATGAGCTTGTCGTCGATAACGACAGGTAAGATTGGCATCCATAAATTGCGTGGGGGGAGTACGTCTACGAAAGAGAGCCCAAAGTAACGATCATTCAAATTTTTTGAAAATTCATTGATGGATGGCAGGTTAGGTCCCACCAGTTTCTCAGGAGCGCCCACGGGGTACGGATTGTTCTTCATCACGTATGGGTATAAAGAACAGAAATCGTAGTAATGGAGCTTCACACCCTCCGTAGGTGGAAAGTATAGTCTGAATGGATTTGTACGTCCTCCAAACAAGCTATCACCACATTTGAGAGGATCCAGCACCATTGAACGCTTGATCGTGTTTATTTCCTCACGGTACACCTCGTCTGTCTCCATCCGTGCATCATATTCATGCTCCCACAAGACTTTGTGAGTGAACTGTGATCCTATAAGTTGATCGCGGGTGCGGGTCCGTGCAAGACAGTCGGCAGGAGATCTACCGTGGATATCTCCGGCGATTCCGTACTCAGGACGGGGGCATCCATGCCACCAGCAACCGTTAAAGGAGTACACAGTCTTCACACCAGTGACACGGTTTTCACTTAACCCATCAACCCAAAAACCACGTCCATTAATCTTAATGGGTACTTCACCAGTGTTGCGGGCGTGCTTTATGTATACACCTGTCTGTTGCTGTAGGTGTATGAGCCAGTAAATAACCTTGTGTCCGTAACTGCGGGGGTTGTTTCGATGAATAATGGCTAAGGTGTCTTTAGGCATGAAGTTATTCTTGAACACGTAAAACATAATGATGCGATGGTGGTTGCGACTTGCAGCGGATCGCATTTGAAAACGGGCTATGTACATCCTTCTAAAGGCCTGGAAACATACTCTAAGCACGCGCACATCATTCACGCAAAACGCTCACATTCATCAGCTATATTAATGGTTACTTTCATTAAAACTGTTGTAGTATCGATCAAAGTCTTCACGTTCATCCATACAGTCAAAATAATGTTTGGGTGGTGTGGGCCTACGTAGTTTAAAGTCTCGCTGGTGAGGAAGTGTAAGGGAAGTATCCTTTGGAAACTTCAGCTGCTACTCCCATCACCTTGGGTAGCTTTGCTAATTTACAAGGTGTGAATAATAAAGTGTCTTTAAATTGTACATTGCCTCTTATTTGCATCTGTATTAATTTGTTGCCTCTTTTCAGTGGATCACCTGTAAATATCTCAGAGGATTCGTGTTCAAGCAACTCCTTTAAAGGAACTGCGTAAACTTTGCCACGTTATGGGCGAGAATATACACAGTCATTTTTTTGAACTTGTCGGCTAACTTGACAATATAGGACACAAATAGTTTCACAGGACTATCGCGGACATTCGTTTTAAAAACGTTTGTCCGTTTACCGCATTTGGGGCACTCGTCACATTCGCTACCCATACACTCATCACAGATGGTCTGGCTCACAAGTAAATGTGGAATTACCTCTTTGGTTTCAGCGTTCGTATATGTTTCTATATCGTAGTACACAGTTATACAAGGGTTATTTTTAGGCTTAGCATCTTTCATATAACATACATGCTTTACCATCCGCCTTATATTCCTCCTGGCATGTAGGACAGTGAATTACGTCACACTTGTGCTTAAATTTTCCCCAATTATCCATTGTGTGAAACATACCACATTCACAGATTCTCATTTTCCTGCACGTGCCAATTGATTTATGGAAATCAAAACAGCTATTATTGAAAAATGTGCGTCTACACACATCACAGTCTCTCTTCTCAGCGTCAACTACACGGCTTTCACATTTGGTGCTTTTACACTGCTCACATACCATGTGACATTCTTTACAATGTCGCACAATATCATCCGCAAACTCGAGGCACCCCTTAACAAATCATGATGTCTCCCATATTTTCGACTTTTGTCATAACTCGCGTAAAGCCACCTTATATTACGGATGGGGAGATACGTTGTCCCTGACAATCCTAAAATAAGTAGGGGTCTTGTACGATCTCTCACACAGCTTTTAAAAACATACACAGTCCTACGACGATCATCCAGCCCAATAAACTATACGAACATTCATTTCCTGTTCTACCTTCTCACTCTTCAGGACTCATATTACAGTCAAATTCAAGTTCACAGTCTACAGCTAGTTTACGGGCACGCTCCACGACCGTAGGCAACCAAATTTTTGTGGCCTGTGTATTTTGTACAGTAAACATACGTGCTAAGAGTACTGCTATAAAGCCGCAACCACGATCGACGTTTATATGCTTTCGGTAAATAATCGAGAATTGAAGTTAAGAGTATACGGTATGGCACTATGACCCGCAACACGGAATACACGATCAATATTACCGTGAAGTTGTCCATATTAAAGGCTATACTACTTTGGGCGGCTTGCATTATACGGCCTAATATATATTCTACATCTTCAGCGCCAAACGTCTAAATGGCACTATCACCCAATAATCGTCTACATCACCGTCATCTGACCCGAATCCAAAGGACAGACTCGTCCTGACTTCACGCTCGTCGGTTCAGAAGAGCAAACTCTACAATACGCTGTACAACCGGCGTAGCCCGCGCTCAATTCCATTGCTATACATGGCTCTAGGGTCGACCCTGACTCTATACCGATTTCTAGTCAAGGCTGGGGTGGGGGCTGCGGAGCGCACCAACTCGAACGTTATAACATCCTCAACAGAACGGGGGGCATCTGTGGCGGATGAATTAGGGGATATATTAGCGGAAGGTGCTGCTGGGGGGCCTGTTGCGTAGGAGGTTGAGGGTTGGGGATCTATTATTGTAGACTTAACAGAACGGGGGGCAACTGTGGCGGATGAATAAGGGATATATTAGCGGGAGGTGCTGCTGGGGGGCTTGTTGCGTAAGAGGTTGAGGGTTGGGGATCTATTACCGCTGCAACAGGCGCGTATTTCGGTCGCTTTATACCTGACGTGGGGTTCTCATACCTCCGGTTTGGACGTGCTCGCGGTATCGCTGGTGAGGGTTCGTTGGCAGGGGAGGAGATCACAACTACACTGTCGTCGAGGTCATCCGTAATGTCAATGATGGGGTGCTCTACCTCATCGTCATTCACGGTTCTGTGGGAGAAGAAAGCAAAATATAAGGAACAGCACTCAAAATTTGTAATATTTTGTAAATGACCCACTTAGGAGTGTGACGTGTTAGAAACGGACTCTGTAGAAAAATTCAGATTCACGAGCCCATCCACATGTATTATATCTGGACCTACAGGATGTGGTAAAACTGTGTTTATGCTTAAAATCATTAAGAAAAGGGAGAGATGTTCTCGAAATTTGTGCATAAAGTTATATGGTGCTATTCGACGTATCAATCAGTGTTCAACGAGTACCAAGATGATATTTTGTTCCACAAAGGCGTATATGATGTTAATTCGTTAAAGGGAAATGAACATACAATCATTGTAATTGACGATCTCATGTTGGAGATGGATAAAACGTTTGCCGAGACATTTACAGTATTCTCCCACCATCTAACATAAGCGTGTCCTTCATCAATCAGAATCTATTTTTCAAAAATAGATACATGCGCGATGTGTCGTTAAATACGCAATATCTAGCCTTATTCGCGAACGTAGAGATGTATCACAAATTGGGGTATTAGCCAATCAATGTTCCCGAATCAGCGTAAGAGTTTTTGGAAGTTTATAAAGAAGCTACAAGCACGCGTTACGGATATTTGCTTTGCGACCTTCATCCGCGAAACACGTTTAGAGTGCTTCTACGAACGAATATATTTCCAACGAGCCTGAAACGGTGTATATTCCAGAATGACAGAGACTAAAGAAATACCGTGAATTAATAAAAATCTATCATCGACTGCCCCGGGCAATGCAGCAGATGTTTATTAAAAATATCGACGCCGACTTTTTAAAATGCATCTGTGAAATCTGTCTTAACGTTATAAATTGCAATGTATCAATGAAAACCCATCAGAAGGCTCGCCTACGCCGCTATAAGAACATAATACGTGCACTCGCTCGTAAAAGTCAAACTGTAGCGAAGAAAAAACGAATTATTGTACAAACAGGAGGGTCATTTCTCCCCATCTTATTTTCAGTTTTGGGTCCTTTACTGACTAGATTAATATAATGAAGAAAGTGGTAGTGATTCCCCACGAGGTGTACGCTTCACTGCAAAGGAATCCAGACACGGATCTAGATCCCCGTAAAAGCAGACTTAAAAGAATAGAAAGCGAATTGCTGGCCCTATTAAACTGAAAAAACACCTGATGAGAAAAGAATCTTATACCAAGAAGCTCTGCAGAAATTTCTTCACGAGTACGAAAATTATAAGAGCCCTACAGAGATTCCTGTGGTTATTAGGCACAGCACGGGGGACGATGGACATGGCGACATAGGATCTGTGCCCGACGATACAGCTGACCAACCAAAAAGATTAGCCACACAACATATCGAACATGTATTAAAAAGCACCCTCCCACATACATTGATGAGTAAAGGCTTAAGTCTTTATAATCTATTGAATGAGGATCCAGCCATACAATGGACCAATACAGGCGAACTCATTGTGGAAGGATCAAAGGTACAGGGATCGAATATCGTAGACATTGTCCATGATCTGGTGAGAAAGTGGGATAGGCCATCACCATCAGGATGGAAGCATATTAAAGCAAGACTACAACAAATAAATGTCCCTAAAACGTTGATAGGAAATCTGAACAGGTTAAAAGACTTGGAACATGCGACGCATGTGACACAGTTGAAGGAGCCGTCACCCCCGGCGGTAACACCTTTGAAGAGGAGCAAGAAGAGGTTAAACCAACCCTACCCACGTGCCTCTAAAATACGCAAATGGCTAACGTATTAACTAAACGCTATTATGACATTTCTAACCCATCCTCTTACGGCGGCGTAGATAGACTGTACAGAAGTGTTTACGGGTAGGAAAAAAAGATGTTGAAAGATTTTTGAGGGAGCAGGACGCTTATACGCTTCATAAGCCTGTGAGAAAAAGTTTTAAAACAGCCAAGACAACGGCTTCCTCGATTGATTCTATTTGGCAAGCAGATTTAACAGGCATGCAAAGATATTCTGTGTATAACGATGGTTACCGCTACATTCTATTCATAATAGACGTATTCTCTAGCTATCTGTGGCTAGTTCCTCTGAAAAATAAATCACCTGAAACAGTAGCTAAAGCCACCAAAACGCTAATGTTAAAAGAAAACAGGGTTCCTGGCTATTTTTGTACGGATAGGGAAGGAATTTATAGGCCGTGCTTTTCAGAACATGTTGACAGAGTTTAATATCAGCTATTACACAACCAATTCTATACATAAGGCTTCTTTAGCTGAAAGAGTTCAGCGCACCATAAAGGAACGCATGCACCGTTATTTTACACACAAAAACACACACAGATTTCTAGACATTCTGGAATCATTGGCATCATCCTACAACCGCTCACACCATCGCACGATTGGGACAACACCTAACGAAGTTTTAGAAAGAGGTATGCTCCCGAGGAGAGATGGATCACCACCACCACCACCACACTCTGCGCGCTTCAAAATCAATGATTATGTAAGGCTGTCGCGTTCGGGGAACAAATTCGCAAAGGGTTTTGAGCAAGGATGGACACGCGAGATTTTTAAAGTTAGGGCTATGAGACCTAAAGGTGAGATAATGATGTATTACATTGAAGATTTGAATGGGGAAGAAATCTCAGGAGGCTTTTACCGCGAGGAATTGCAGAAAGTTGCGTTTAATTTAGGGAAAAATGTGTTTAAAATTGAGAAAATTTTAGGAAGCAAAGGTTCAGGAAAGAGAAAAATGTACCTGGTGAAATGGCTAGGGTACCCAGAAAGCTTCAACACCTATATAAAAGCTGATGCAATAATGAAGCTTAAATAGTATGCAACATGGCTCCTAACCATTTCTACGTCACACTCCCGTCCTCCTCGTCCCTGTCTGTACACCCTAACAACACACTAGCCAACTTTGTAACAGAACTCCACAAGCACATTGAATTGGGTCGTGATTCGTATGAGGTGGGGATATGCGAAATTCAGCTGGACACCATCTTTTTAAATATTGAACATAAAGAAACCGTTTTTACGATTCTTAGAGACATTGACGAGTGTGAAAAAGCTGGGGTAGCTATGGATGAAACTATGCGTATCGCTCGGACTAAGATTGCACGGTATTACAGTACAGAAGTAAGACTAGGACCGGGTCAATATGGTTCGGCCGAGGATGTTGTGAGAGGCTTAAACGTAAGTTTAAGAAACTCAAACCTTACGAATGATTTAGTATACGAAATCGTAAACAACCCTGCACATACACTAATCCTAAAATCAAAGACTAACAGACGTATTAAAGACCATAGAAAGTTCCAAATTCTAGCCAATGGCCGATATAGCGCAGCCTTCCAAAGAGACACATTTCACGAGACACAGCATGACTTGTCCAGATTAATGTATCAATTGAAGATGGAGAAATTTGCTGAAAGGTCCCCAGGCATGTGCTATATTTACAGTAATATAGTGGAGCACCAGTTTGTTGGGGATACCCAGGCACGCCTGCTGCGCATTGCTCACATCCCCAACCATAGAGGAAGGAGTTTGAGTATTACATATGACAGACCCCATTATGTGAATGTCGCAACTAATTTAATAACCAATATCTCAATATATATAAGAACGATTGAGGGTGAAAACTTCCCATTCGGTAACGGGAGCTTAACAGTGAAGCTACACTTTCGACGCACTGAGTTATAATGGATAGAAAGTCTTTCACTGTCTATCGGGGTGAGATACCAGCGCGGTAGTGGACTTGGATCCATTTTTTCATCCATACTACGTACGGCTGTTCCTTTGCTGAAGAGGGGGGCCAGATACCTCGGAAGGAAAGCGCTACAATCAGGTATTAACACTGCAGAAGACATATTGGCCGGGGCTAAACCTAAAGAAGCTCTAAAAAAACATTTAAAGCGTACAAGGGACGAAATCATCAAAGATGCAAAGAGAAAAATGCGTGGTGGCGGGAAGAAGAAGAAGAGGGCTCCCCGGAAGAAGGGGTCACGTGGTATTAAACGTAAAAGGCTATCAAAAAAGAAGTGCTGTAAGCGAATGAAACCTATGGTTGACTACTTTTTTGACTGATATAAGCTAAGGACATTGATCTCATGAATCATAGTTTACCACTTGTCGAGAGAGGAGTCACTATTTCGCCATGGCACGCTTCATCCACCCATGTAGTTCACAATGCTGTAAATCGGAGCTGTCCCTTTTTGAGCTGCCCCCAACCCAAGTTTCTATTCTGCCCCCAACCCAAGTTTCTATTGAGCACAGTGACTTTATTACAATTAACCCTTTAAACACAATTAGTTCCCCGAGGGCACCTATAGAATTCGTGATACCCAGCTCAGGTCCTTACTTTTTTGATCCAAGCTGTGTGCACATGTACGCTAAGCTACGTATAGCCCATTCTGATGGAACGGTCTGCGATGACAAATATGCTGTATACCCTGAAACAAACTTTCTGCACTCCATATTCAACCAGTGTGACCTATATTTAAATCAGACCAACATATCGGCAGGCACGGGGTACTATCATCTACGAGCCTATCTGGAAAATGTCCTCAACTTTTCCAAAGAAGCGAAGGCAACCTTTTTAAGTGCCGAGGGATATTATCAAACTAAAGATGAAAATAGTATAAAGGACAAATTTAAAAATTCTAAAAAGAAAATATACGAGTGTTTTGGACGGTTGCACACAGATTTCACTTTCCAGGAGAAGTTGCTTGTCAACGGGGTGGATATGAAAATAAAGCTCACCCGCACGAGTCCTGAGATCTGCTTAAATCTGGATGCTCATCAAGAAGAGGGTGCAAAGCCCGTTGTGGTTCACATTATGGACACATACCTCCGCGTACGGCGGAGTGAAATTAAGTTCACCAAAACAACTAGAAATTGAGAAAAATTTACTAAACGCTACAGTGAAATATCCTATTAACAGAGTGCAAATCAAACTATATACGGTTCCTGCAGGGTTGGCATCGAAGCAGATAGAAAACATTGCCCTAGGAAATCTTCCTAAAAGGATATTAATCGGCATGCAGGACCATGCTTCGGTGAATGGAAAATATAAAAAGAGTGCCTTTAAATTCGAGAATTTCGGACTTAAAAATATAACTATACGTTAATGGCACTGCTTTGGGTGGAACAATGGGTACGGACTATTCATCAGACGCTGTGTTACCTCTTTGTGCCAGAGCCTATAGTAATCTGACCCATATTGCAGGTGATTGTGATGAGCTTGGTAATGGGGTAACGCAGGAAGAATTCATTGATCAATTTAACCTTTATCCGTTTGACATTACACCTGACTTATCTACTAGCGTAAATACCCATTTAACCCCACAGCAGAGCGGAAACATCTCAGTGCGGCTGGAATTCGCCAAGCCTATAGACGCTCCTATTAGTGTACTAGTATATCTCTAATCGCAAGCCCTAATAGAAGTATGGATTTAGGAGCGTTATCACTGACTTTTAAAATGGATGCTAATACACTTCAGAAAGTAATGGAACGAGTCACACGTTCCAAATTTATCGGCGTGTTTGCGAAGAATGAAACATTGAGTTTGCCAAGTACGAGAGAATGCGGTAGTCTTATTGTGAACACAGATGTCATCGGTAATGAAGGGATTCACTGGATCGCTGTCTATTTTTAAAATAGACAGCGCCTGTACTATTTTGATTCACTCGGTACTCAACCCTGGAGTGACCCTATTATTGTAAAATTTCTCCTCAGTTACATATTCCCGAAGTTGTATGGAACCCATTTCGTATACAAGGATATTTTAATGTTTGCGGAATGTACTGCGTCTCATTTCTCACGCATATGTCATGTGATAAAGAATTTATAAATTTTTAAAATTTATTTGACCCGTGTCACACTCGTCGAAACGATGAAATGGTATGCAGACAGATAAAAATCCGTTTTCCAATTGTACGTACTCGTTGTATAGTATAATGTTTTTGTTCGTATATTTGTAACGGTATATTCTGTAGTTGTTTATTGTACTGATTTCTTTCATTTAATAAATTTATGAAAATATATTGTCTTCTTACCCTAAAAAGATCGAAAAACACTTACATTATTTCGGTGTGACATTGCTGACTGATCAGTATATCCTCCGTATTCATGACACGAGATTCTCCAAAAGATTGTATAACACGTGTCAAATCCTCATCGGACCTTAAAGGAATAATGTTCATTCTTTTAAAACATATACAGAGTATACAGACACATCCCCATTATGTGAAGATATATTTGGTTCATTTAAGAGGAATAACATTGATTACCATAAAAAATTTCGATTTTAGCATAATGGGGATAAGAAGTAAAACCAAATAACATTGATTGGCATAAAAAAAAAATTTCGATTTTTGGCGAGTATCTAAATGAAGTATTTGACGAGATACTACAAATCTCCATATATATAAAATCGAATTATAGACACTTACATTTCTATGGTAGTCCCTTGCGTCGGATTGTAAGGAGCGTCACTGCAAATATCTTCAACGGTTTGCGTTGGAAATAATTCATCACGGTCAATCGCGTTAAAAAGACTAATTGCCGTTAATGCTGCAGTGTCACTTTCTTCATACAATTGCGGGGAGACGTACAGGTCCATGGTGGAGGATGTGTGACATTGCTGACTGATCAGTATATCCTCCGTGTTCATGACACGAGATTCTTCAAAAGATTGTATAACACGTGTCAAATCCTCATCGGACCTTAAAGGAATAATGTTCATTCTTTTAAAACATATACAGAGTATACAGACAGATCCCCATTATGTGAAGATATCTTTGGTTCATTTAAGAGGAATAACATTGATTACCATAAAAAATTTCGATTTTAGCGTAATGGGTATAAGAGGTAAAACCAAATAACATTGATTGCCATAAAAAAAATTCGATTTTTGGCTAGTATCTAAATGAAGTATTTGACGAGATACTACAACTCTCCATATATATAAATCGAATTATAGTCACTTACATTTCTATGGTAGTCCTTTGCGTCGGATTGTAAGGAGCGTCACGGCAAATATCTTCAACGGTTTGCGTTGGAAATAATTCATCACGGTCAATCGCGTTAAAAAGACTAATTGCCGTTAATGCTGCAGTGTCACTTTCTTCATACAAATCCGGGGAGACGTACAGGTCCATGGTGGAGGGAATGATTATTCACTGACGCGAAAATAGCTACTGTTACTCCCAACTGAAAAATATCCCCTTTTATATGCACAATCGCCAAGCTCCGCCACAAAAGACCAGATGTTCGTAGTGATTGGCTGCCAGTGTAGCTGGGTGGAGCTATGACGTGTATCAATCCGCTATAACGGGTCCTGACGAGTAATGGCATCTTTATATTTTCTGCAATAGATTTAATGCTCGTATTACTCCTTGCTGTCTTTACCATGTCAATATTTTTCCCCCACTATTCCCGGATCATTAGTCACTAATGTAATCGAGAGGACTTTATAATAAAGAAATATATCCTAATTATATTTTTAAAAGAGCATTCGGTTTCCACGTTAAACTGTGGGTCTAAGGCGGAGTGAAAACCTTTCCAATTCGGCGAGAAATTACACTAGGGAACAACATTTCTTGAAAATTATTTGGTGTTTCTTATAGAACTTTTGATACTGATTCCAAATATGGTTTCAGAATTTTTCATCACCCATAGTTTTCGAGAAAATAATATTTCCATTTTTTCCCAAAATATTATCAAGTACTTTGAAGTGTCGCATCGACGTCTAGTATGAATTGTGCTAAATTTTCACTTCTAACACTGAATATTAAAAATCAAAGATTTAAGCAGTTAAGATGTAGTTAACTAAAATTAAGGTAAATATTTTTCACATTATATATCTATTTAAGGTAAATATATTTTTATTTTTACTTACAAGTTTAGTAATTTTTTTCACTTTTTTTTTTTTTTTTTTTTGCGCCTCCGAATTAAACCTAAAAATGGCACGCATCGGTTGGCCACCACCCACTGGATTCCTTTATTTGAACAAAACTCTCGCTCTCTTTTATATATATATATATATATATATATACAGTACTGGCCAAATTATTAGGAATTTTTTTAAAATTTCATTTTTTGGTATAAAATGTTAAATTAAACCAATTTTAAACGTTGAAAAGTTATTTATTTCTACACAAGAATACATGGTCATTATTTAGCAATAGTTTAGTACTTAGTTTGACCCACCTTAGCTGCCATAATGGCTGCGACACGCTTCGGCATGCCATGAATCAATTTTTTGCATAATTCTTTAGTCGAACGAAGCGTGTTTGTTCGTCAGTTTTCGTTTGGTTGTCGTGCGATGCGGGTGTGTTTCTCTTTCTTTTACGTGTCATTGTAACTACCGTTTAATTTAAATAGTGTATTTACCCAATTTCGGCAATTATTTGTTACAGTTTTTAAGTAAATTTGAAAATGGGGCGAAAGAATGACTTGAGTCCACGGAAAATTGGGCAAATACAGGTTTTATTAACTTCTTCTACATTTAAACAAAAGGAAATCGCTGCCAAACTCCATGTTTCACCACAGTCAGTACTTCGTATTAAGAAAAAAATGGTATTTGGAGAAAATGTAGTCCCCAAAAGGGTTGGAAGATGCGGCAGAAAAAGGGTAACGACTCCAAGAACTGATAGACAGATTGCAATTTTGTCTCTTAGAAATAGAAGAGCTACTTGCAAAAACATTTCCAGTAGTCTAGCGGCTGATGGCATCAATATTAGTCGTAGAACAGTCAACAGGAGGTTTCTAACTGCCGGCTTCAAAGCCTACCGCCCAAGGAAGAAGCCCAGGCTCACTGAGGCTATGAAGAAGGCACGTTTTGCATGGGCAAAGGAACACATTAACTGGACTAGTGAGGATTGGGAACAGGTAAGAATAATATTTAACTGTTTAGTTGGGTATTTAACATTAAATAGAATGTTAATACAGTAAATACAGTATGCATAGAAGTGTATTTACAGTACGTGATAAAACTGCAGTAAAAATCTGTAAAGCAGCAAGTCATACTGTACTTCGTTTTAGCTGTACCTCATACGCTATGCACTGACTCTTTCACAGGGCTTTCTTTGATTGCAGGTGGTGTTCTCCGATGAGTCAACGATTGCCGTGCTTGACGATCGTGTTCAAAGTGTAAGAAGGAGGCCTGGAGAAGAATTTTTGCCTGAGTGTCTGATGAAAACGGTGAAATTTCCACAAAAGATCATGGTTTGGGGAGCAATTTCTGTGCATGGAACTAGTCGTTTGAGCATTGTTGAGGGGAATATGAAACAAGTCAAGTATATAGAAGTACTAAGAGGACGTCTACTGCCTCAAATAAGGGAATGGTATGGTAATAGACGTTGGATTTTTCAACAAGACTCAGCCCCATGCCACACGGCAAAGTCGGTTAAAAAATGGTGTCATGAAAATAGTGTTCGGTTGCTCCCATGGGCTGGAAATTCTCCAGACATGAACCCAATCGAAAGTTTATGGTGTATTTTAAAGGACGTAATCCATGAAACGCGATAACAACAAAACACCAACTCATAGAGCGACTTATTCAAGTCTGGTTTCACTCTAAACGTATTAAGGAATTATGCAAAAAATTGATTCATGGCATGCCGAAGCGTGTCGCAGCCCTTAAGGCAGCTAAGGGGGGTCAAACTAAGTACTAAACTATTGCTAAATAATGACCATGTATTCTTGTGTAGAAATAAATAACTTTTCAACGTTTAAAATTGGTTTAATTTAACATTTTATACCAAAAAATGAAATTTAAAAAAAATTCCTAATAATTTGGCCAGTACTGTATATATATATATATATATATATATATATATATATATATAATTATTAGTACATTCAGGTATGCCTACCTTATTTCTTTCGCTGATTGTTATTTAATATAATTGTGTGTATTTCTTTCAATAACAGAGATGTTATCTAAGAATATGACACCATACAAATTACGCGTAAATATAAAATATTTTCATTGTAGAAATAATAATAATAATAATGATAATAATAAGAATTGGTGTGAACGGTGGTTTTTGCTCGAATAGATTGTAGAAGGATTAACCCCGGCCGAAAAGGTCTCTAGGGGATGATTCGAATTGACACAGTCTCCCCTTTTCCTTGTGTGCGTGTGCGTGTGCGTGTGCACGAGTTGTTTATTCGTTTATTATATATATATATATATATATATATATATATATATATCCACATCAAGAGCGGTCTGGAAGGAAGATCTCTCAACAAGCAGGTGTTCTTCGAAAATATAAATGTCATTAGTCGCCCGACCCCGTTATAGCGTATTGTGTTTTGGCTAATTTCAACTTTAAATGAATCTTCCAATTGATTAACTATATAAACATATTGTTGTATTTTATATGGTTGAATCTTCCAATTGATTAACTATATAAATATATATTGTGGTATTTTATATGGTTTGTGCACACGAGTGATTCATTAGTTTATTATATATATATATATATATATATATATATATATATCCGGGTGGGGGAATTTGGGGGGAATGAGGGTCGTGTGTTTTGAACTGTTTCGCATATATTCGTAAAGTTTCTTTTCGTTTCGTTATTCGTGACTTAAATATTTATAATAAAAATTAAGTGTGTAAAAATTATTTATTTAATAAACAGAATTTAATTGGATTCATCTACCGTCATATATTGTGGTATTTTATATGGTTTGTGCACACGAGTGGTTCATTAGTTTATTATATATACAAGTACAATTTAATAAATATTGCTATCTGGAATACATGGCGCTATCTGGCAACTCAGCCAGAATAGAGGTTTATAAAAGACCGAGAAGCTGATGACGGAATCATTCAAGCTCGGCTCCCAGCCGAGCAAGGACCTCTGGGCCTTCTCTTTCTGGCCCTTTGGGAAAACCCCTTAGAGGCCTCTTAGGTTAGGTAAACGAAAATAACTTGGGGGAGAACTCCACCTCCAAGTTGCATGCCTTGCAATCAAAGGCAACTATCTCTCTCTCTCTCTCTCTCCTTCAGGTGTACCCCTCCCCCCCTTGGTTCAGCCAACTGACTGATTCAGCCAACTGGCTGATTAGGAACTTATAAAACAACGCCTACTCGGCTGAAGTCTTAATATGCACTTGGCTCCTGCCAGGTGAACACCTCTCCTTTCTCTCCTCCTTTCTGGCCCTTTGGGGGGAATAGCTTGGGGGAGAACTCCACCTCCAAGTTGCATGCCCCTTGCAACCCCGGTTGGCAACAAAGGCCAGTACTATTTTTTTGGGCAACACCCCCACCCCCCTTTGCAACAACCTCCACCCCCTTTGCAACATTACGTAATCACTTGCAACATTCCTGCACTCTAACCTTTTGCAGCTATACTACTGACGTGTGCCAAACCACCAAACGTTTGCGCATTTGCATCGGCGATTGCGAGAAACTGGAACATTCCACGCAAACATGCATGACACTGTTCGGGAGAGAAACGTGCGCACTCCTGACATGGAAGAAGAAATCCTACGGCGATTTGAGGACAATCCAAGCGCAAGCACGCGAGGTGTTGCACGTATCCTCGGTGTGAACCACGACCTGGTCTGGAGAGTGTTGCACGAGCAGCAGTTACATCCGTTTCATCGTCAGAGAGTTCAGGCATTACAACCTCGGGATTACCCTCTTCGTGTGGAATTCGCACGCTGGTTTCTGCAGCAGACAGCGGTGCAGCCTAATTTTCCGGCTTATGTGCTGTTCTCAGATGAGGCCTGTTTCACACGTGAGGGTGTGTTTAACATGCACAATTCTCACGTGTGGGCGCACGCAAATCCACATGCTACACGGGTGCATGCTCATCAAGAACGGTTCGCCGTCAATGTTTGGGCGGGTATCGTCCATGGCAAGTTGCTGCTCGTGCAACTCTCTCCAGACCAGGTCGTGGTTCACACCGAAGATACGTGCAACACCTCGCGTGCTTGCGCTTGGATTGTCCTCAAATCGCCGTAGGATTTCTTCTTCCATGTCAGGAGTGCGCACGTTTCTCTCCCGACCAGTGTCATGCATGTTTGCATGGAATGTTCCAGTTTCTCGCAGTCGCCGATGCAAATGCGCAAACGTTTGGTGGTTTGGCACACGTCTGTTTGGGAAGCGCTGTCGGTACAACCTCACAGCAGCTCTTCCGTTTCCATTGGCAGCCCCAAACACCATATGCATGTCAGCCATCTCAGCAGTCGTGAAGCGCTCCATGTTACGCGTACTACGTCCGATTTAAGAATGCCCGCGGCAAGCGCGAGTCTAGCCCACTTCACCTTTTAGCCAATTGCAGCGGCGCCCTCTCGCGCCGAATGGTGACGTCAGCGGACATACACTTATAGACGAAAAGGGTTTGTCTTGGTGTTGCCTATCCCCCATTACAATTTGTACAGAAAGTTTTCAAACACCCTGTATATAGACTTTTAATAGAATACATAATTACCATGATCGAATATGAATCAATTATTCATTCTCGCCGATTTTGGTTGGTTTGTGGTTACGTTCCAATAGTTTTTAATTGATTTCTAATATACTTCGATAACTTATGCCGTCGGGAGTATATTTCAAGAATTCCTGAATCCAGTCTAAATATTTTAGACAATTAATAACAAATATTAATAGTCGGGGGGAGCTGAGATAGTGAGATAACCTACAGGAAGAAGAACCTACAAGAAGCATAAATAAAGTATTCGACAATTTTTAACGAAAAAATAATATACATTTGTAGGTAATACCATGTAATATTGTTTATATATAGTCTCATTATGTATGAAAATAAAAATATTGTGATATTACGGATAATAAAACAACCAATTATTATATTTTGAACTAGGTAAATAGAATAAAATAGGATAAACAGTATGCAAATATACAATTATGCAATATAAAAAATTGCCACTGTAAAAGACCCAAACACGCATTCATGTGTCACTTGCTCAAGATTGGCATAATTAGGCCCTATAGCTGTAGTTATGCCTACCTGCTACCTGCATATCAACCATTATGTAATAGAGTCATGCAAATGAATACATAAATGCATAATTGCATTAGAATAAATAATTTCAATCACATAAACATAGGAAATAGGTTGTTTCATATTTGCTTCAATAGTCAAAGTTAGGCCGCCATCCATGATTCCATCACATTACAATTATATACCAAGGCAGCATTAGCAAGTCATTATCTTAATACTGCAATATAATATGAGTAAAATTAAACTATGTAATAGAACTTATAGGAAACAGTTATTTATTTACCTCTATCCCCTTTAAAAGCACTTAAATTAAAAGCAACAGAATTGAACAGATCAAGCTGGCTATTTCACTAATTGCTTTAGTATTAGGGCCAGCATGGGTCTTGTTTACAACAGATTTTATGGCAAATGCCAAACTACCGATTAGATTTACAGCCAAGTTGGCGACTTTGGCTGTATTCTTTTGGCTGCTTTATCCATGGATTCGACCGAGTTTTTTTTAGATGATTGAATACAGTATTATTTTGGTTTTTTAACTGGGTGGGTGAAATCTATTTAGTGGGTGGGTGAAATCCTTTACTGGGTGGTGATCACCCACCCAATTAACATGTTAGATTTAGGCCTGACAGTGAGTTAAGACTGTGTTTGCATGGTTTGTAAGCGTCCTTATTTTACTTATCATCTTTCACCCCTCTCCTATTCTCTTCGACTATTTTTCCGACTTGTCGGCAGTGGCCGGCGGATGATGATGGAGAGTCTTCCTTTCTCTTTTTCTGAATGAATGTTAACCCACGAATGATAGGTTTTGCTACTTACTTAACCCCTTATTCTCCTCTTTTAACCCCCTCCTCTTTCCTTTCTCTCGGGCTAGCCTTAGAGTGGATCTTAGGGTCTTTGTTAGCCTTAGCTTCTGTAGATCTGTAGATCGACCATCGACCAAAGAAACGTTTGAAATTGCGGGGACTCTCAGTTCTTGGTCCAGTGTGTAGAGCAAGCTTACGATTGTAATTTTTTGAGTGTAAAAGCTTTATAAAGTTTTGTTTATCGATTTATTTTGATTAGTGAAATTAAGCAACGTTTTGCTTTTTGTCTATGTCGAAATTGCGTGGGTGACTCAGGGTAGTTGAGAGTCCTGGAGGAATCAAAATAGCCGGAAAATTGGCATATTTTTAATGTTTGGGAGCCACATTCAGGGTATAAAGAATTATGGTGGAGATGTGTTGTGCGTGTAACTGAGAAAATAATCAAAGACCAACAAAATATCATCATTCAAGTATAGTTCATAAGCTTGGAATAGCTGAGATGGTCTAATAAAGGTAAAATTCTATTTTAATATTGTAAATTAAAATCCCAAACCTATTTTGAATTGATTGAATTGAATAACCTTTATTAATAATAAAATAAATACATTCGTTTCAATTTACAATGACATGAATAATTGTGAAGTTCGACTATTTATTTAATTTAATTTGGCCCTTAAGCTTTAGGCTTTACTGGGCTCTTATTACAAATAAACAGCTAGTTGTTATTAATTAATAGTAAATAATTAATAAGTAAATAAGTATTATTAATAGTTAAAACATGTATTAATCTTAAGTTATCACTACTGACGACAAAAACAAGGTCACCATTGAAGGCACTATACCAGTACCATACAAAGAAACCAATATTATGCATGAGAGATAAGAACTAAACAATCCCAAGAAATGTGTTTTTAATACTAGATTACACACGAGAAATTAATAATTAGTAAACAATAGTAATGGACATTAATCCTAGATTTTTGTTAGTATGCCATTATTAATCGGGATTTCAACTTGGTTTTAAACAAATTTACATTCACAATATTTTTTATATCGGCATTTAAGTCATTCCATAGTTTCAACCCAATCAAAATGGGTTACAAAATATCTATTTACCCATTGTAAATTAATGATTTTGTTCTTACACTCGTAAATAAAAATAAAATGTGCCACTTTGGTTATATCATTGAGCTTTAATTGGTTTAGCTCTTTAAATAATGCACTGGAGTGATCAAGGAAATCAGCATCAGATAATAACCTTATTGCTCGTTTTTGGATGACAAAGATACCATTTAATGCGTTGTTAGCGAAGTTTCCCCAAACAAGGATGCATTACGTTATATAAAGAAGAACAAGGGTATGATAAAGAGTCAATAAAACTTGTCTAGGAATTATATTTCTAAGTTTAAACATTATAGAAACGCTCATTGAAATCTTTTTCGCGATATAATTTACATGATTACTCCATTGCAAATTCTTATCTAGCATTACACCAAGAAATTTTGTTACAGTACACTCCTTTATGGCGATTTCATTAACATTAAGTTCATCAAGATATACATTTCTTTTATTAGTAAAAATCATGAAATTTGTTTTACTGGTATTTAGGAAGAGTTTATTGGTGGTCAACCTTTCATTACACTGATGAATTCTGAATTAAATATATTCTTAGCTGAATTAACATCTTTGCAAGAAAAAGAGACAGTTGTATCATTTGCAAACATTATGAAGTTCAGTATATCAAATGAACGTGGAAGGTCATTTATATATAATAAAAATAACAGTGGACCCAGAACTGAGCCCTGTGGCGTATCATGTTTGACAAGCACTTTAGTTGAGCAAAACTTGTTTACTGATACAAAATGATATCTATTGGACAAATAACTTTTAAACCAATCACTGATTGCTCCTCTAAAGCCGTAACAATATAATTTATTAAGTGGAATATTATGGTTTATTACATCAAACGCCTTACTCATATCCATGAATATTGATATCATTTCTTTGTTCTCTTTAGCTATACGAGTATTTGCAATTTCCATAAGATTAAAAATAGCCATTTCCGTTGTTTTATTATTACGGAAACCATATTGATTTGGAGATAATAAATTGTAGGATTCTAAATATCGCTGCATTCTACTTTTTACAATTTTTTCAAAAACTTTGCTGAACACAGATAATGAACACACCGACCTGTAATTTGTTGGTAATTTAGGATCACCCCTTTAAAAAGGGGTGTTATACAACCAGTTTTAGCACTGATGGGAATATTCTTTTGGAAATACTTTGATTGATAATTTTAGCCAAAGTTACAGATATCTTATCTTTAACAAGTTTCAATATAGGTACAGGAATGTTATGAATGTTATATTTTGTATTTTTTAATTTACCAATAATATTCTGGACCTCAGTAGAGGTAGCAGAAACAAAAGAAAATGAATTTAGTGGGCTGGGTGGCATATATTCTAGAGGTGAGTGATCATTATTTAGTAATTGTGAGCGAAGCTTATCCGCTATTGAAGTAAAATGTACATTTAAAGAGTGCAATAGCAGTATCATCAGTAATTTCTTTATTATCAACATTTAATTTCTCTATTGAATTTTTCTTAATTTGTTTTCCGAGAAGACTATTTATGGTTGTCCAAGTGTTTTTCATGTCTCCTTTATGTTTGGAAAATTGATCGTTATAATAGTTATATTTTGCAATTTTGATTATTTTAGTTAATTTGTTTCTGTATTGAGTATATTGTATTTTAGGAATATATTAATACGATAGATTAATATGGTAAATTAAAAAATTATATATATATCGAATATATATATATTTTGGAATAATTTTTGTAATTTACTGTATTGGGTTGGGATTTAATTTACCTATTAAAATAGGATTTTACCCAAATAAGTTATATATATATATATATCGTAAAGAACGACGCTTGTATAGGAGATATTCCGCGCAAGACGAGAGAGAGAGAACGAAACAAATGAAAAAATGAGGTAACCACCCGGGAATCGAACCCGGGATCTTCCGATTGCCGGTCAGATGCGATACCATTACACCATGGGCCTCACTCTTCCAAATGCCGTAATTCTTCTACATACTCGCAGAAACCAATGCCCCAAGGGGGCACCTTCCGCATGCCGTAACATTATATACATTCAACTGCAAAGAACACGCAGTATAAATAACGTAAAGAACGCCGCTTGTATAGGAGATATTCCGCGCAAGACGAGAGAGAGAGAACGAAACAAATGAAAAAATATATATATACTATTAAGAAAATATTTTTGGCAGTCACAGAAATGGATTATTATTACTAAAATTTAAGGATTTTGTTTGATGTAAAATTTATTATAATCTACTAGCAAAAGATCGTCGCTACGCGCCGATTTTGCTATATCTACGATATTTGGGCCTTGGGCCCAAACCGAATTGTGGCCCTACGGCGTATTTTATTTTGAACATCAGTAGCCCTTTATCTGGATATCACTCCTATTCCTCTCACCTTGGGCCTCAGTAATTGGGGTGCCTGCGGCCCTCCAATTACTGGCGAACCAATTATTCGGTCAATAAAACTATAGAAAAGAACGCAGACATGAAAATCTAAAGCTTCACAAATCTTGATACAATGAGCTCGAATGTGAAGCTCAAGATTTTCATGACTGCGTTCTTTTCTATACGTAGTTTTATTGGCCAAATAATTGAACCGACAGTAATTGGGGGTTCAATTATTTGGTCAGTAAAACTATTGTCATGAAAATCTTAAGCTTCACAAATCTTGACACAATGTGAAGCTCAAGATTTTCATGGCTGCGTTCTTTTGTGGGTGGTATTTTAACCAGTTTCAATAAACGAGGTAGCTCCGCAGTTAAATCCTTCCGAGTTTGGAGTTTTTGTTACATATATATATATATCGCACTTGCTTCCATTATATTAAAAAAAAAATCCAAGGACCTCCAAGGACCAATCAACAGTTTTCCTTATTGATTTTCTTCAGTTATCCCCATTATAATAATAGCCAAGTTTTGTTTGTTTGTTTATATGTCTGTCTGTTTGTTGCAGAATTGTGTCACGCTCTGAAGGAATTAGATAGGAATAATTAGAAGCTATAAATTATTGTATTACGGGCGGCAATGTGAAGCTCAAGATCTTCATGACTGTGTTCTTTTCTGTAGTTTAGCAATGGGGGAAGGGTGAGGGTGGGGGGAAGGGTTGGGGTGGGCGGAAGGGTGAGGCAGGGGGGAAGGGTGGTGGTGGGGGTAATGGGGAGGGGTGGGGGTAATGGGGGAGTGGGTTAGCCCCCAAGTTGTATGAATGGTGAGGAGGAGGTTTTGGGAGATACCAGATTCAGAAATGTTGACACAATGTGAAGCTCAAAATTTTCACGGCTGGGTTCTTTTTTTGTAGTTTAGCCTGTCTAACCGTCAGCGAAGCGACGGCACGGGTACACTATCCCCATTATAATAATAGCCCAGTTCTCTTGCCAATCGTCTTCTTATTTCTGCAGCAGTCTCCATTTTCGTGGTTCATATATATTTTGCCGTCATTCTTGACGGCACGGGTACACTAGTAGCAATATAATGTTCAATAGGATTTACTTTAACATTATACAAAAGAACAGCAGCGAAAATGCATTTTAAAGTTTATACATTTTTTTTGGTTACATATATATATATATCGCACTTACCTCCATTATAATATAGATAGAGTGGTTTTACTTACAAAAATATAAATCGATAAGGTTTCTACATATTATCTTAAAACAAATCGCAAATAGTATTTTTTTAATGTATACAAGTAGAGGTGTATATATATATATATATATATATATATATATATATACAAAGGTGGGCAGGACCGAGTTCCAAAAGGACCGAATTCCAGGAACTCGGTCCTTTTTAAGGACCGTGAGCGGGAAAGTCGGTCATTTTCTCAGTGAGGAGCGACGGTCCATTTTTAAGCAATTCCGGACGGTCTTTTTTAGTGTTTAGTGATTATTTGAAGTTCTAAAGAAGATGCTAGTCTTGAAATGCTAGTCTTCTTGAAGGGAAACTCAAACATTTAACTTAATAACTTTTTTTCATCATTTATGTATTGTATTAATTATAATTTACGTTAAAAAAATTAAAGATTTCCGGTGTCTTTAATTTCATTTTTCATTTTAATCAAATTTTTCACTTATGAAAATTATTTCACGAAAGTAACACTTATATTATATATGGTCGATGTGACCAAGAAAGAAGATAGTGAAGAAGAGAAACTGGAACAGACGAAGAAATGGGAAAGAATATATAAGGACCGAGGACCGAGTCGTTCCTAGGTCCTATCTTCAGAAAGGACCGTGACCGGGACCGTCGGTCCAGTTTGAGGCAAGGACCGGGACCGGGACCGTCGCGTCGGTCCTTTTTGAGACCCGGGTGCCCACCTTTGTATATATATATATAATATTAAAAGTTAGTCCTGTAATTTACGTGCTCTTTCATAAACTTTTAAAGAAAATGAGTTAAAGCGAAAACTATTTGTGAGTTATTCCAGAATTATATTTGACAGTATTTACATATTAACTGGTGGTGACCTAAGTAACATTGCTTTTTCAGGCTCCAGAATTACATACAATGGCGAGTCGTGATATTTTCGTTAAAACTAACGAAAATATCGCAACTTAACCTAACCAATTGTCAAGGGCATACAGTTGACGTAACTGGGCCTTCAATTAACCTTGTAATTATATCGAAAGATATATACTGTACAATAGCAGAGAAATAAATAAAAAATTGGCAAATAATAAAAAAAAATTGCGGGAAATAAGGAAAAAGTGCCCTATTTTTCTTATATTTTTCTACCACTGAACATTAGGGGGATCAATCCCAGAATAGGCACCTGAAATCATTTTTAGGTGCTTAATCTGGGATTGAGGCAAAACACAGGTGCTTAATCTGGGATTGAGGAGAGAAAAATATAAACAGTTTTTAGAGATATAATTTCATTGTTTTTATCAATATTTAAAAATCAACTCTAACCTAACCTAACCTAATCTTTTGCTATATCTTCTGCTTTTTTGGTTAGTTTTGCTATTCGGGTTCATATTGCAGGAATTTATAATATCTAAAATTTTTCTTTATTCATTAAACCACTTTAAACCTTTTATAACTTTGCCTTTATTACATTTGTAATAAACTTTGGGTAATTATTCGTTTTAGTGCTTTTTCTCCTTTCTGAACCAAAACACATTTTTCTGGTGTTTTTTGGTGTGATTTGTTCAAATCTGAACTTCGTTTCTTTGGGAAATGAGCCGTTTTTGAGAAATTTTAAAATTGAAAATTTCTCAAAAACGGCTCATTTCCCAAAGAAACGAAGTTCAGATTTGAACAAATCACACCAAAAAACACCAGAAAAATGTGTTTTGGTTCAGACTTAACCTAACCTAACGTAACCTAACCTAACCCGCGTTTTTTCGCAATTTCTAACCTTCAATAGCAGCGTTGGGGTGTTTATACAAATGAGCGGCGACCAACAGGAATAAATAGACGATTTCGCCAGGCCCACAAATTTGAACTTGTTGGCCTAGGCCGCCCTAGCCAATGCTCACAGACGTCGAAGCAAAAACTCCTCCAATTAACTGCACTTTCGGAAGCCAACGCTAAATAGAGCTGTGCATCTAGCTTTGTCAAGAATAACCCAACGTACAATAAGTTTTGCCACAGTTTGAGGTGGGTAGGTAAAACACCGTGACTCGTAAAGAAAACTTCAGCACCGTTCTTTCTTATAAATATATTGTATTAATTGATAGTAATCCAAATCACAACCTCCGCAAACCATAGTGAAAAGCAAACTGAAAAAGCATTTTCGAATGAGTATGCATTATGAGAGATTCAAAATGTACGTCTCCGATTGGTCGGATAAGGTCACGTGAAACAAAAACCAGATTTAATTGGCTGATTTGACCTATGTTTCTTAATTTTGCCACGAGATGTCTCCCCATAAAACTGGAGAGGACGAGGACGCAAAATTTTAACCAGCGAAAAGAGCTAAACACTCGGTCAATGGCCTATAATGGCTGCTTTTTACGTCTAAATTTTTTTTTTTTCCATAAAAAATAATTATTACATTTCCTTGATTTTTATCAGTTTCCCTGAGGTTTCAAGCAGAGCTGGGCACTTGCGACATATTTTGCGGTACTGCGGTACTACCAAACTACCAAACCGGTACCAAACCGGTACGCGGAAATTTGAATGCGGTAGCGGTACTGCGGTACTTTCAGCGATCCTTTGCGGTACTGCGTTATGCGGTCCCGGTTTGGTAGTACCGCAGTACCGCAGTACCGCAAAATATGCCGCAAGTGCCCAGCCGCCGCCGCCCGTCACTTTCAAGGTGTCCTGAATACGAATTTATATGTTAAATTGTCATAGAGTGTCTCCTTCTATCGAAAACGAACACAGCATTAAAACGAATATTAACCAAACTTTGTATAAACAATAAATTTTGTAATCATCAGGTTTTTTTATTTAATTCCTTGCAAGGTGCCTATTCTGGGATTGAGGTTGAACGCAGGTGCTTCATCTGGGATTGAGGTACATCAGGTGCCTATTCTGGGATTGACCCCATTAGGGTAAATGTTACTCGAGAAGTGATAAAAGAATATGAAGAATAATCGAGAGAAAATCACGAGGGCGCTTCACTTCTTGATTTTCTTACTCGGTCTCTGCTCTTTTCCAAAATATGGCCTCGTTGGAATGTGAGGTTTCTCTCATATCTCTGAGAGATGTTGGTACAGTACAGGGGAAGTGCTTATCTCTTTATGAAATTAGTACTGTAGAATCTCAACTTATTTCGAGGGCGCGCCATCCGCCATGACAGAGATTCCCCGACTCGTTTCTTTTGCATTCGTAATTCCACCAAATGAGAAAAACAAACCCATTTGATTTAAAAGACAAGGTCTAACCAAATATATCGTAACATATATGCGCAGGAGTGCGTTGCTTCAACCCCCTCCCCTTTTCTTGGACTGGCTTGCGAGTTTTTATTTTATGCAGGGGAGCTATAAAATATTGTATATTGCAATTTCGATAGTGCTTAATTAAAACTAAATTTAACAAAATTAAACTTAGAACAACTTAAAATAACTTAAATAATTAAAAAAAAAAAAACAAGCCTTAATTTTTTGCGTTAATATTAGTGTTTAATTTCACTCAAAAAATAAAAACGAATTGGACTAAATAAACTTTGAACTAGTTATGTAAAATCGATAATAAAAATATAAATTTAACTAAACTTATATTTTTAAACTTTAATTCTCAATTGAAATTTTTTCTTAAAAAGAAGAAAAAAAGAATTTTAGTTTGTTTTTGAAAATATATTCAATAACAAATCAGAGTAAACTTATTGATGGGTAACTAAAATTTATGTATGACATTTCAGTTTATATGTGAGTGTATCAAAATGCGTTGGACAGACGATTCTGAAATTCCTACCTCACGACTCGCTTGCTGCACAGATTTTCTTGGACTTTGGTGATACGTTTCCAGTACTTTCTTGCTTTGTGGGGCTTGTCGATGTCCGTGGTCTTCCGGAACGCTTTTGTGGACATTCTGAACAGTTCCACGGCTTCAAACTTATCTCTAATTCGATGGGTAAGTCGCGTTGGTGGATCTGTTTGAAAACTCCCTCCTAAACGTCTTTGCACTTCAACTGCGTTTTCACACTTCCAGTAGCATTTTAGAATGAATTCCTTTGTTCAAAGCTTAGTCTGACTGCATTATTAATTTCTAATGGGTTTAACTTGGAAAGAAAGAAACATCAATTGAGCTATCAGCTGTTAAAGTGTGTATACATTTTTTGGGACGCCCTGTGATATATATATATATATATGAAAATTATTTCACGAAAGTAACACGTGAAAAATATTATGATGAATAAAACCACGAAGGAAAGGAAACACAAAAGGTGCTCAAGCGCTTTCGTCTAATGACATCCTCAGGAACACTGAAGTACATAAAAGGTTACGGCCTATATATAGGTTACAGAAAGAAAAAAATAAATAAATAAATAACATACATCCTTTCCTTCGTGGTTTTATTCATCATATATATATATATATATATACATACACACACACACCTGGTTAGCTTCCGCCCGAATTGTTCAGTCTGACGAAGGTCAAGCTTTTCACTCCACCTTAGGCCTACAGTTTAACGGAATCCGAACCACGCCCCATCAGCAGCCCAACGTCTTAACCACTAGGCCACCTAGGGTACCCATTTATCTACCAACCACTTTGTTTATTGTGTGGAAGGATGAACAGATGGGTTCTGCCGTCAGGTCTCGAACCTGGGGCCGATGGATTCGTAGTCAGCGACGCTAACCACTACACCACCGAGGTGGTGTGTGTGTATATATATATATTTTTTTTGTTTCAAAATATGACCGCTCATGGCCACCAAAAGAAAGGTGGATAGCAGAGCGAACACGGGACGAAGACTATGAAACAGCGAACGGAAGTGAAACAATAGACGGGGGAGGAGGAGGGGGGGGGAATTATCAGGTCACAACCGGTAAAGAAGTCGGGAGCGAAGGAGGAAGGAGAACAACCCGGTTATCGAAAAGTAGGGACCTTCCGATAGAATAACGCCAAGCCTATCACAAGGCCCGACGCTCTCCAAAAAGGGAAAATACTCTGCACGCAGCGCAGAGTAAAGCGGACACTCCACCAGCAGGTGGGCAACTGAGAGTACGATGTTACAATCGGGACATCGGGGCACCCGATCCCCGGCCATCAAATAGCCATGGGTCAGGTGGGTGTGGCCAATACGGAGGCGGGCCAAAGCCACCTCCTTATGGCGCGACCGATGGAAGGAAGAGGCCCAACATCCCAATTTAGGTTTAATCTTGCAGAGTTTATTATTTGCAGCGCCATCCCAGCGACTCTGCCACCGGGAGCGCAAAAACCTACGGAAGCCAGGGATATAATCGGAAAAGGGGAGGGACACGAGTGAAACCTGTAGTCGGCACGCGGAACGGGCAGCTCGATCGGCAGCCTCATTTCCAGCCACGTTAACATGTGCAGGAACCCAGCAAAATACCACCTCCTTGCCACCAGAAGTGACAAGGATATGGCACAGTAGCTGGATTCGTCGGACCAGTGGGTGGACAGGGTCAAAACACTCCAGGCCATCCAGGGCACTGCGGGAATCCGAATAGATGACAAACGACCCATCCGGATGCTCCCGCACCACCTCCAGAGCGCTCAGAATGGCATAGAGCTCCGCCGTGAAAACGGAAGCCTCATCAGGGAGACGGGTACATCGGGGAGCAAGGGCAGACGACTGGGGAACAGCCGCGGCCCCAACGCCCCCCGACGACCTCGAGCCATCGTGAAGACCGCAACACATGCAGAGTGACACGCTGCATGCTGAAGGAACAGAGACCGAAGCAAGGCAGAGTCAGAATCGGCCCTGCGAACGGGGCGCAACGCCCTACAGCACGCAACAGGGGTGCTCTCCCAAGGTGCAACACCCTGAAAGAGACCGGTATAACGGATGGAGGAGGAGTGCCCATACCATCGAGGAGGGAGGTCACCGTGTCGGTGAAATACCAACCCCCATCCCGGCAGAACGCCCTCTCAACCACCTGGAACAGAGGAGAGTGGGAAGACGGAGGATCCGGAGATAGTGCTTAGCAATGAGGAACGACCTCCGATCCTCCAAGGGAGGGATGTCGCACTCAACCTGCAGACTATCAACCGGAGAGGAGCGGAAGGCGCCAGATGACATGCGCAGTCCTCTAGAGAGGACCGGATCCAGTATCCGAAGGGCCGTGCGGGAGGCGGAGCCATACACCACACTCCCATAGTCTAATTTGACTGTACCAGGGACACGTACAAACGGAGGAGTGTCCGCCTATCCGCGCCCCATGTAGTATGCGACAGATGTCCCAGCAAATCCAGGGTACGTCTCGCGGACTCGCGCAGCCGGCGAAGGTGGGGAACCCAGCTCAAACGGCTGTCGAAAACCATACCCAGACGTACTGATGAACGAGGGCCAGAGGCTGACCCCCGAGTGTAAGTTAAAGGCCGGGACGGCGCCGGATCCCCGTCTCCTCGACGGAAGGAAGGCCACACACGAAGTCTTCGGGGAAGACAGCGTAAGGCCCACCGACGACGCCCAGCGTTCAACCCGATTGACCGCGAGTTGGACTTGCCTCTCCACGAGGGGGGGACTCGTCCCCGCGGCATAGACAGCCAGATCCTGCGTAGATGGAACAGCGCACCGAGGGCGGAAGGCTCCCGGTAGCGCAGACATAACCAGATTGAAGCAGGAGACGCTAAACACACCCCTGGGGCACCCCCTCCTCCTGAACATACAGGTCAGATAGGGCCGCCCCATTACGGACGCGGAAAGTGCGACGGCAGAGGAAGTTACGAAGAAACGTGGGCAAAAAGCCCACAAAACCAAGAGACTTCAAACGGTCCATGACAACTCCCCGACGGGTCGTGTCATAGGCCTTTTGGACGTCGAAAAAGACGGCCAGAACAAGATTCCGGCGGGAAAAGGCCTCCCGTACATCATGACCAAGGAGGAGAAGGGGGTCCAGAGTACCCCGAAATCGACGACGAAAGCCATACTGGGTCGGGGGGTATAACCCAAGCGACTCCAGTGTAAAGGAAAGTCGGACGGCCACCATCTTTTCAAGGAGCTTGCATAAGCAGCTCGTCAAGGCAATAGGCCGATAGCCGCCACCTCCGCCGGATCCTTCCCCGGCTTAGGTATCGGGACCACAATCGCCTCCCTCCAACGGGAAGGGAACGACCCCTCAACCCACACCCGGTTGAAAAGATCCAGCAAGAAGTGCAGGGCCATCGGGTGCAGATTCCAAATAAAGTCATACGGAATGTCATCAGGGCCAGGGGCGGAAGAACGACGGGTTGCCAAGGCAGCCCGAAGTTCCCGCATCGTAAAGAGACGGTTATAGGGCTCGTTCCCAGGGGCGGGAACGTGACTCCGATAAAGGACGATCCGCAGCTGAAGGCGAACGGGAAACCGCAGCAAAAGCACCGGCCAGCCGATCGGCCACAGCAGCAGGATCCGAAAGGAAGCCGTCCCCGTCCCGAAGGACAGGGCGACTAGCAGGGACCGGCTTCCCCTCGATACTACGTACCTTCCGCCACACAGCAGCAGAAGGGGTAGACGAGGAAATGCCGGACACAAAAGCACGCCAAGAGGCCCGACGGGCCAACTTGAGAGTCCGGCGGGCGAAAGCCTTCGCCCGCCGCATCTCAATCAAGTGGTCCGCGCGCCGGGTGCGGTGGAAGCGGCGCGTTGCCCTCTTCCTCTCGCACACCGCCTGGTGACATGCTGGAGTCCACCACGGGACGCTACGCGTCCGCGGGTTACCGGAAGATCGAGGAATACAGTCCTCCGCGACGCCCATCACCACCCGCTCGAAGAACTCCAAGCTCTCATCCACAGAGCCAAAGCTCAATACCGAACGGACAATGACGGAACGAGCTCTGAAGATGGCCAGTCAGCCCGCGCAAGGCACCACCTCGGTCGAGACGAGACCCGGCTGCGGTCCGACCGGCTCAAGACAGACTGGGTAATGATCACTGCCATAAGAGTCCCCCAACACCTTCCACGAAAAATCGAGTAAGGCATCGAGGGACACCAAGGAGAGATCAATACAGGTAATGAACCCGTGGGTTCGTGGAAGTAGGTAGGTTCACCGGAATTGAGGCACGAAAGGAAAGTTCCTCCATTAAGGAGAGCAACATACCAGCAACATTAGTCGACCGACATCTCCCCAAGCCGGGTCGCGACTGTTAAAGTCCCCGAGGAGGAGAAACGGTCGAGGCAGTTGCAACACCAACTCGCGAACCGCGTCGCGAGAAGGAGGGTCATGAGGAGGAATATAAATCGAGCAGGCAGTGTACTGGCGATCTAAAAAGAGCCGCACAGCCACAGCCTGCAAGGAAGTGCGAAGAGGCACACCTCGCGATGGTAACGAATGATGCATAAATCGCCGCACCCCGCCGGCGTGTGTGCTCATCCGGGGTGCAAGGGAAACCAACATAGCCAGAGAGACGAGGGAGTCCCCGCGCAGCCAGGATAGTCTCCTGGAGACAAACACAGGAAGGCCGCTCGCTCTCCAGCAGGGAGGCAAGGTTCTCCCAGTTAGCTAAAAGCCCCCTACAGTTCCAATGCAAAATGGAACTGTAAGGGGAAGTGGCATTATAAGAGGCAGAGAAAACAGAGAAATAGCCACGGACCAAGCTGAGCAGCAAACTCAACGGTCCGTAACCAGGGACGGAATCGGCTTCCCCGACTCACCCCGAAGGGGGGGTAGGGGCCACCGACCCCGCAGCTGCTTCACCCGTAGTAGAACGAGAGTGGAGAGAACAGGGAGTTCAGAGGGGGGCTCCCGGGGGGGGAGAGACGACGAGACGGGCCCAGCCGAAACCCCCGACTCCCCACCAGAGGGGGGGGGAACCAGATGTTCGAGGGCTCGTCAAACCAGACAAGCACTGACGGGGGGGGAGGAAAGGTCACCACAGGTGGGAGAGGTAGATCCAGGAGAGAGACCCGACCACTCTCAGCAGGAGCCGAAGGGAGAGAGACTCCATGAAGAGGGCCAGGCTCCTCTCGACCGGGTCACCATGGGAACAGAGTCAGTAATCGAGGGTGTCATGGGGCGGTGTACCTCAACCGACACCCGGACACTGGTCGGGGCACCGGGAGGTGACGCCTCACCAGCCCTCCGTATAGGGGGGGGAGTCCCGAGCGGATCAGGGCAGCGCGCCGCTTCCCCTCCGGTGAAGAAGGGGAAGCAGGGCGAGCAGCAGTCATGATCGGGTCGGAGGACTCCGACTCCGACCACGGCGACGCTTCCTCCTCCCCTTCGGGGCATCACCTTCCCCACCCGAGAGACGAGTAGGCAAGGATCCAGACCCCAAGGCCGGAGAGGGAGAAGGGGCACTTGTAGGCAGGGAATCAGAGGGATGTCTGAAAGTGAGGCAGAGGAACAAGAAGGACCCGCGGCGCCAGGAGGACCACCAACCCCCGGAACTTCCAGGGGGGGCACCACTCCGGTAGACGCCGGGGTAGCACGGGAGGGGCCCGAGGACCCGCCAGGGCCAAGAGCCGCAGCATAGGACAACCCCGCCGCGGCTCCCGGTCACGGACCCTATCGCGCGCCTCCCGCGCACTAAGGAATTCGGTAGTCCTTAAGGACCGCACCTCGAATTCAAACTTGAAAACGGGGCAGTCCCGAGAGGAGGAAGGGTGGGCCCCCGAGCAGTTCGAGCACCGCGGGGGCTTCGTGCACGGGGTAGGGTGCGCAGGCCCACCGCAGCGGACACATAGCTTACCCTCACGGCGGCACGCAGAGCTAACATGGCCGAACCGGTTGCAGCCAAAGCAGCGAACCGGGTCAGGCACATATGGTCGCACCGAAAACTCACACGACCGGCGATCACCCATGCCCCAGAAACACCTGGGCCGGAGGCACAAGGGAGTCAAAGGTCAGGAGCAGACGAGCGGATGGGGTAAGAGCACCATCCCGGCGCGACGAAAAGCGGAAGACCTTCGTTACCACTGGGAGCAAGATCCTCCTGCAACTCGCCAACCGGGATTGACAGCAGACGGGAAGCGAAAATGGTGCCCTGACAGCTATTCAATTGCGGATGGGGAGTCACAGAAACTCTGCAACCCAAGACATCCTGCAACTGTAGAAGGGACTCAGTCACCCCCGAAGAACGGGACTTCAGAAGAAGAGACCACCTTCAGAGGGCGGATATCATAACGACAGGGAACCCCTATCGACTTAAGGCGCTGAAACACCCGTTCCGAGTTGCCCGAAAGGGAGCCAGCGGAAGGGCGGAGAACAAGGAACCTGTCCACCGGACAGAAATTGACAGCAGAGACAGGTCCATGTGTAACGGTAACCGAGAGTGGGCGAGAGAACAAGGGCCGCGAAGACCCCGCCCGACGGCCACCACGAGTCCGGCCACGAGAGCCAGACGCCGCAGAGGACGAGAGGGGGCCATACGGCTTGAAGGTCAATCCAGCGGAGGCAGAGGCCGCTGAACGACCAGAAGTAGTAGTCTTATCCAAATCCAAGGGCGGGCCAGAGTCGTCAACAGGAGGGGAGTGAAGTTTAGAAATAGAACCCATAAATAGTAGCTTTACAAAAAAGGCAGCCTCGGACCCAAGGCGATGCACCATCCGCCGCTGCATCCTTCAAGGCGTAGGCCCAACGTCCCGGGTAGCCCGCCCCCCAACCTAACTGTCGTTTTAAAAACAGCAGATTGGCACTACGGAGATTTGTCCGTTAAGGGCCAAGCAAAGACCCAATCCAGACGCAGCAGCGGTCCGGGCGCCCGTACCATCCCCGGAGCACGGCTCAGCCACGGAGCGATGCCCCCCGGCGGGTGCACCCGATGACCCCAAGACTGCAAGTACAAACAGGGGGGGGGGGTATACTACGATTGACAGAGGCACAGGACCGAGTCAAGACAAAAGAAATTCCGGGAGAGACGGAAAAAAAAGGGGGAGCGAAAAGAAAGGGGGGGGGGGAAGGAAGGGGAAAAAAAAAAAAAAAAACGCAACTAGGTAACTCTTCGCCCACACCCCGCGAGGAGTTGAGGAAACCTCAACAACCCACGAGGTGTACGAGCCCCCTCGGCCCGGCAAGCCGGAGTACTTAATCGAGGGGGTATATATATATATATATATATATATATATATATATATATGAAACTGAAAAGGTTTATTGGCAGACTATTATTAATATTAATGACAAATATTATTAATACAATGACAGTTCATATACTAAGGATAGAAATATATACAATTGATTAGAAATGATACTGTAATGTCGAACTTAAGTGGAGCTACAGACAGACGTTTTCGTACCATGAATTCCATAGCTTAGACTTTAGAGGATAAATGGCAGGACTCGTGGATAGCTTGGATAATCGGGTTTGTTGATTTTTTAATTCTTTGCATTAGACTATATTGAGCACGTCTTGTTACCTCCGGGAAGCTCGGGACATTGCTGGTAGCAAACATTTGCGAAGCTGAGCATCTCGGGGTAATTTATGTAAGAATCTAAAAGACCTGTTGTACATCAAATTTAGGGTTCTGCCAGAACCTTTTTTATAATTCACCCAGAGTTGCTGTCCGTATATATTACTGCAGAAAGTACAAAAGAGAGTATCTCTAGCTTCACTTGTACAAAATCGAAAGTTCCTTATGGTCATATTCGCTTTAGCACACAGGCTTCGAGATTGTTTTCTTATATCCGAGTCATCACTCAAGGAGCTGGTAATAGTTTGACCCAAATACTTAAACTCTTGTACTTCCTCAATTACTTCACCATTCATTTTAAACCTTATATCAGCTGGCTGATTGCAGCTTTTAGGATGAAATTGGATAACCTTAGTTTTTGTAACATTAAAAAGAATATCATGTTTCTGCGAATACACTTCGCAGACTTTTAGTAGCCGATCCAGACCTTTAACAGAGGGACTTATTAACACCATAACATCGGCATAAACTAAGTTATTTATCTTTGTGTTATCTATACAACATCCCACTGTTGCCTCATTAAGTGAAGCAATTAATCCATCAATATACACATTAAACAACATAGGGAAGAGCAAGGAGCCTTGTCTCACCCGGCAAGAAGAGCCAAAACACTCGGATAGTACATTGCCCCACCTAACGATGAAAGATTGGTGGGAATACCAAAATTTCAATACGTTCAATATGTGGTTCACCCTATCATATGCCTTACTTGTATCTAGGAAACAGCTATAAATAGTTGAATTACTGTTAATGTATTTAGATATTGTTTCTTTAAGTACATAGATACACAAGTCATTTGAATGGGACCTTTCAAAACCAAACTGATTAGATGTTCATAGGAAATTATTTAATCGGAGTAACAAGAGTTCTTCTAGTAGTTTCGAGAAGCAGGAAGCGACAGCAATAGGCCTGTAATTATTGCTGGACAGAATGTCTCCATACTTATTTTTGACCAGGCGCAAGATATATGACGCGTTCGGTGGAGAAGGGGCGAACGCCACAAAATTCGAAAAAGGAGTTTTTTGTCGTATAATTATCCTTTAAAACCTTTGCTTTACCTATGCAAAAAATTAGATGTTAGTCTGCACTCTTTCACGGTAAAATTTAGGTTTTAATGTATCTCAGAGAAATTCACTCCGCATCATTGCTTCACATTGAACACATCTATCTACTTTCTGGTCACTCGACAATGCCCTGTGATGCTCAATTTGGCCAAATTGAACAAAATATAAAAAATAATTACAGCAATATTATTTACACCAAAAAAGATTATGTTACGGCCATAACTACAGCCGTTTCGCAGCGCTTCCTAGTTGTAGAAATGAAACAGGCTGATTTTCTCGATTTTGACGTCCTAAAAACGTGCATTGTCATTAGGAAATCAACAACTACTAAATTTACAGATGCAAGAAAGTTAATATTTGACTTTCAACACAAAGAAGGCTACGTAATATCTACTGCATACCGCACAACCCCAGATAATAGCCATCCCGTCAGACTGCAGAAAGGGAAAAAATCCTACAGTGTCAGTTTATTCAATCTAGCCCAGCAGACACTGCAACCAAAGTATTCCCAATTGCTGCCAATAACTAAGGAAAAAATAAAAGATCTCAAAGAATTATCAGACCTAATGCCTGGAACTGCGGTAAACTATTATACAAGATTGTTAAAGGAACTGGAAGAAACCGAAACAGTTGAAGCAGGTAATACAACATTCGACGAAGAGGACCAAATAATGGATTACACCAGTTAACATCAGAAGCTATCAATAAATAATATTGTAAAATTTCTCGGCGTTTTATTATATCGACATATTACACAACAATATTTTACTCAAATATGTGTTCAAATTCATACAACATTTCAATAAACCGGAAAAATACAAAGGTTTAAAGTTTACAAACTTTAACTGCATTTTGTGGCATAATTCGAAAATGTTGCGTTCGCCCCTTCTCCAAAGAACGCGTCATATACCCTCATGAACTCTGCAGGGATATAGCTATAAGCAAGCATGGTTGATAGGAGCAATGATATATGCAGACATACTACGTCATTGACATATTTTAAGTGCTCATTCGATAAGTCATCTGCCCCTGACGCAGAACCAGTCTTTAACTCTTTAATTAACCTCTTTACTTCAGGAACTGATATCAAAGTATTTTCCCTTGTCCCTCCCACAGGCGTTTCGCTGCAGCCTATCTTAAGATTATCCCTACTCACACTATTAAGAAGGTTTGAGTAGTAGTTTTTCCACAGCCTTGCAATTTCATCCTCCCCCGAAACTCCATCGATTGTCGGAGGGGAGGGCATTTTTGACACCCGTTTGATTCTTAACGAATTTCCGAAATTTGTTATAATTTAAGCGAGTTTCACAGGCTTTTGATGCTCGAATAGACTCTTCTTCCTGCTTACATCGCCTTATGGCCGCCTTATACTGACCCCTACTTCTACACATATTCATGTATACTGGTCCTAATCTGGGTCTACCATAAAAGCACCACAAATCATAGGCGTCTTTCGATTCCCTCTTTAGGGGGCAATAAAATCATTCCATCCAGGAATAATCTTAGTATGATAGTTGTAAGATATATGTAATAGTTGTAATATATATATGTAATATGTAGTTGTAATATATATATATACATATATATATATACATATATATATACTGGTGTATATAGAGGGGGCCATGGCCCCATAACGCTCCCTTTGTACATCAAAATAAAAATACGGCTTGACGTATAATTTTTTTTAATTCGTTATTAAAATATTAAAATTTTAATCGTCTGCTTGATTTCACATCATAGGCTATGCATAGTATAGCTGATTTTGTGAAATCAAATAGGCTCTTATTTGTATTTGGGTTAAATGCGATTTATGTTATTTTAAGTTCTTTTTTCAACTAAAACTAAACTAGTTTTAGATCTTTTTTAAGGATCTGATGACTCTTAGTGTAATTTGAGTAATAACTAATATACGAATAAGCAAGACATATTGATATCTCTTTCATGCGTATATCATTCAGGGATATCTACTATTCAAGCAATTGCATATACTACTGTAATTTAGCGATTATATCACAACATTTTGTAAATTACACGGAGTTATTTAAACTTTCTATACAGAGTAAGAATCGCATGTCCATTATAGACAAGTTTATATAAAATTTTATTTTTTTAAATTGCAAATAGCTAATGACAATGTCCCTTCTCCCCCACCCTCCTTTGGTTAGACGGATCTTTTCAGTTTTATGAACTGTAAAAATTTTAAATGAAAAGACATTTTCCTAATGTAGTTTTATCCGTTAATTTAAAAAATAACATTCTTTTTTTGGAGAAACGAAAAAAAATTGTACCTAACCTAACAACCAAACCTAACACAACCTAACCTAATCTAACACAACCAAACCTAATTAGGAAGTCACTTGTTTTGTGGATAACCTGAAGATCAGGGACCCCAGCCTTCTTTAGTTAGCCTTATAAGGCTAACTAACGAAAATATCAAGACTTAACCTAACCAATCGTTAGGTCAACTGTACGCACTTGACAATTGGTTAGGTACTGTCGTGATATTTTCGTTAGTTAGCCTGCGGTTTTTTTTTTTTTAAATGTTTGGATGTATGATACACCTAATGTTTCAAATTTTAGGTGTATTTTCAAAATCATAGATGTATCCTTATATATATATTAGTGATGTAGGTCACATCCGCATCCGCATCCGCGGAACATCCGCACATTTTCTCGCATCCGCGTCTGCATCCTCACTTTGGACTGCGGATGTCGTGCGGATGTGGACCGTTGAGATAAAACGTCATTAATAAGCGGAAATTATCAAATTCTACTATATTAATAGAACTAGTTCATTGTGCGCAAAAGTGATGGAAGCGACAAGACGAGAGGCTGTTCTTGTATGAAGTTACTCTCTTGCAACCTACTTAGATCCACGTTACAAAGCTAAGTTATTTTCACCTAGTACATTAGAACGAGTTAAATCACTTGGTAAAGCAGTTGAAGAGCTTCAATCTCTTGAATCTGTCGCTTCGCCACCCACCAAAAGAATAAAAGTTTCAGTTACAGAACCAACACCTTCAACAAGCAAATCTATCACAGAATCTGTCTCTCAGTTTCTTGAGTCAAGCAGCAATGACGAGACCTACGCGATGTCAAAAGATGTAGTAAAAATGATCGAGAGCTATCACCAAGAAAAAACGCCTGGCTGCATGTGACAATCCTATTAGTTGGTGGAAAAATACGCAGAATATCTATCCATACTTGAGTAAACTTGCAAGGAAACATTTAGCCTGTCCTCCAACAAACGTGCCAAGCGAGAGATTATTTAGCAGTGCTGGATTAATATATGATGAAAAGAGAAACAGACTGGCAGCAGAAAAGGCAGAAAAGTTAATGTTCCTTAAGCATAACCTTCCTATAATTAAGTTTGAACATTAAACGATGAACATCTTAGTTTACTTTATTTTAATTACTCATTTATAAATATGCCTAATAAAACTTTAAACTTAATATAAATAGTTATGAAGCTAATTAAAGATCTCTTTCTATAAGGGTGGAGGAGGTTGGGGAAAGAGGTCGGTGGGGTGCATTTGAGTTGGGTTCACGTCCCGCATCCTGGTAACACAATTATGGTTTCTAATTGTGGCTGAAACTCAACAAAATATAACGAATTTATTTGCAGACGAATTCACTAATTGATTTCTATATTAGTTAGATGCTTGATATTATTTTATATGTTCAGAGAAAAGTACAGCAATTATTGTACAATTAATCAATTATACTACATTATAGCTACAGCTCTCTCTATATAATAACTTATTATATACGTTAAACACAACAAATCTCGAATATATCCTAAAAAATAACGAAAATGTAGACATCCGCATCCGCATCCGCGGATGTTGAAATCAAACATCCTCATCCACATCCGCATCCGCTACATCACTAATATATATATATATATATATTAAAACATTAATATCAACTATCTTATTTTCTTTTAGCTAGAATATTGACTGTATAATTTTAATTCATTTTCTTTAGTTATTTTCGCCATTATTATGAGGAAACATTTTTTATGTTACATTAATGCAATTACACTTTTGGTTATATGTTGAAATAAAAATATAATATTTTTTAAAAATATTTTTCTATAAAATATATTGCTGCTAGTCCTCTGTAAAATATATTGTTAATAGCCTCGGGATATATTTATTGTCTCTATTTTATGAGATGTAAAATGTTTTGTTTGAATTTTTAGGTAAATATTTGTGTATATTTTTTACTACAAAATATAAAGTGAGGTTTATACAAATTAAAAATGTTAGCTAGCCTATCCTAGGACTTCATTTAATTATGTCTAATTTTAATTTATAATGCCATCAATTACGCGTTTTATTGGAAAGTTTATTGTATTATTTTATATATATATTTTTTTTAATAAAAGATTTTACCTGGAGACTGAATTTGTTTTGTGATAATTCTTTAATCTTATCAGTTACTATTTAGGTGTAATAGTACATGTTGATTCAAATTTCAAGGTGTATTTTTGAAATTTTACATGTATAATACATCTAAAACACACACACCACACACACCACACACACACACACACACACACAAAAAGAAGGTTGGGGGCCCTGATCTTCGGGTGATCCTGTTTTGTATTTGCTTCGTCGCAACTTAAATTACATTCATATATTATTTTCTAATTTCTTTCACATCTTAGATGTAACAAGTGACATAAAGTGAACCTAAGTGAAATAAGTGGTTGTGATTTTCCTTGAAACATTTTCCAATGCACTTTCTAATGGTAAATTGGACTAAGAGATTCGTTTTATTAATATACTGTACACACTCGTATTTCGTATCGACATAAAAATGATTTTGAAAAACTAATGTACGCAGGGCCGGCCCTAGCTTCCGAGGAGCCCTGTGCAAGATGGTTGGGGGCCCCCATTCCTTACACAACCCTCCCAGGGCCCCACATATGTTTCTGATTTTCTATGAGGACATCATCTTGATAAAAGCAAACACCCAATATTATATATATATATACACACACACACACAGCTTTTATATATATATATATATATATATACACACACCGTGGCGCAAGGGTATTTGGCGCCCTAGGCAAGCTTTTATATATCTCTTTCAAGCTCTTATATATCTCTCTCACAAATATATAACAGGAAGGTAAATCAGTATCAGTGTTCCTCTTTTATTATTTAAAGAATTACAAATATTCAAAATTCCAACGTACAGTATAAATTTCAAATGATTTTAATGTGGAGAAAATAATAAGCAATGGCCGAAAATAAAATTGACAATTGTAAATATAGTTTGATAAAATGATAAATAAGAGAAGAAGAAAATAAAGGAAAATTGTTGAAGCCAACTGCAACCATGATTAGGAAAATTAACGAGAAACATCAATGTTTGTCAAACCATAAATACCAGTACTCTGAAGTGCTTATAATCTGTACCTCCTTGATTTTCTCGAGCCAAAATCTTCAATAACACTTTCATAAGACAGCTGCCTGCTAATTTCTTGATTAATACTGATGATAGCGAGTCCACTGAGGCGATCTTGCGCCATTGTGAATCTGAGATAGGTCTTTATGAGCTTTAGTTTTGAAAAGCTTCTTTCTGCTGATGCCACTGTCACTGGGAGAGTGCGAGCAATCCGAAGTGCTACCCAAAGATTGGGATAGATTTCTTTCAACTGCTTTTGATGAAGGTATTTAGGAGTCCAAGTGCTGTCATGTTGTCTTTCAACTCTTTCGGCAAATTTGGAAGGTTCTCAATTTCAGTGGCCAGATCTGAGAACCTGAGAGAGAAACATACCTTTCGATAAAACAGTTGCTTGCCAACTGGCTGGTGGCTACAGATCACGGTTTTAAATTTTCGGATGACGTCTCTATGGCAATACTGCATGAGGCGCCGCTGAGGTGACGGATGGTCAGATTTATTTGTTATATGTGTAGCGGATCGACAAGAAATAGACCAACAAGTAGACAGACAAATTCTTCCTTCCACGCCTTCATCAAACATTCTTGGAAAACACACGTGGGCAAAGAATCAAACAATGGAAGCGTCTGTTTTCTTCCAAACTAAAGCGAGCCCTTAACAACAAAAGGACGCGCGGGCAAGGTGTCTTAAGATTTGGCGCGAAATCCCACGACACAGGAACTACGTATAAAAGCGAGTTTCCACTCACACTCGTTCTCTCTCTCTTACTTGCTCTCCACTTTCACGAGCAACACACGTCCGTCAACCGCCCTCCGGCTTCCCGCCGGAGGAGCGGCCTGCTGTCTCCATCAAGGCCTTCGATCTATCATCAAGTAAGACCTTCTACAGACCGCTTGCAGAAGCAATCTTTCGAAGCCCAACCAGAATCACTTCGGGCCTACGGTCTACAAGGTCAGCCTTCAAGTTTCTGTACCGTCTACGAGAGATATTAGCACCTCAGGCCTACGTCTGCAAGATCATTTATAGGCCATCCTGCACCTCGAGAAGTAACATCACCTCAGGCCTACGTTCTACGAAGTTTACATCAAGCATCTCCATCATCTCGAGAGGCTTAACAGACAACGACAACTCGAGCCTACGGTAATAGGTTCCTCTTCAACCCTCCTTCAACAGAGTTTCCATCGTCCCGGTAAGATAAGTGCATCCTTTTCTAAGTACTTTGGCGAAGCCTACATCAGCTTACCGCCGAACGGTAGACTATACCCCAAGTGTAATTAAGCGTTCCAACTGACTCTCGTTAAAGAACGCAGTAGGCCTATTATCCAATTCAAGTGTCATTCCGAAACCGTAATTCTGCGTATCATCCGTTATTGGGTTCAATTCATATATTTATGTGATAACTAAATATTCTCTTGGCGTAATCACTTAGCATCACATAATAGCCTGATTTATAAATGATATTTGTGTAACCATTGTCAAGCATTCAATCCATTATTATTGGGCCGCATCATTCATTCTGTTTCATTACTAGGCCCATTCACTCATCTAGCCTACTTAATCAGAGTGTCACGCACACAGTTCTGCATTATTTATATCATTTACTAGGCCCATTCAATGTCCCATTTTGCATGCCATTTACATACCATCAATGAATGTATTACGTGTCAATTAAGTTATTAACCATTCATCTTGTTAGCTAAGTTCCATGTCATCAGCATAACGTAAAGGCTATCAAATAATCACTGTCAGTCCTTTGTTAATTACTGTGAATAAATAACATCTATATTTTCATAATAAAATACAAAACAATAAGGTATTTTTATAACCTTAATATTAATTTGCTTGGGTGTAATCCAAGATGGTGACCTCGTTGCAATTCGTGTCACTTCCAATAGTATGGTGGGCCTACTCCATTAGCTACTTTCCAATCGGTGATGCTGTACGATATCATAAATTGTTAACCCAGCTTATCATTAATTAAACAATCAATTTGCATCAATTAAGTACAAGCATACAATTAAATCATTATCACCTTAAACGGCTAAAACTAGGTCCACTATATATGTCTCGATATTATGATCAATAAACTGATGATGTAATAGAGAGTTGATATATTAGATATAATTGATATATGCCATAAAATAACCCAAAAAAATATACCGTCACAAAAAACAGATTGATACCCAAACAAAAACACTGATAATAATATCGTATACGCCGTGTACAAGCCACATTACGTACATAAAGAGACGAAAAAAATTAAACGAAAAGAATTTTAACAGTGACAGTTCTGAACACACAATGACAAAAAGTAGCCTACAAATATAAATATAATAATACACGCTTATTTATGCTGCTTATTTACATTCTTTTATATGGTTTTGTGTCGTTTTCATAAGTTTGGTGATGCTATAGCAACTAAAAATACGAAGAACAAATGAATTTTGGAGGGGTCCTCTAATTGATGGGGGCCCTGTACAGCCGCACAGGCCGCACATAGCTGGGGCCGGCCCTGGATGTACGCCTTTATAACCTTATCCTTAGTGGAACACGCAGAAAATAGTCTCTCCATCCACTGAATAAGATATTGACAAATATTCAAAAGAAAGGTTGAAATAAAGGAATTTATTTATTTATTCATATTTTATTATGGTGTAGAATCAGGGGTTCTCAACCTTTTTAGGCTGCGATCCAAATTCTGGTCTCGGGGCTAACTCGGCGACCAATGCCTTCAAACATTTCACTCCTAATAGATAATGAAATAAATACTAATGGTAAAATGAGTAGGGATAACATAAATAAATGATAAATGACAATTTAATGACCCAATTTTGGGTCGCGACACAGAGGTTAAGAACTCCTGGTGTAGATGAACTAAACAGAATCATTGATTCTGTACTTATAATGTACCACCATTCACGCTTCTAATGTTTTATTTAACAATTATTTATTATGATATTTGCCCACACATTGTTTAAAATAAGCCGCTACTTGCTAGTGCTTCGTTTTCTTTAAAGTTAACCTCAGACCTTCCAAACAATGGTCGTGTTCCAAACGTTTTTTTTTAGTAAATGTAAGTTTATTTACTGATAAGCATTTACGTTTGCAGTAAAACTAGTTGAAAAAATACTCATTACATTATATACCGTATGTAGACGGTAACTATTAACAAAATACATATACAACTAACATTTACAAAATTACATCTAGGCCATATATACACTTAACACATGGAAGACGTGACAACGCTTAGCATACATAATATATACTATAAATAAAGTATATTAATACATAAAATGCTATATAGTGATATATATATATATATATATATATATATAAAATTTTTTTAATTAATTTTCAACAATTGTGTTTCAAATGGCGATCATATTAACTGACAATTCACTGCAGGACTTTCATTCACAAACCACTGATTAAATGCAGCAAGAATTAACACTGTTAATGATAACAAAATTCCATAACACTGAAGAAATCTATTTACAGTTAAATAATGTCATATGGCCTTTCAGTTTACTGTATTATAGCTACAGTCATCAGTAAAAAAGTTTAATGTTTTATGTGTTTTTGCAATACATAAGAAATACCTCGCCGAAAAGATATTTACCTCAATGCTGCATGAATGCACAGTCACATTTGCAAAACTTACATCAGACACATTCTTTGTTAAAAATAATTAACGTTATTACGAGTAACTTTAAAATTATACTTAACGAACACATTACTGTAATTTTTGAGCGATCGTGTGTGTGTGTGTGTGTGTGTGTGTGTACACGATGATCATGTACACGTGTATATGATCGAAAAGTCAGGGTGCACCATTATACATAAGTGTATATGGCACAATAACTTTTTGGTCACCCTGTATGATACATACTGTATATGAAATGAAACAGAATACAGTTAAATAAATAACAGCAGAAGTTAAACAGGAATATAACTTTATGAAGACTGTGACAAAATTAGTTGTTATACTTTTAGTAGAAGTGAGATTCCATTTGGGGGAAATAAAATTCTTGGGAGGAGTTCCCTCGAAACAACAGCAGCAACAGCAACAACAACGACAAAGGCTTTGAACCACCTCGATTTAGCTGTCAGTATTAGTTAATATTGAAACAAAACTAAACATTGAATATTGTAACAAAATTCTAGTCTAAAGTTGAGATGAAAAGCTTTGTAACAAGATACACACTTTGCTCTGTTCATTACACCATTGAAGATTATATGCGAAAGAAGCTTTTTTTTGTATTTTGTCAAATTTAAATGAGACATGTTTTTGCAGGTTTGAATGAATGAAAACAATATTGTTAATTAATCAAATATTCTCTCTCTTCATCAAAGTTTTTTTTGCTTTTTTTTTTTAATTGAGGAAACTATCTGAGGATTACATCTAAATGAACGTATTTTACATCCGAAACGTTATTGTAGTTTTTGATATGAATCTACATTCTCAAAAATATAAAATCCCCTCGATCGGCATTAAATCAAAGACAGCTTCGAAACCTACTACAATATCTGCGAATTCATTCTCATAAAAAAAGACACCCGGTGCTGGTTAAGTGTGCGGTCTACCTACGATTCGGCGGTCTACCTTTTAATTATAGCTTCTTATCTTGTTTACTAATTGTTTGTTTACATCCCATTGTCAATCGCCCTTGACGATTGGTTAGGTTTAGTCATGATATTTTCGTTAGTTTTAACGAAAATATCATGATTAAACCTAACCAATCGTAGGTAGACCGCACACTTAACCAGCACCAAGACACCCTCGTACATCGCACGCACACCTTTAAAACGAGCGTTAGTCCTTCAATAATGAAATTAAATAATATTAATCATATTGTCTGTGAAATTCCTTAAAAGTCGAGAAACTTAAAGTTTAAGGGATGTTTTTCTCTATTAACGCCGAGTCTTCGCAACTTCATAAGACAGACATTACGCATACATGAACTGGAATCTATTTCCCATATACTGAGAAAAAGGGTGAACGGAAAGCGTAAACTAGACAAGAAGCTTCCGAAGGCATGATGGAAAGCTCGACCAAGACGTGGCATAGGTCTATTCAGGGTATTTGAGTTAAAAACAAAAACTGGGAAGGGGTCTGTGGCATGTACAGCCGTTGACATAGATGCAAACTTTCCGATCTACAAGTGACTCTTACCTCCTTCAAACTGAGATTACCACAGTTTTGTAGCCCTATCCCCGACTACCATGAAACTGATCTAAACCTCTTGATGCAGTTTTCTTTCGCTTTTGACACTGAAATTAAGTCCTTTCCTAAATAATTGAATAACATTGTCTGCGTCAGTCAGAATAAAATTTAAGTTATGTAGTATATGTAGAGCAGTGTTTCTCAACCATTTTTTTTTACCAGATACCTCTCGAACACAACTTCATTCGTCGCGTACCCCACGGTCCCAATCACTTTCGTTATAATTTAATATACGATTTTATTATTAAAATTATTGTTTCTCGCAACCTGATTGCTTGGTTTTCTGCAACTGCTCGCGAGCTATATATTAAAGTTCATAGTGAAAGAAATCTACGGGAATTACTCGGTAAGAAGAGAGTTCCCTTTTCGAGTCCTTCAAACCTCCTCTTAAAATAATCCACAGGTTTGTGTTTCAGTTTGCTGTTCGAGTGTATCATCAGAAGAGGTGGTTTCATGCAGTGGTTTGACAGTATCTTGCTTCATATTTCACACAAAAGTATAGAAAGTGTACCGCCGAAAGCCAAATGAGATTCCCAATAGTTTCGAACTTTAACACTAAACTCGACAACATCTTAGGCGCTGTTTCTTAGCAGGAGACTCTTACACTTGTGCTGATGACGTCGATGGCACAATTCTTTCTTCTTTATTTGTGATGGTACTCCTACTATTCACTGTACTTGCAGGCCTCATTTTAGAGCAGCGATTACTTTTTAGATAGAACCTATCCATCTTCAGTTTCAATTCTTGTATAGCTCCTCCTCCAAAATAATTTAATTTACAAAAACTTTTAAAATTCGCGAACAAAATAAAACGAAAGCACGACACCATTTGAAATATACACTAACAGTATTCACTGATTTGATAAACTGTGACAAACAAGCAAACTGTAACAAGTATTTAGCACCGAGTGAAAAGACGGAGAAAAACAGTGATTTCGCTGATGACGAAAACAAAGAGAAATTTCTATTTTGTTTCTAATACAGTACTTGTTAAAATCGGAAAATTGTGAAAAATTACGAAAACCTACTTTGGCATGAACCTCGGAAACAAAAAATAAACCGAATAAGCCTCTAAAGTTTGATTACTCTATTCGGTTTATCTTCGTCTTCATTACTAGGTTACGAATAAAAATGGATCGGAGCAAACAGAGTTGGATTTTCAAAAGTTAAACCATTTTTCTACTTCCCATTGAGTACCCTTTCAGTACATCTCGCGTACAACCGGTTGAGAAACACTACTGAGAACAGAATTAAAGAAATCAGGAAACTGTAATGAAAAGTTATCGTAAATCAAATACGCATAATTACAGTCAACTGTGTATTTTTTTATATATAATTACATAGTAGAACCTGTAATTAATCAGAACAGTTTTCTTCAAATACCCAAGTTTTATGTTATCTCCTCCTTTAACTCCAGCCAAGATACTGTTTATAGGTAACTGATTAAACGTAGAGTTTCGAAGTAGCAATTTTAAGCTTAGAGACGTCGGCCATTACATCATTGATGAGAGAGGAAATCTGAGAGCCAGAATCGAGCAATAGGATGGACTGAGTCAGTGCGTTGTATCGAACTTCATAAGGCCTTTGTAGTGACATGCTGGTCCATCGTCTGAAAATTTAAGAGAATATTTCATATATGATATATTACCTTGGTTAACTTTGGTTCTGCTTCCGCCCGAATTGTTCATTCTAACGAAGGTCAGGCTTGTCACTCCACCTTAGACTTACAGTTTAACGTGGAATCCGAACCACGCCCTACCACGGGCGGTCAGAAGTTACAAAGTACTCGCCCGGACTCGATCTCACGACCTCCAGATCAGCAGCCCAGCGTTTAACCACTAGACTACCCAGAGTAGCTACCCATTTATCTACCAACCAATTTTTATTGTGTGGAAGGATGAACAGCTGGATTTTGCTGCCCGCCGCCTGCCGTCACCGGGTCTCGATCCCAGGGCCGATGGATTCGTAGTCAGCGATGTAGTCAGCGATGCTAACCCCTACACCACCGAGGGGTATATATCATGGATTTCTAATTAATTCCTCTTCCATATCGATTTCAAGTCCACAGGAAAATAATAATAATAATGATTACTTAATCGAACCAACAGCGAGTCATAAACAAAAACAATGTTGGGCTTGAAAAATTAGGGGTTAATTAATAGGATTTATGATAAATTTTTGTAAAATAAATGAAAACATAAGTTAGGTTTAATAGGTAGAATATAAATTGCACGTAGGCCTAAAATGATTTAGAAAAACACGTACATGACTCCCTGACTTCTGGCACGAAAACAGCCAGACAAGTCTAAACACGTTTATACGTGTAATGGGACGAACGAAGGTTCCACAACTAAGGAACAAGTATAGGAGTCACGTGATGCCCGCCTCCCTTTTCGTCCAGTCCTGTATTCATAAACAGTTTTAGTTTTTAAATAGCATTCGATATACATATAATTAAATAATTTAATACGGTTAAATAGGTCAAATAAGTTAGTTAAATAACAAAATAATTAGGGATTTGTAAACACTAGTAAAATAATGTACTAATGAATGTTGCCAAGTTTTAGGTTAAATAGTAAATGAACAAGTGTAAAGCGCGAGATGAAAATAAAAAATCACAATCGAGAGAGAGAGAGAGAGAGAAGGGAAGCGCGCAAGATCAGTAGAGAGGCTCGTCAACGGGGAAGGAGTCAGTCAAGAAGAGTCGGCAATAGTAGTAAAATCGAGAAGTCGTACTGAAAAGATAATTTTTTTTTCCCTCCCTTGCCAATTTTTATTTAAGTTCTCGCTTCGAGCCCGTGGGAAATGGGGGTCCACTTGTAAGATGAACATAGGCCAGTAAAGTTAATTTCATTTTCCCCTGGTGCTTCCGGAGGGAATTTCCCTTCAGAACCCTAAGCCTGCTCCTGTCCCGCGTTAGACCAGATTCCCATTTTCATAGGCTTCATATTCTACTTTTATATTAATATTTCAGAGTTCCTTCCTTAACATTTATATCATTATTGCTTATCAGTTGCAACCATTTGGGGTTTTGGAGTGGCATTATTCGATCTTCTCTGTAGTATTTTTTGCAATCGATGCAAAGCTATAGAAGTCTGTGTTGGGGTGAGCCAAATGAATTTTTACTTTGAATTTCAACTTCTACTGAAATTTTGACCGAGTTTCACTATAAATTTTTAAATATCCACTTTCATTTTGGGCTTTGAATTTTGAATGGACAACACGTGTAAATTTTTTTATGTACCTGAACTTCCTTTGCGCGTCCTCAATGCTTTCAGCGACGAAGTACAGGTCCTGGTAATCCTGATCTTGGTACGGTTGAATCGCCGTCACTGACGGCTCGAAAGGCTTCAGTTCAGGCTTGTCTGAGAGAGAGTGTGCCAGTTCGCCGAAACTACTGAGAAGACCCGCACCCCACGCTCGAAGTTCGGGTCCTTCACGGCATAGTCCAAATTCGACAGTAAACCAATACATCTGAGGCAAATAATTAGGTCACATAAACTATTACTATCCATGGATTGTCCTGGAATGGGTTAATAATTAAAAATTAAAAATACCCAGAATACTATTTATGCAAAAGATGTTTTTTAATTCAAGGTAAACATCTTAAAAAATCAGCGATCTCACCGTGGCAAACTTTTCAATTTCCTCGTCAGTTGCTCCAAGAGCCGCAAGACCAAGTTCTTGGGAGAACTGAGCGAACTCGGGATCAGCTAGGAGAGGGGCGTGACCCAAAAGTTCGTGAATGACGTCACTGAAAAGGTAAGTGAACTGAAATTGAAAGTATATTTTATTTCTTAGTTTATTATAGTTTACAAGTTTCTGTAGTTGTTATTTAATTATTTGTTGACAGTAGCTTTGCTGAGAGCTGCGAAGATGGATTTTGAACAAAAATTCATATACAGAGTATGTACAGGATGGGAGAAAAGTCTTTACAGATTTTATACATACAAATACTGTAATTTGTTCATAATAAAGAAATTCCAATGATAACACTGCAGTGTATGCGATACTTTTCAAAGCAACTATAAAAGGCCAAGAATGACCCTACGCTAGAACAGAAAGGCCCTACGCCCTAGTCCCAGTCAGCGCCGTGTCAGTAAGGATGGAATACAGCAATGAAGAAAGTGTATCGTGGGTTATTTATTATAATAATTGTGAAGAGTGTTTGCGTTTATTTCAACAAAAATATAATAAACCACCACCAAATGCAACCACTCTTCGATACTGGAAGCTCAAACTTTTGGAAACAGGGAGCCTGGTAAAGGATCGTCCAAGAAGCGGAAGGCCAGTGACGGCGACAGGAGACAACAACAAAGAAAATGTCCTCGCCACTTTTCGACAAGCTCTAACAACTTCAACGAGAAGACTCGCACAGGAATTGGGTATTTCCAAATTTTCAGAAGCAAAAATATTGAAATCACAGGGGTACCACAATTACAAACCCATTTACTCTCAGATCATATACGACGATGATTCTGATAGACGGCTCCAGTTTGTTGAAACAATGAGACAAAAGTTCAACAGTGATCCACATTTCGTTCGAAAGATCAAACTTCCATATGAATATGGTTTTTGGTTTAACGAGAAAAGCAAACAAACACAACGTTCACTACTGGGCGAAATAACAAATACCAAAATACAATTGGGTAAACCCGTTAAAACGGCTACACTAACAGTGTGGGCGTGCATTGGTTATTCCGGACTCGTTTCCTTTGACATGTCGAGAGATACGAGGGATGGAAAACGCTATTACCAGGTATTGAAAGAAAATGTTTTGCCACAGTTTACTAATGGCATTGGCAGGAATTGGCTTTATCAACATGATGGAGCACCGCTACATTACTCTGGCGCGAGGTCACATCGAGTGGCCACCCAGATCACCTGATTTAACCCTATGTGATTTCTGGCTTTGGGCTTATTTGCGTGACAAACTCTACACTCCTGATTTCATCTATCCAAATGTGAATTCCCTTGCCCCCGAAGAATAGATGAACAACTGAAAAGGATCTCACTCGACATGTTCAGAAGAACTATGAAGAGTTTCACAGAGAAAATCCACAAATGTGTCATAGCGGATGGAGAACTCTTTGGAGATTAAATTACAACTTAACAAAATATTTGTGTGAATACACCTCCTTGCCACCGAAAGCGACAAGGGTATGGCACAGTAGCTGGATTCGTCGGACCAGTGGGTGAACAGGGTCAAAACACTCCAGGCCATCCAGGGCACTGCGGGAATCCGAATAGATGACAAACGAGTTGAAACGACCCATCCGGATGCTCCCGCACCACCTCCAGAGCGCTCAGAATGGCATAGAGCTCCGCCGTGAAAACGGAAGCCTCATCAGGGAGACGGGTACATCGGAGAGCAAGGGCAGACGACTGGGGAACAGCCGCGGCCCCAACGCCCCCCGACGACCTCGAGCCATCCGTGAAGACCGCAACACATGCAGAGTGACACGCCGCATGCTGAAGGAACAGAGACCGAAGCAAGGCAGAGTCAGAATCGGCCCTGCGAACGGGGCGCAACGCCCTACAGCACGCAACAGGGGTGCTCTCCCAAGGTGCAACACCCTGAAAGAGACCGGTATAACGGATGGAGGAGGAGTGCCCATACCATCGAGGAGGGAGGTCACCGTGTCGGTGAAATACCAACCCCCATCCCGGCAGAACGCCCTCTCCACCACCTGGAACAGAGGAGAGTTGGGAAGACGGAGGATCCGGAGATAGTGCTTAGCAATGAGGAACGACCTCCGATCCTCCAAGGGAGGGATGTCGCACTCAACCTGCAGACTATCAACCGGAGAGGAGCGGAAGGCGCCAGATGACATGCGCAGTCCTCTAGAGAGGACCGGATCCAGTATCCGAAGGGCCGTACGGGAGGCGGAGCCATACACCACACTCCCATAATCTAATTTTGACTGTACCAGGGACACGTACAAACGGAGGAGTGTCCGCCTATCCGCGCCCCATGTAGTATGCGACAGATGTCCCAGCAAATCCAGGGTACGTCTTGCAGACTCGCGCAGCCGGCGAAGGTGGGGAACCCAGCTCAAACGGCTGTCGAAAACCATACCCAGGAAACGCATGACTGAACGAGGGCCAGAGGCTGACCCCCGAGTGTAAGATTAAAGGCGGGACGGCGCCGGATCCCCGTCTCCTCGACGGAAGGAAGGCCACACACGAAGTCTTCGGGGAAGACAGCGTAAGGCCCACCGACGACGCCCAGCGTTCAACCCGATTGACCGCGAGTTGGACTTGCCTCTCCACGAGGGGGGGACTCGTCCCCGCGGCATAGACAGCCAGATCGTCGGCATAGATGGAACAGCGCACCGAGGGCGGAAGGGCTCCCGGTAGCGCAGACATGACCAGATTGAAGCAGGAGACGCTCAAGACACACCCCTGGGGCACCCCCTCCTCCTGAACATACAGGTCAGATAGGGCCGCCCCATTACGGACGCGGAAAGTGCGACGGCAGAGGAAGTTACGAAGAAATGTGGGCAAAAAGCCCACAAAACCAAGAGACTTCAAACGGTCCATGACAACTCCCCGACGGGTCGTGTCATAGGCCTTTTGGACATCAAAAAGACGGCCAGAACAAGATTCCGGCGGGAAAAGGCCTCCCGTACATCATGACCAAGGAGGAGAAGGGGGTCCAGAGTACCCCGAAATCGACGAAAGCCATACTGGGTCGGGGGTATAACCCAAGCGACTCCAGTGTAAAGGAAAGTCGGACGGCCACCATCTTTTCAAGGAGCTTGCATAAGCAGCTCGTCAAGGCAATAGGCCGATAGCCCGCCACCTCCGCCGGATCCTTCCCCGGCTTAGGTATCGGGACCACAATCGCCTCCCTCCAACGGGAAGGGAACGACCCCTCAACCCACACCCGGTTGAAAAGATCCAGCAAGAAGTGTAGGGCCATCGGGTGCAGATTCCAAAGAAAGTCATACGGAATGTCATCAGGGCCAGGGGCGGAAGAACGACGGGTTGCCAAGGCAGCCCGAAGTTCCCGCATCGTAAAGAGATGGTTATAGGGCTCGTTCCCAGGCGGCGGGAACGTAACATCCGACAAAGGACGATCCGCAGCTGAAGGCGAACGGGAAACCGCAGCAAAAGCCCGCCAGCCGATCGGCCACAGCAGCAGGATCCGAAAGGAAGCCGTCCCCGTCCCGAAGGACAGGGCGACTAGCAGGGACCGGCTTCCCCTCGATACTACGTACCTTCCGCCACACAGCAGCAGAAGGGGTAGACGAGGAAATGCCGGACACAAAAGCACGCCAAGAGGCCCGACGGGCCAACTTGAGAGTCCGGCGGGCGAAAGCCTTCGCCCGCCGCATCTCAATCAAGTGGTCCGCGCGCCGGGTGCGGTGGAAGCGGCGCGTTGCCCTCTTCCTCTCGCACACACCGCCTGGTGACATGCTGGAGTCCACCACGGGACGCTACGCGTCCGCGGGTTACCGGAAGATCGAGGAATACAGTCCTCCGCGACGCCCATCAACCCGCTCGAAGAACTCCAAGCTCTCATCCACAGAGCCAAAGCTCAACACCGAACGGGCAATGACGGAACGAGCTCTGAAGGATGGCCAGTCAGCCCGCGCAAGGCACCACCTCGGTCGAGACGAGACACCCGGCTGCGGTCCGACCGGCTCAAGACAGACTGGGTAATGATCACTGCCATAAGAGTCCCCCAACACCTTCCACGAAAAATCGAGTAAGGCATCGAGGGACACCAAGGAGAGATCAATACAGGTAAATGAACCCGTGGGTTCGTGGAAGTAGGTAGGTTCACCGGAATTGAGGCACGCAAGGAAAGTTCCTCCATTAAGGAGAGCAACATACCAGCAACATTAGTCGACCGGACATCTCCCCAAGCCGGGTCGCGACTGTTAAAGTCCCCGAGGAGGAGAAACGGTCGAGGTAGTTGCAACACCAACTCGCGAACCGCGTCGCGAGAAGGAGGGTCATGAGGAGGAATATAAATCGAGCAGGCAGTGTACTGGCGATCTAAAAAGCCGCACAGCCTGCAAGGAAGTGCGAAGAGGCACACCTCGCGATGGTAACGAATGATGCACATAAATCGCCGCACCCCGCCGGCGTGTGTGCTCATCCGGGGTGCAAGGGAAACCAACATAGCCAGAGAGACGAGGGAGTCCCCGCGCAGCCAGGATAGTCTCCTGGAGACAAACACAGGAAGGCCGCTCGCTCTCAGCAGGGAGGCAAGGTTCTCCCAGTTAGCTAAAAGCCCCCTACAGTTCCAATGCAAAATGGAACTGTAAGGGGAAGTGGCATTATAAGAGCAGAGAAAACAGAGAAATAGCCACGGACCAAGCTGAGCAGCAAACTCAACGGTCCGTAACCAGGGACGGAATCGGCTTCCCCGACTCACCCCGAACGGGGGGGGGGCCACCGACCCCGCAGCTGCTTCACCCGTAGTAGAACGAGAGGTGGAGAGTGGAACAGGGAGTTCAGAGGGGGGCTCCCCTGGGGGGAGAGACGACGAGACGGGCCCAGCCGAAACCCCCGACTCCCCACCAGAGGGGGGCTGGGAGAACCAGATGTTCGAGGGCTCGTCAAACCAGACAAGCACTGACGGGGGGGGAGGAAAGGTCCACCACAGGTGGGAGAGGTAGATCCAGGAGAGAGACCCGACCACTCTCAGCAGGAGCCGAAGGGAGAGACTCCATGAAGAAGGGCCAGGCTCCTCTCGACCGGGTCCACCATGGGAACAGAGTCAGTAATCGAGGGTGTCATGGGGCGGTGTACCTCAACCGACACCCGGACACTGGTCGGGGCACCGGGAGGTGACGCCTCACCAGCCCTCCGTATAGGGGGGGAGTCCCGAGCGGATCAGGAGCGCGCGCCGCTTCCCCTCCGGTGAAGAAGGGGAAGCAGGGCGAGCAGCGGTCATGATCGGGTCTGGAGGACTCCGACCACGGCGACGCTTCCTCCTCCCCTTCGGGGCATCACTTTCCCCACCCGAGAGACGAGTAGGCAAGGATCCAGACCCCAAGGCCGGAGAGGGAGAAGGGGCACTTGTAGGCAGGGAATCAGATGGGATGTCTGAAAGTGAGGCGCCAGGACCACCACCAACCCCCGGAACTTCCAGGGGGGGCACCACTCCGGTAGACGCCGGGGTAGCACGGGAGGGGCCAGAGGACCCGCCAGGGCCAAGAGCCGCAGCATAGGACAACCCCCGCCGCGGCTCCCGGTCACGGACCCTATCGCGCGCCTCCCGCGCACTAAGGAATTCGGTAGTCCTTAAGGACCGCACCTCGAATTCAAACTTGAAAACGGGGCAGTCCCGAGAGGAGGAAGGGTGGGCCCCCGAGCAGTTCGAGCACCGCGGGGGCTTCGTGCACGGGGTAGGGTGCGCAGGCCCACCGCAGCGGACACATAGCTTACCCTCACGGCGGCACGCAGAGCTAACATGGCCGAACCGGTTGCAGCCAAAGCAGCGAACCGGGTCAGGCACATATGGTCGCACCGAAAACTCACACGACCGGCGATCACCCACGCCCCAGAACACCTGGGCCGGAGGCACAAGGGAGTCAAAGGTCAGGAGCAGACGAGCGGACGGGGTAAGAGCACCATCCCGGCGCGACGAAAAGCGGAAGACCTTCGTTACCCCCTGGGGGGCAAGATCCTCCTGCAACTCGCCAACCGGGATTGACAGCAGACGGGAAGCGAAAATGGTGCCCTGACAGCTATTCAATTGCGGATGGGGAGTCACAGAAACTCTGCAACCCAAGACATCCTGCAACTGTAGAAGGGACTCAGTCACCCCCGAAGAACGGGACTTCAAAAGAAGAGACCCATCCTTCAGAGGGCGGATATCATAACGACAGGGAACCCCCACCGTCTTAAGGCTGAAACACCCGTTCCGAGTTGCCCGGAAGGGAGCCAGCGGAAGGGCGGAGAACAAGGAACCTGTCCACCGGACAGAAATTGACAGCAGGGACAGGTCCATGTGTAACGGTAACCGAGAGTGGGCGAGAGAACAAGGGCCGCGAAGACCCCGCCCTACGGCCACCACGAGTCCGGCCACGAGAGCCAGACGCCGCAGAGGACGAGAGGGGGCCATACGGCTTGAAGGTCAATCCAGCGGAGGCAGAGGCCGCTGAACGACCAGAAGTAGAGTCTTATCCAAATCCAAGGGCGGGCCAGAGTCGTCAACAGGAGGGGATTGAAGTTTAGAAATTGAACCCATAAACAATAGCTTTACAAAAAAGACAGCCTCGGACCCAAGGCAATGCACCATCCGCCGCTGCATCCTTCAAGGCGCAGGCCCAACGTCCCGGGTAGCCCGCCCCCCAACCTGACTGTCGTTTTAAAAACAGCAGATTGGCACTACGGAGATTTGTCCGTTAAGGGCCAAGCAAAGACCCAATCCAGACGCAGCAGCGGTCCGGGCGCCCGTACCGTCCCCAGAGCACGGCTCAGCCACGGAGCGATGCCCCCGGCGGGTGCACCCGATGACCCCAAGACTGCAAAATACAAACAGAGGGGGGGGGATACTACAATTGACAGAGGCACAAGACCGAGTCAAGACAAAAGAAATTCCGGGAGAGACGGAAAAAAAAGGGGGAGCAAAAAAAAAAAAAAAAAACGCAACTAGGTAACTCTTCGCCCACACCCCGCGAGGAGTTGAAGAAACCCCAACAACCCACGAGGTGTACGAGCCCCCTCGGCCCGGCAAGCCGGAGTACCTAATCGAGGGGTATATATATATATATATATATATATATATATATATATATGTGCAAGGAAGGACTAAGGGCGAATGTGCGTGAAAACGACCCCACGATAGAGGAAGAATAAAGACAAAATCTGCGTTCAAAAAGCTGAAGGTCAAAGACGGGTGAAAGATGGATTGAGGAAGATTGTTCTAGAGTTGACCGGTTGAGTAGATGAAAGACTGAAAATACCGATTAACCCTTGCGTTAGAGTGTTGGACAGAAAAGGAATGAGAATGTGTAGAAAGTCTGGTACTGCGTGCTCTCCTTAAAGGAGGAGGCATACATTTCGAGAGTTCAGAAGAGCAGTGTCCGTTATAATAGCGATAGTAAAGAGAGAGAGAGGCAACATTGTGGCGAAGAGAGGGAGATTGAAAACAGTCAGTTAGGGGTGGAGAATTGATGAGACGAAAATCCTGTGATTGCACACGGTCAATTTGAGCTATGTGGGTTGAGCCACTGAAGAGCGTACTCCATACAGGGGCGGACAAGACCCCTGTACAGAGACAGCAACTGAGTTGGGGTGAAAAAACTGCCGAACCGGTACAACACAACCTCTTAGAAGTTGTTTTGGAAAGAGAGTATATGGTAATCCTTCCAAGAAAGATCACGAGAAAAGGAAACACCAAAAATGTTAAGAGAAGAGGAATGATTGAATTGTGCATTGTTGAAAGTAAGGGAATAGTCGTGTGGAAGATTGTGACGAGTAGACAGATAAAGGAATTGAGTTTGAGGCATTGAAAGCCACAAGGTTTCCTCTGCCCCAATCAGAGATAGTAGAAAGATCAGAGGTCAGGTGTATCATAGCCGTCCCACGCCAAGCATTGAGTGTCTGTTGAGAGAGACGCTTTGTGAAGCGGGTGGAGAAATAAAGAGTGGAATCATCGGCATAGGAGTGGATCGGACGGGAAGTGCAATTTAGTAGATCATTGATAAATAAAAGGAAAAGAGTAGGTGACAGGACAGAACCCTGAGGAACACCACTATCAATAGCTTTAGGAGAAGAACAGTGGCCATCTAGAACCGCAGCTATAGATCGGCCAGAAAGGAAATTAGAGATCTGGTATAGATAGAAGGACAGAAACCGAAGGAGGGCAGTTTCGAAATTAAGGATTTGTGCCAGACTCTATCAAAAGTTTTTAATATGTCTAGCATAATAGCAAAGGTTTCACCGAAATCCCGAAAGGAGGAAGACCAATAGTCAGAGAAATATGCAAGAAGATCGCCAGTAGAGCGTCCCTCGCGGATCCCATACTAACGATCTGAAAAGATTGCGAGGAGAGAATTGTTTATGAATCTTATTATGGATAGACTCAAAAACTTTAGAAAGGCAAGAAATGAAAACAATTGGACAATAGTTGGAGGGTTGAGAGCGGTCACCCTTCTTTGGGACAAGTTGAATGAAAACGAAGTTCCAGCAGGAAGGAAAAGTACCAGACGAAAAACAAAGACAAAAGAGTTTGCCTAGGTAGGGTGTCAACACAGAACCACAGTTCTTAAGAACAACAGGAGGGACACCATCAGGACCATACGCCTTCCTATAGTTGAGTCTGGATAGGGCAGGAAAAAAAAATCTTTGGAAAAAGATTCGAATTTCAAACATATTCAAGTCAGGAGGAGGAGATGAATGAACAGTACAGGAATCATCCAGGATTGAGTTGGAGGTGAAAGTTTGAGCGAAGAGTTCCCTGAAACGTTGGAATGGAAAAGAGGAGGAAAGAAGATTTAAAGTTGTAGGAAAGGTTCTTGGCTAGGTGCCAGAAAGCGCGAGAAGAATTAGAATTGGATAGGTTTTCATGTTTTTGTCGGATGAAGGAATATTTGGCGAGTTGAAGAGCAGATTTTGCACAATTCTGGACAGAAATATAATCTAAGTGAGAGTCGGGGTTGGATGGCGATGGTACCTTCCGAAAGCCTCCTCTCTTTTGCGAACAGCATTAGAACAAGCAAAGTTAAACCAGGGTTTTTATTTTTTTCATTGGTAGTAGGAATAGAATATGGAATGTACGTCTCCATGCCCGAGAGAACCACCTCCGTGATGCTCTCAGTGCACTCGGCCTCGGAAGCAGTAATCATTCCGTGGGAAATCAGAGAAGTACTGCCAAAGGAAACTACCAATCAGCGACGCCAAAGTACCAAAGGTGTTTGGTACTTTACTTTTGGTACAAAAGTAAATAAACACCACAATAATTTTTTAATTTGCAGAAAAAGAGTATAATCTGCTGAAACCAAGTTGTCAAGATAAGGTAATTATCAAAGTTAAATTAGTATATTTCACAGTTCTACAAACGGAGGTTCCCGGGAATTGACAGATTTCACAAGAGGTTGAACTATTGGACCTTGGGAAGCAGAGCAAAGTCAAAGGAAAATTTCGCGAAGTCTTTGTATTCCTTTATCAGCAATGAACAGAGCCATTGTGCAGTTCAAAAATACCCAGAAAACAACAGCTACTGATTGGCCTGGCCGCCCAAGTCCATCTGAAAGAACGCTTCGTGCCATCAGAAATGTGGAAACGAACCCTCGCCAAACCGCTGCTCAATTGGCTGTTCAAGGTAAGGTTAGCTTTAGGACTATCAGATGATATCTTCATGACAGGGACTACTATTGCACAGCAGCTAGAAAGAAGCCCATACTCTCCCCTCACAACATTGCCTGTCGGAAGCAATGGCAGCATCGATGGTCAGATATGATTCTGCCTTTCCAACACCGTAAAATTCTCGGATGAGTCTCAGTTTGCTTCACTTCCAGACAGTAGGCGTGTATGAATAGGAAGACGTCCATCCCAAGAATTTTTTTCGGAAACATCTACAAGCTACGGTAGAACATGACGAGGGAGGGGCTTCTGTAATGCTGTTGAGTACAAGTTGGACCAATGGAAGAAATGGAAGAACAGAAATGGTGGTCTGCATAGAAAATATTAGTTCAGCCAAATATGTAAAGATCGTGGAAGAGTGGCCGCTATCCATTTATTCCACTGTAAGTGTATTTCCATACCAAAGTGTATTCGTGGAAGATGGCAGCCCAGTCATACCACTCATGCTACACAGAGATGGAGAGCCATGGAATTGAACATCTCCCATGGCCAGGTCAATCTCCGGACATAAACTCAATAGAATATGTATGGTACATGCTAGATAGGTCATTAAGGAAGTGGCACCCAAAGTCTGCATCAAGGGAAATGCTCGTCAAAGCCATAAAAGTAGACTGGGCTGCAATATCTCAAGAACAAATAATAAAATTCATTAATGGAATGCCAGAGAGTGCGTCAACTTTACAAATCCAAAATGAAAAGCAACACGATTCTGAATGTTTATTCAACAAATTCGTTGTTGTTTATTGATTTTTATTATAAAATCAAAAGATCCAACCATCCAAATGTGTCTCTTACTTTTGTCAACGCCATGTATAAGGATCGTTACTTTTCAGTTGTTGAAAGCTCTGTAAAAGGAGTTTAAAAGATAAATGCATAAATAATATCTGATTTTGAAAGACTTACGGTTCGGGTGAATGATGAGGAAATGAATGATGGCGAACGTACTGCGTACACTGGAATACTCGAAAAGCGAGAGAAGCTAAGAAGTCTCTAGCTGTCAGAAGCCCAGCAGCAGGGCGAAGCGTAAATCCAGTCCGACCTTTGTTAAAACATTTAAATATAATAATATCTTGAGATATCTATGAATTTAATTTAATATAACGTAACTAATCAACGTGCCTAACCTAACTGGATCTAATGCAATCTGCGGGACATTTTTGTCACGCGGAACTTTTGGAAAATAAACATTTTTACCGACAGATCAAATTCTTTAGACGGAAAAATTTTGCTCCACTGTAAAATGTATAGAGATGCACAAACAAAAATGACTAAATATGACGTGATCTCACCTAACGTAACCTAATCTGGCGTAACTTAACCAAACCTACGGGCTTTACTTACAAAGAGAGCGATTAAAAATTTTATACAATAAAATTATATATAAAAAAAAAACCTTTCTCGACAAAATATTTTGGATCACCTGAAGATCAGGGCCCACAGCCTTCTTTAGTTAGCCTTATAAGGCTAACTAACGAAAATATCACGACCTAACCTAACCAATCGTTAGGTCAACTGTACGCCCTTGACGATTGGTTAGGTTAGGTCGTTATATTTTCGTTAGTTAGCCTTATAAAGCTAACTAAAGAAGGCTGGGGGCCCTGATCTTCAGGTGGTCCAATATTTTTTCCCAACTTTTGTTTTGGACGTTTAAAACAGTGGTTTTCAACCTTTTTTGTATTGGTTACCCAAAACCAATTCTAACCCACCTCCATTATCCCAATCATTAGATATTATTTTTTTATAACTTCTCCATTATCACAATATTAATTTTATAATTTCTGGATCGCGTGTCATTACCCCACAAAATAGTTGTCATTACCCCAGTTGGGTAATTTACCCCTAGGTTGAGAACCACTGGTTTAAAGTGTGATATTTCCCAATGTTTGCCTTGCCGTTCGAGTAAAACTTTCCTCTCTCTCTACACACACACACACACACACACATTATATATACAAACCCTGCCACAGATGAAAAACTTAAGTTTTCATTTATTCAAATAATAATAATGATAATAATAATAATAATAATAATAACAATAATAACAATAATAACAGAAATTAATGTTAGTTAACTTTTCATAAAATCTGAGACATCTTGCAACTGGGGAATGGAGTCGGACGAATACCCACACTCCTTCTTCAGTAAATTCCAAACTTTGTTGTACTCTTGACACGCGTGAGTTGGAATTAGTATCTCTAATTCATTAAAAACGGCTCCCCATGTTGAGATCTCATCCGGTTGATAATCCACTCTTGGAATAGGCTCTCCGCTGAAAGTATTTATAAATAATAAACTATAAAAGTACAATATATATATATATACCAAATTCATACAAGACTTAATCCAAATGATAATTTCAATAATATTATATGGACTATGGTCTGCCAATAAACTTTTTCATTTTCATTCATTTTCATTTTCAATAAAGCAAAATAATATTTCAGATGACTGACTATCTTTTAGATCCTTATTTACACTAAAATCAAAATTTATGATACACAATTTTCGAATTTGAATAAGTCAATGTGAAATCATTTGAAAAACATTTATGTGTAAATTTAAATACTTGATACTTGGATTGGCAGTTTTGAATTCTTTGCATTAGACTGTATTGAACACATCTTGTTACCTCCCTGAAACTCGAAACATTGCGGTTAGCAAACATTTGCGAAGCTGAGCATATTGGAGGTAACTTATGCAGCAGTCCGCTGTAAAAGATCCGTTATAAAGCGAGGAGTTAAGGGTCTTGCCACAACCTTTTATACAATTACCCCAAATTTGCTTCCCATAAATGTCTTTAGCTTCGCTCGTACAGAATCTGATCTGAAGTTCCTTATAATCATGTTTACTTTATCACAGAAACTTCGATATTGTTTTCTCGTGTCTGAGTCGTCACTCGAGGAGTTTGTGATAATTTAACCTAAATACTTAAATCCTTGTACTCGCCTCGTGCTACTATATAATGTGTGGTAACTAACATATTTCACTATATAGCAGCACATTGTACAGAGGTTTTGGAACGGAAATACATAACCTTACTTACGTTTTGCATATTTGAAGACACGCCAGACCTTTAACTAAAAGGCTTATTTATACCATATTATCATCATATACAGGGTGTCCCAGAATTAACTATCTATTTCAATGAAATCGGACAAATTTTTTAAAAACACACTTTTATTTATGTTTATCATGTTTAATATGTGTTAAAAATGTATAAATTTCTAAATTCAGAATTTTATTTTCATAATTTTTTCATAGTTTTTCATAGTTTTATTTTCATTCTCTTTCAGAACCCTATTAATAATGAATACACAAGAACGCATCTTTGTTGTAACATCCCGTATCAAAGGAATGCAATGTAATGAAATCAGAGAAAAATTTACAAGAAGATTCCACAGAACCGGTCCTACAGACAAAGCGATTCATGAACTTGTGAACAAATTTAAAAGAACTGGATCCGTACACGACGAGGTGGGAAGAGGACGCCCAAGGACAGCACGTAACAGTACCGAACAGGTACGACAATTGTTTGAGGATGAACCAACAACTTCGGTTAGGGAGGCCGGTCGAAGACTCAACATATCCAAGACAACAGTTCATAGAATCTTGCGTTCGACACTGATGAAAAAGGCTTATCACATTCAAGTACTGCATGCCCTAAATGAAGAGGATTATCCAAATCGAGCAGCAAGGTGTGCAGAAATTGTGGATCAAATCGAAAATGAAAGTTTATTGGATAACATCTTATTCAGTGATGAGGCGACTTTCCACACGTGTGGTAAAGTCAATCGACACAACTGTCGTATCTGGTCCAATGAAAGACCGTCTGAAGTCATAGAATGGCAAAGAGACTCTCCAAAAGTTAATGTGTGGCTTGGAATGACCAAATCCAAAATTTATGGCCCATTCTTCTTTGCGGAAGCAACTGTAACAGGTACCGTCTACCTTGATATGCTTCAGCAGTTTCTCGAACCACAGCTTCTTGATGATGGCATTCTTGATAATGTTGTGTTTCAACAAGATGGCACCATGTCATTATGCTCTAATTGTTCGAGAATACCTCAACAGACGCTTTCCGAATCGGTGGATTGGACGTGGAGGACCTCGACCTTGGCCTCCGCGTTCTCCGGATTTGACACCCCTGGATTTCTTTGCATGGGGTTTCATAAAAACAAAGGCTTATCGCCAAAAGATCAATAGTTTAGCTGAACTTAAAGAACGCATCCAGTTGGCAGTGCGGGAGATAACACCTGAAATGCTTCAAAATGTGTTTCGCAGCGCTGAGGATAGATTTGAAATTTGCAGAGATACAGACGGTGCACATGTTGAAACTTCTCAATAAAGTTTTGACTTATGATTTATAAATCTATTTGTTTTTGTATCATAATTTAGTAATAAACACAAAATTATGTCAGTTTTTATTAAATTTGTCCGATTTCATTGAAATAGATAGTTAATTCTGGGACACCCTGTATATAACAACTGAAAAATATTTCGGATCACCTGACGATCAGGGCCCCAGCCTTCTTTAGTTAGCTTTATAAGGCTAACTAACGAAAATATGACAACCTAACCTAATCAATCGTCAAAGGCGTACAGTTGACCTAACGATTGGTTAGGTTGTGATATTTTTGTTAGTTAGTCTTATAAGGCTAACTAAAGAAGGCTGAGGGCCCTGATCTTCAGGTGATCCGAAATATTTTTCAGTTGTTATATATATGATGATAATATGGTATAAATAAGCCTTTTAGTTAAAGGTCTGGCGTGTCTTCTTAAAATATACGAAACGTAATCGCAGAACTGGGATATCAATCTTAATATTAATAAAAGTAAGGTTATGTATTTCCGTTCCAAAACCTTTGTACAATGTGCTGCTATAGTGAAATATGTTAGTTACCACACATTATATAGTAGCACGAGGCGAGTACAAGGGCGTACAGTTGATCTAACCGGGCATTCAATTTAATTTATTATTATATTTGGTACTGTAAAGCAAAAAACAAGAATACATGGGGTCCCTGATCTTCAGGTGATTCAAAATAAGAAATAGGAAGGGAATGTTCCGATGCAAAGAGAGTTTGTTTACTTATTTAATTTAGGAGCTATTTAATAGTAAAACCTTTTACTCAGATTTTGTCCGAAGTCATCCCGTGTCCGAAGTCACCCTAGTTTACGATACTACCATATGAGACGTTCCGTTCAACAGTGACGAACCCGCCATAGTCCCAAATTTTGAGCACTTTATCCTTTCTTCTTTATCATGCCTTTAATGTACGACAAAATACCTTCAAAATAAGACTAAGTTCATCATAATTGATGAATATATTTGATGATTTTTATGGCTATTTACATTTTTTTTTTTTTTGCGTTTTTTCAAAACTTAAATTTGGCGTGCTCGTCACTGTCGCACGGAGCGCCTCGCATGTCATCTAAAGTTCTAAACCACGGTTTTCATAGTATGAAAACATTTGTCTGTAGCTCCATTCATATCGATATTGCTATTTTTCATTATCTATATTTTTTTTTATTTCTGGTTTATTTTTGCCTTTTGTTTATATATATATAATTATGTGGATAAATGTTCCATCAATAAAATTCTTAATTTTGCTTTTCATATAAAGGTTTCACATCAATTAAGACAATTCAGTAACAGCTTTTTAATTTAAAAAAATTATAAGATTTTGGTTTTAGCATAGTGAAGCTAATGTTCAATTTTTAAATTATATTTCGTCGAGATTTTCTGAAAAAAAGGTGTGTGTGTGTATATATATATATATATATATATATATATATATAATATTTAGGAGAAATCCAATGACAAGGAGAAATGTAAATGCCATGAAAAGTCTTCTTTAATGCGCAACATTTCGAGCAATACGCTCATCTTCAGGCTGTATAATAACAATGTGAAATTAAAATCAATAATTGAATGAAAAACAAGACAAAACTAAAGAAGTTTCTAGTATTTGGGAACACAGTATAAAATGTAAAACTGATGTCACTTTAGACAATTTTAAAATTCTTGGTTGTAATACTTGTCCCAACTCACTTAGAATTTTGGAATCGCTTTACATTAAAACATTGACCCCTACACTAAATGTTGACTCATCAGCTGTCCCTTTAAACTTCTTATAATCCCTCCTCCTTCCCCAATTCCTTATAATCCCCCCTTCCCTAATCGCCCTCGCCATCCTTTGTTTTCTCGTTTTGCCTCTGCTTAAATCAGTTTAGCCTCAGAAATTGCAGTGAAAGGTTAGTTAGTTTCATTATTCCAGTGTACTATTGTTAATTTTTCCAGTGTATTAATTTCACATTTACTATATGTATTTAAAAATAGCTTCTTAGTTTTATATGTAAATCTGTATAACTTAGAATTTAACCCTCTTTTCTCAGTCTTTTAAAATTTGCCTTTATGAATAGGTTATACAAATTTTCTTTGTCTTGTTTTTCATTCAATTATTGATTTTAATTTCACATTGTTTATTATACAGCCTGAAGATGAGCGTATTGCTCGAAACGTTGCGCATTAAAGAAGACTTTTCATGGCATTTACATTTCTCCTTGTCATTGGATTTCTCCTAAATATTAAATTGAAGCTCTGTAGAAGCAAACCGCATGATTATATATATATATATATATATATATATATATATATATATATATATATATAATATGACGATGAATAAAACCACGAAGGAAAGGAAACACAAAAAGGTGCTCAAGCGCTTTCGTCTAATGACATCCTCAGGAACACTCCAATCCAATTGGAACACTCCATCCAATCCAAATGAGTGTTCCTGAGGATGTCATTAGACGAAAGCGCTTGAGCACCTTTTTGTGTTTCCTTTCCTTCGTGGTTTTATTCATCATAAATATTTTTCACGTGTTACTTTCGTGAAATAATTTATATATATATATATAATATAATATATATATATATGCCCTATGTAGGAGAATTTCGATTTGTGATTGATCGAGGTCCGTAGTGTAATGGTAGCGCATCCAACCGGCAATTGGAAGGCCCTGGGTTCGATTCCCCGGCGGTTCGCCTCATTTTTCATTTATTCGTTATTTCTCTTCCCCGTGTGCAGAGATGCTCCTTATTACTTACGTCGTTTCTATTCATATATAATATATATATATATATTATAACGTGCATGGAACAAGGAACTCTTCTGGGAAAATTAAATTCACTATAATCCGAATAAGTAAATTCACTATAATCCGAATAAGTAATGGTAAATGACAAACACTATAGTTTTTCTTTTTCATAATGTTAGCCCGACGAAGACTAACAGAGGACCATTCTGTGTTCAATCCCATATATATATACACAGAGGGTGTCCGAGAATTATCTGTACAAGTTTTGGCTGTTATTAAAAGTCAGCCATAAAGTGCAGAAATTCCAGTTTGTCCCATTTTACAGAGAATCTCATTAAGTTTTTTCTGATACCAAGTTTTGACAAGTTTTTTAGAAATTCCAGTGTGTCCGAAAATTATCTGTACAATTTCATCTTTTAATAAAATTCTTGATAACACACGTAAAATTCTTAAACAAGATTATTTAGAATCTGTATTTTCAAAAGTTTCTTTTATTAAAATAACGTTGTTACAAACATTCGATATGTGCACCATCAGTGATTCGCAAAACATCCAATCGATAATCCAAATGTTGCCATGTACGCTGCAGCATATCCACATCAATTCGCTCAATAGCAGCTGTGATTCTTGCTTTTAAATCATCAAATGTCTGTCACCCGCGTACAAAAAAGAAAAACTTGTCAAAACTTGTTATCAGAAAAAACTTAACGAGTTTCTCTGTAAAATGGGATAACACTGGAATTTCTACACTTCATGGTTGACTTTTAATAACAGCCAAATATTGTACAGATAATTCTCGGACACCCGAGATATATATATATATATATATATATATATATATAATATATATATATATATATATATATATATATATATATGTATGTATGTATGTATGTAGTATATATGTATGTATGTATGTATGTATATATGTATGTATGTATGTATGTATATATGTATGTATGTATATATGTATGTATGTATATATGTATGTATGTATGTATATATATATATATATATATATATATATATATATATATATATATATATAGATATATATATATATATATATATATATATATGAGGAGGCTGTTGTATTTACATGAAAAACACATTCACATGTGAATTAAAAGTAAGTAAATCAAAGAGCACGGTCTAAATTCGTATTTTAGAAGTAAAAGAACTGAATCTAATTATTATGAACGTGTACAAACCACGAAACACCACAAAAAATGAATTGCAAGTTGTTACAAATGAAATAGAAAATATATTGACACCACTTTAAACCCCAACACCAAATATTTTAATTTGTTGAGATTTTAACTTCTCATTCCTAACAGAAGAAAAATGACAGTTATATATTTCTATGTTCAGAAGATTCATGGTAACATTACAAAAGATGATAGAGCCCAGGCAATAATGTTCCTAGATATTATGGAGCATTATACACTTACCCAGAAAATCTGTGAAGTGACTAGAAAAGAGCACGTTTTGGATTTAATTTTGATAAATAACAGATATAATAATAAATAAAAAGGTAAAGCACACAAATTTCTCTGACCACAACCTGATCGATATGCAATTAAAATCAGCAACCAGGGGACCAAAAAACGCATCCCAGAGAGTCAGAAGGGCTCAGTTAAGAAGTGTGACAACGAAATACTTTGAAAAAAAAATTATCCCTTCACGCTGGAAAGGAACAATGGTTAACAACCGAAATGTGTTTTACCTTTAACTGAGGACCCTTGGGAAAGTGTAAGAAGATTTAAAGAAAGTAAATTGGGAATTGCTGCTTCACGAGAAGACTCCAGAAGAAATATTTTCTATAATAAAAAATGAAACTAAACCCACATTGCTGAACCATGTTTCAAAGAGACAAAAGAGTAAACGTAGCAAACACTAGAGAAAAATCAGGACACTATTTAGACAACGAAAACAAACCGTAAAAGTTCTCTACAGATGCAGAACTGAAGCAACGATACTCAAACTAGAGAAAAAAAATTATGCGAAATAGAAATTAACCTGAAACATACATTTATCCACAAGACAAACGAGGAGGAAAACAAGATAACAGAAAACATAAAAAATAACCCAAAATACTTCGACACGTTTGCAAAAAGAAAAATACAATGTAAAGAGAGTAGTGGTTAAAAGATGGGGCGAGCAAATACACAAACGCCCCTCCAAAATATGAGCGAATTGCTTAAGGAACAATTTAACTCTGCGTTTAGCGCCCGTAATCTGAGGAAAAAAGTAGAAAATCCGGATAAATTCTCTGACATATATACGAATCAGCCAAGAAAAGGTTCTGACACCAACCTATTAATAGATTTAGAGTTCCTTTAAGGAGATGTAATTAAGGTTCTAATAAAAATATGAGAAAATTCAGCACCACATTTCCGAAGACAGTAAAGAGAAAACTACCAAGGTCTTTTACTTACTTTGGAGAAAATCACTCGACACAAGACAAATTTTCCCTCCATTAAAGAATGCGAACATCGTCACCTTCTTCAAAGGAGGTAACAGAGCAACGCTTAAGATTATATCAGCCAGTAACTCTCACCTCTCCTTATAAAGTGTTTCGAGCAGGTAATTAGAGGCAAAATTGCTTACTACTTACAAGAAAAGAACTTATTCAATCCGAACCAACATGACTTCAGGGCTGGAAGATCATGCCTATCACAGTTGTTTGACTACCAAGAAAAAATACTGAAAATATTTTCTCGGGGACAAAATATAGATGTAATATATATTGATTTTGCTAAAGCCTTTTGTAAATGCGATCATGGAATTATAGCACACAAACATAAGAACAGAGGAATTATTGGAAAGCTGAGAAAATGGGTATTTAATTTTCCGACCAGCCGAACACAAAGAGTGGTGGTAAATGGAGTCAAATCTGAAGTCTTAGAAGTCGTCAGCTGTGTTCCACAAGGTAAAGTATTAGTTCCCTTGCTGTTTATAATAATGATTGCAGATATTAATGACAGCATTGTATCATGTTTCGCACAAAGATACGCGAGGAAATATCAAACGAAGGTGACAGAAAAATTACAAGAAAAAAGAACAGTGAAACATTATTTAAGTGGTTGGAAGACAACAATATGAGTTTCAAGAAGAAAAATTCCAACTTGTAAGATTTATGGTAACAATAAGATTCTACAGAATAAAAGGTACAAAACACTGCAAAACAAACAGATAACATCAAACTCACAAGTCAGAGATCTCGGAATAATAATGTCATCGGATGCACAATTCAGAGAGCAATATAACATTAAAGTACAACAGCTAGAAAATTAATGGGAATTACCTGGAAGTGCTTCCACAGAGAAAAGCAAACATCATGCTAAAACTATGGAAGAGTGCAGTCCTAAAATTAATTGAGTATTGCTCAGTACTCACAAACCCATACAGAAAACGAGACATTGCAAACATAGAAGTCAGACAAAAGACTTTTACGTCTAAGATAGAGGAAACGAAAGATGAAGACTTCTGGTCTCGACTACAATCCCCGAAACTTTACTTCCTGAAAGAAGACGCGAGCGGTGCACAACAATATACGTATGAAAAATTCTAGAGGGTTCTGTCCCTAACCTTAGAAGTGAAATAGAAACACTGGGATGAGAGGATAGGCAGATTCTGTACTGTCCCAGCTGCGGTGGGACAGGGTACTATAAAAACGAGGATGGAATGGGAAATACCCTTAGAATACGATGCCCGAAACTTTTTAATGTGCTACCAAAAGAACTGGGGAACCTCCACCACACCAACCTGAATAATTTCAAGCACAAGCCAGGCAGGTTCTTGTGCAAAGTCCGTGGCCAGCCATGCTTGGCTGGTTACGAGGGCGGAAGGAGAAAGAAAACCAATTCCCTCTTCCACCAAATCCCTGAAATGGGGCGGATGCAGCAGAAGGGTCGACCACAGCGATCCTAAACTGTCGTTCGAAACCCTCTAAAGGAAGATAGTTGCGTTAATACTGATAATGCAGTAACAGTTGGCTGACGTACCAATAGTGTGCATACTTACTGGTGATAAGAGAAGGCAATATCTGCTATCTCCTTTCTCCTCGCTCGATAGACTTTGTCAGAGAACCCTGGATGATTCATGTCTAAATCGGGTTCATATTTTGTCATGAGATGATTGCAGTGATCTAAATCACTGATGTGTCGAGGAAACCAAATTTCTGTAAAGAAAGTTTGTTTGAGAGTATGTGATACGCTTGTTTATGTATATATTAATCAGTATGTTATTTATGGATATATTAATCACATGTTAATGATGTTATCTCGCATAATTAAATAATTCTTCTAAGAAAAAATTATTTATTTCATTTTATAGAAAGCAAATTTCATAATTTAGAAGTGTGACAACGAAATGCTTTGAAAAGAGAATTAATCCTTCACGCTGGAAAGGAACGATCATTGGCAACAAAAATGCTTTTACCTTTAAATGAAGACCGTTGATCCGGAAGCAGATTAATGGAAGATGCTGATGATCCCTGACGAAGGGCTTTCAAGAGATTCATCAAGGGTTCCTTTTCAATCTCCAGACGAAGGAAAACCTCTTGTCCAACACCTTTGTCACGAGGAGTTCGAGATTCGACGTGATTCATAGTCCCTTTGAAATTCTGCAGTAAAGAGGAAGAAAAATCGCACCAAACGTCATGACACCATTTTCTATTCCCACTTAACCTATACTCTAATTATAAGGAGCTCCCTATCAATTCCTCGAAACTGAAAGAACGATCTCATCGTCGACAGACCAAATCATCGAAACTAATTCAACCTATAATCTAACCTAATCTATATCATGTTAATAAAGGTTAAATTAAGTTTTGAGGATTTGGTCATTCGCGATGATTTTCATTTCGGAAAGTTGTGGTGTTTGCTTAGATTAAAGATTAATTACCACAAATAAAATGTAGTGTTGGAAAAAAGTTCGCTCAGAAACAAAATTTCTAAAAAAAATAAGAAATTAATAATTGGTCATATTCTTTCTCTCTGGAATTATTATTTTTTAAAATAACAAAATTTAAAAAACAAAACTCAAGCATTGCTAATTATTATTTTTTTTATGTTACGAAATTTTATACTCGTATGTTCCTAGGCGAACTTTTTTCCCAGAAGCTGTACGGACTTTGAACAGCTTGAATGAGGAAACTCTTTATAAAGGAAAATATTACCGTTATGAAGTTACTCAATTACTGACTGTACCTCAATTGTTTTCATAATTCTGGGCAGAGATGAGATGCCATCTGGGAGACCGAGGATGAGTATGACTTTCTGCACAGGTTCTGCTGACGCAGACACCAGAAACACTTCCTCATCGCTTAACTCGGACTCTGTCAAATTTGGATATATATCCCATATTTAGTAAAAGCAAAATTATTAACCATCTTAATTGTGTCTTTCTTAATAAATTTATAAATATAAATAAATAAAAATAATTATTTTCACAATGACTTTAATGACTTCACAATTATTTAAAGTCATTCTCTAATTTTAACTATTATTTCATTTTTGTATTTAAAATTAATTAATAAGATCTTTTCCTTTATAGCACCCCCAATTTCTTCTTTACCCCGGTTAGGTCGACTGTACGATCTTGACAATTGATTAGGTTAAGTCGTGATATTTTCGTTAAAATATTCGTTAGTTTTAATTAAAATATCACTACTTAACCTAACCACTTGTCAAGGGTGTACACAGTTGACCTAACCGGGAAAGAAGAAATTGAGGATGCTATAAAGGAGAAGATCCATTATATTTCTTAGTCATGATTTATATATTTTATTAATAATAATAACTATTTGGTTTATCTTTAATTAAGAGCCCAGTAAAGCCTAAAGCTTAAGGGCCAAATAAAATAAAATAAATCCTTCAATTTCACAATTATTTATTTTGTTAAAATTATTTTAACAAAAAATATTGGGATCACCTGAAGATCAGGGCCTCCAGCTTTCTCTAGTTAGCCTTATAAGGCTAACTAACGAAAATATCACGACCTAACCTAACCAGTCGTTAAGTCAACTGTACGCCCTTGACGATTGGTTAGGTAAGGTCGTGATATTTTCGTTAGTTAGCCTTATAAAGCTAACTAAAGAAGGCTGGGGGCCCTGATCTTCAGGTGATCCAAAAATTGTAATATCATAAAATTGTATTTATTTTATAACTAAAAGAGTTAGTCAGATAAGTCTGATAAGCATTCAATAAAAGTTTGTAAGATAACACGATAAAGTATCATGAGCTACTTTTAGATTTAATGGTACAAACCTATTTCTTTTACGTTCTTAATACTTTTAGGATGAGGAAGATGACTAACAGTTTCTTAGTCGAAATATCGAAATGAAACTTTACAATATTCATCAAAGAAACTTGTCATGGATCTCGAAAACGTTCAAAGTCTTTAGGATATTTTGCGGAACTGCCCTAACAGCGTACTCGGAAAATGGTAAAACTAATTACACCGGTCTGCATGAAAATCGATTTCTTTATTTCGAGTTGTAATTCTGAAGCAGTTTGCTGCGCTGAATTAAAAAATGCTACCAGTTTTTTTCTATCAACCACAGTTTTAAAGTTATTAGCAAAACAATTTTGGGGCGTTTTGTAATTTTTTACCTTTTTTATCTTTAATTAATTTCGTTTTTTCATATTTTTCAGATAGATAATTCTAACATTACGTCTTTAAAATTTTAATAATGGCTTCTAGAGGATGTACCCATAGTCCAGACATATTTTGTTATATTTGTGGTCGGTATGTTGTTGTAAAACAAAGGACAAATGTAACGACCTTCATTAAGAGAGCTTATCATGCTTATTTGGAATTAAATTAGGAGATCAAGACAAAAGTTGGGCTCCACACAAGGTTTGTCTTGCGTGTGTTGCGGCACTAAGGAATTGGAGCAAAGGTAAAAAGAAAAGTTTGCCATTTGGGATCCCTATGGTATGGCGCGAGCCTAGAAACCATACCGACGACTGCTACTTCTGTTCTTGCAACGTTAAAGGTTATAATGTAAAGAATAAAGAGAGCTTTCAATACCCAAGTCTTCCATCTGCAATAAGGCCGGTACCCCATGGTCCAGAAGTTCCTATTCCCGCCCACCCGAGAGTCTGGATCAATACAATTCAGATTCTGATTCAGCTCCAAATCCAGACAATGATGATGTTTATGAACAGCCAACAGCTGACCGAGATCCTCCTAAACCATTAACCCAAGCCGAACTAAATGACTTAGTCAGGGATTTGAATCTGCCTAAGGACTCTACAGAACTTTTGGGGTCTAGATTGCAGGAGAACAATTTATTGGCATCCGACACACACTTCGCTTGGTACAGAAATCGTGAGAAAGACTTCGTGCCTTTTTTCGAAGAAGATGGTCCCTTGGTATTTTGCAAGGACATCACAGGATTAGTGTGCAAGCTAGGCATCGAATACCAAACCAGTGACTGGAGGTTGTTTATAGATTCCTCTAAAACCAGTCTAAAAGGAGTGTTACTGCACAACGGTAACAAATATGCATCAATCCCAGTGGCCCATTTACTCATTTAAAAGAGACCTATGATAACATGAAACTGCTTCTGGAAAAAAATTCAGTATCAAAATCACAGATGGATATTGTGTGGGGATCTCAAAGTCCTTTGCATGTTACTTGGGCAGCAATCAGGATACACTAAGATGCCATGTTTCATCTGCGAATGGGATAGTCGAGCACGTGACCAGCACTGGAAGAGGAAAACTTGGCCTCCTAGAGAGAATCTTACCCCAGGATCAAAGAACATTTTACATGAACATCTAGTTGAACCAATAAAATCCTCCTACCACCCTTGCACATTAAGTTAAGCTTGATGAAGCAGTATGTCAAAGCATTGAATAGAGAAGGTGAGTGTTTCAAGTACATTTGTTCAAAATATCCAAAGATTAGCTACGAGAAAATAAAGGAAGGTGTTTTATAGGTCCTCAGATTAGAAAGTTATTGACAGACGATCATTTCCTGAACACAATGACCAATAAAGAAAAAGAAGCATGGCTTGGTTTCAAAGATGATGTTGAAAACTTCTTGGAAACTACAAAAGCCAAAATTATGAAAGACTGGTGGAAAATATGCTTAAAAAGTTTTTCGCCTTAGGCTGCAACATGAGCCTGAAAGTTCACTTCTTATTTTCGCATCTTGACCGTTTCCCGAAAATCTCGGAGATGTCAGTGAGAAGCAAGGGGAACGATTTCACCAGGACATCAAAACCATGGAAAGATGATATCAAGGAAGATGGCATACAAATATGATAGCGGATTACTGCTGATGTCTGCAACGAGATCAGCCTAACGCACAGCATAAGAAAACATCAAAGAAGCACCGATTTAGTCGTCATTAGTCAGATCTACCTTCGTAGTCTTAAGTCTTTGGAATAAGTCCTGAAATGTTTGCAAGTAAAGAAGGTAAATATATTTTGTTTCTTTCAGTTATTTTTTTATTCTTTCATAAACAAGCAATATGCTTGTCCAAGAGCTAGGAGCTATTTAATTCTGCTTTAATTAGGTTTACTCTATCACCTAAAGATTTCGTGCTACAAGGGGTGTTGTAATACCTCATCTGTCCCCAAATGTTAACCACCCATTGATGGGAGGGGAGAGAGTATTTTGCTGGGAACGGGACTGGTGTTATATATATTTACCCTACATTATTATGTAAGCGTTACTGTAGTCTATAACAACAAAATTTATGGTTTAACATATGCAATCTAATGTTGGTCTCGATAAGATGGTTCACATTTGGGGATAAATGGGGGATTTATGACACACCTGTAGTAAGAAAACCATACGTGATAGGGAAAAAACTAACTATATTTTTGAGATCAGCGCACTCAAATTATATAGAATCACCAACTAGTTTGTAAAAATCGATCGACAAGTTTTCAAATGTGTACTGGTGGTATTAATGTTTTTTAGAGTTAATTTCTTTTATTGATTTATCTCAATGATCATCAAGTAAAACGGATCACCTGAAGATCAGGGGCCCCAATTTTCCCACCTGAAGATCAAGGCCCCCACATTTTCCTACCTGAAGATCAGGGCCCCCAAATCAAAGGAAGATAAAAAGAATAAGATCAGAAAAATTTTATTGTGATAAAAAAAACACTTTATGAGAAACATAAAGGTGGATTGGGTTGGGGGGGATAATCTTCAGGTGATCTATATATATATATATACACACACACAGTATATGCCCGGTTAGGTTAATTGAATGCCCATTTAGGTCAACTGAATACCCGGTTAGGTCAACTGTACACCCTTGATGATTGGTTAGGTTAAATCGTGATATTTTCGTTAGTTTTAACGAAAATATCACAACTTAACCTAACCAATCGTCAAGGGCGTACAGTTGACCTAACCGGGCATTCAATTAACCTAACCGGGCATTATATCCCATAGAATGAATTGTTTGTTTTATTTGTCAAAACTGGGCAACTATGACATTTCATGTCCCGCTTTATAAGGCCGTGTTGTTTAAACCAGCAGAGAACCCTTCGTGCGGGTAACAAAAATATCCTGGCCTACGGGCGGAATATTTTTGGTAGTTCCTGGGAAGGCTGTTGTTACTTTTCGGGTAATACAAAGTTACTGTACAGGGTGTTCTAAAATTCCCGTCACCCCCTACAAACTGTATAGTATATTGTAATACCAATTTTATTTTTGTGTGATTAATTGAATTTATATGTGAATTATTGGCATTTTTTTCTTTTCCAGTATTAGAGTTGTGTGAACAATGGCAGACCAGTCCACTTAGACTCTGGAGGAAAGGATAGTGATGAGCACATGTGCTCATGAAAGGTCATATACTGGCAAAACGATGCATGATATCCAAAATAATTTCAACACAAGATTCAATCAGGCTGCACCACCAAACAAGACGGTATTACGCTGGGAGAAAAAGCTGTTTGAAACTGGCTCCATCAAGGACAGACCACGGTCGGGAAGACCAACAACGCAAGCAGAATAATGTGAAGGTGTAATTGCATCGGTGGCTCGTTCACCGAAAAAAATCACTTCGGAAACGTTCACAAGAACGTGTAGTCCCCATGTCCACAATGAGAGATCACATGACAAAAGATCTCGGCATGAAACCATACCGCCCGTCATTTGTTAATGAATTAAGCGATACAGAAATGCAGAAACGATATGAAGCCTGTGAACGTTTTTTTGACCGTTTTTCCAACAATTCCTGCACGTGGAACAGTGATTTTTTTCTGACGAGTGTGCAATTTACCGTAGCGCTAAATTGAGGAATGTTTACTTTTGGAGCAAGGAAAATCCACACTTCTTTCAGGAACTGGAACACTATCCACCGCACGTGATGATATGGGCTGCAATGTCTGCCAGGAACTTGTTCGGTCCACATTTTTTTGTGGGTCTTGTCAACCAAACTGCCTACCTCAACATGTTACGGGACTGTTTTGTGCCTGAGCTCGAACGTTTTTAGAGCTGCTTGGTTCGGGTGTGGTTTCAAGAAGATGGTGCTCCGGCTCATTTTGCTATTAATGTGAGGGAATTCCTCAACGAAGTGTTCAGAGACAAATGGAGCGGCCGTGGCTCGCAACATTTACCTGCCCCGAAGTCCAGATCTGTCTTCATGTGACAATGCGTTATGGGGTTTCGTCAAGCAGAACGTATCCCGGGTGCGTTACGCACAACAAAGGAACTAAAACACGCTGTTCGAGATGCATTTGGTGCAATCACTCCAACAATGCTGCGTCGATTCTCACACCGCACATGGAGGCGCATAATCCTTTGTTACGAAAATGATGGTGCACGCACAGATATTCTTGATGAGTAACTGTATTTACTGTAATTAAAGTAATTGTTGCTAATGACTTGTTTCTTAAATTACACCTACCACATATAAATACAATTAATCACACAAAAATAAAATTGGTATTACAATATGTACATTTTGTAGGGGGTGACGGGACTTTTCGAACATCCTGTACAATAAAAAATATTATTTATATATATTTTTTTTTCAACGAAAATATCACGACTTAACCTAACCAATCGTTAAGGTAAAATTTTAAATTAATTTTTTATTTATTTTTACTGTCCAATCAAAAATAATATATATATATATATATATATATATATATATATATATATACACACACAGTGTGTCCGTAAAGTCATGGTGGGATTTTAAATAGCTATATTATTGCAACGAAACATGAGATGAAAAAAAGGCAAATTGAAGAACAACTCTAAAAGAATAACTTTATTTAACGTAGTTCGATATGGCTCCTCTGGTAGCCCTGCAGACATCTAGGCGGTGATTCAATTCCAGCCACACACGCCCAAGAACATCAGGAGTGACGGATGCGATAGCTTCCGTGATTCGCTCGTGCAAGTGATGAATATCCCTAATGGGTACACTGTACACGCTTTGCTTGACGTAACCCCACAAATAAAAGTCCAAAGGTGTCAGGTCCGGAGAGCGTGGAGGCCATGGCTTCCATTCTCCTCTTCCTATCCATCTCTGTGGAAATTTTTCATTAAGGAATTCTCGAACAACGTTGGCATAGTGCGGAGGAGCACCATCTTGCTGAAAGATGACATTATTGTCAATAAATTGGGGTACTGCAAAATGTTCCAACAGAGCGAGGTAGTTGTGTGACGTCACAGTGGGTTCCGCGAAGAAAAGTGGGCCAATCACTCGATCTCGTGCTAGAGCACACCACACATTAACTTTCGGGCTATTACGCTCATGTTCAACATAGGCATGTGGACAGCCTAGACTAACTACGAGATAAAGGTTAAGCTTAGCCTAGACTAACTACAAGATACAATTTTGAGAGTTGTTCTTAAATTTGGCATTGTTTTATCTCATTATCATGTTTCGTTGCAATAATATAGCTATTTAAAATCCCACCATGACTTTACGGACACACATCACCGCCTAGATGTCTGCAGGGCTACCAGAGGAGCCCATATCGAACTGCGTTAAATAAAGTTATTCTTTTAGAGTTGTTCTTCAATTTGCCTTTTTTTCATCTCATTATCATGTTTCGTTGCAATAATATAGCTATTTAAAATCCCACCATGACTTTACGGACACACTGTATATATATATAAACTGCAAACACGCAGTATAATTAACGTAAAGAACGACGCTTGTATAGGAGAATATTCTGCGCAAGATGAGAGAGAGAGAACGAAACAAATGAAAAAATGAGGTAACCACCCGGGATCTTCCGATTGCCGGTCAGATATGATAACCATTACACCACGGGCCTCACTCAATCAAATGCCGTAATTCTTCTACATACGCACAGAAACCAATGCCCCAAGGGGGCACCTTCCGCATGCCGTACATTATATACATTTAAACTGCAAACACGCAGTATAATTAACGTAAAGAACGACGCTTGTATAGGAGAATATTCCGCGCAAGATGAGAGAGAGAGAACGAAACAAATAAAAAAATGAGGTAACCCTTGGGGCATTGGTTTCTGCGCGTATGTAGAAGAATTACGGCATTTGATTGAGTGATGCCCGTGGTGTAATGGTTATCATATCTGACCGGCAATCGGAAGATCCCGGGTTCGATTCCCGGGTGGTTACCTCATTTTTTTCATTTGTTTCGTTCTCTCCCCTCATCTTGCGCGGAATATTCTCCTATACAAGCGTCGTTCTTTACGTATATATATTATATATATATATATATATATATATATATAACGTAAAGAACGACGCTTGTATAGGAGATATCCGCGCAAGATGAGAGAGAGAGAACGAAACAAATGAAAAAATGAGGTAACCACCCGGGAATCGAACCCGGGATCTTCCGGTTGCCGGTCAGATATGATAACCATTACACCATGGGCCTCACTCATTCAAATGCCGTAATTCTTCTACATACGCGCAGAAACCAATGCCCCAAGGGGGCACCTTCCGCATGCCGTAACATTATATACATGCCCCTTGGGGCATTGGTTTCTGCTCGTATGTAGAAGAATTACGGCATTTGAATGAGTGAGGCCCATGGTGTAATGGTTATCATATCTGACCGGCAATCGGAAGATCCCGGGTTCGATTCCCGGGTGGTTACCTCATTTTTTCATTTGTTTCGTTCTCTCTCTCATCTTGCGCGGAATATCTCCTATACAAGCATCGTTCTTTACGTTAATTATACTGCGTTTGCAGTTATATATATATATATATATCCCCACAAGGGGTTCTAAGCTCGTGCTCTTGAGTGCTCTTTGTGCTCGTTTGTACGTGCTTGTTCCTGGAGGTTTCACGTGCGCCCTCCCGGCCCTAGCACCCAAGGATGATGGGGCTCGACCCTGCAGTCCTTGTCATCCTTGGTCTTTTTCCACTTCGACTGTCCCCTCCACCCTTTCTTTTTCCTCTGTCTTTCCTCTCACTTTTTCTTTGTTTTTCCGCTGAGATATGCCCTTTAAATAGAGGCGAATCGGTTCTTCCTGAACTAAAAAAAAATATATATATATATATATATATATATATATGAGTGTGTATATATAGGAATATAATGATTCCTCTACTGAAAACCCTGATCATACCCAAATTGGAATACTGCTCGGTCCTAACATCCCCATATAAAAAAGAAGACATTAGTCAGCTGGAAGGGATCCAGAGAAGCTTCACAGCCAAGATCAACGGGTGCAAAGAACTAAATTACTGGGAAGGTTACGCGAACTAGACCTATATTCACTGGAAAGGAGAAGAGAGAGATACACCATTATTTACATTTGGAAAATAATGGAGAAACTAGTCCCTAATCTTACTATGAACCCTATAACTCCCCAAACAACGGTGGAAGGTAGAAACGGTAGACTGTGTCGTATTCCCAAATTGAAGGCGAGACAGGGAACATCCTTAACCCTGAAAGAAAATAGTTTCGTAGTGAGAGTACCAAAACTGTTTAATCAGTTGCCCAAAGACCTAAGAAACACGGAGGGAGTTGCAGTGGACATCTTCAAAAGAAGACTAGACGCCTGCCTCAGAACAATCCCGATGAGCCGGGCGTACCTGGCTATGTGAGGTGGAGAGCACAAGAATCCAACTCACTACTTCACCAAGCCAACTCGAGAGGAGGGGCGACAAGCTTGACCTTCGAGAAATGAGAAATCATCGCGCGAAACCTTTGTAAAGTAAGGTAAGGTAAGGTGTATATAGATATATATACTCGTATATTTTTAACATTAAAATTAACCAAGTGGTTAGGTTAAATGAATGCCCTGTTAGGTTAATTAAATGCCCTGTTAGGTCCAGTAAATGCCCAGTTAGATTAATTGAATGCTCAGTTAGATCAACTGTACGCCCTTGACGATTGATTAGGTTAAGTCATAATATTTTCGTTAAACCTCGACGTTCAATAATTTTCCCTTAGGTTTCGATTAATTTTAAGCAACTTTTACCCAATAATTTTTTCTCTCGAGGAGCCGTTTCCGTGTTTTAGGGTGGGACAGACAGACAGACAGACAGACAGACAGACAGCGTGTGTGTGTGTGTGTGTATATATATATATATATATATATATATATATATACAGGTTTTTTAAAAATTCAAATTTTTGTCTAATTAAAAAAATATATATAATTTTGGGATCACCTGAAGATCAGGGCCCCCATGTATTCTTGTTTTTTGCTCTACAGTACGAAATATAATACTAAATTAAATTGAATTCCCGGTTAGGTCAACTGTACGCCCTTGACGATTGGTTAGGTTAAGTCGTGATATTTTCGTTAGTTTTAACGAAGATATCATTTGGTAATTGAAGTTAGGGGCCCTGATCTTCAGGTGATTCTAATTTTGTTTGCTGAATCGCAAATGCATAGAGTGAAAAGCACGCGCTAGAGCTCCGCCCATTTTATGACGTATCTATGATGTCACTATCTTTCAACCAATCCGAAATACAAAGGGACGGACGGACGGACAGGACTCCTTTTTTACGGTATAGATATGATGCGTGTTGTTGAAACACGTAAAAGTATAATGATGCGGTTGTTTAACCTCCTTCACAACAGCTAAGGTCATGACGGAGGGGACCTCGAGCTTTACTGTGGGAGCCGAACCACAAGTCGCTACATAATGACTTTTGCGCCACCTGAGGGTGGCGCAAAAATTAGGGGTCAAAGGGTCATCATTGCATAAATTATAAATTTTTTAACTAAAAAACTGTAAATTGTAATTTTTTTTAACGAAAAAAGTAATTTTTATTTAAAAATAATGGCGGCCATAGAACGGAAATGATATATTCTCTCTAGCTTTTTTGACACCTGACTTTTACGCCACCCTGTTTATACAGGGTGAGTGAAAAGTCTAAAAATGTTATACATACAAATAATTTGTTAATAATAAATAAATTCCAATGATAACACTGCAGTGTATGCGATACTTTTCAAAGCAACTATAAAAGGCCAGGAATGATCCTACGGTAGAACAGAAAGGCCCTACGCCCTACACCCTACACCCTAGCCCCAGTCGGCGCGTGTCAGTAAGGATAGAATACAGCAATGAAGAAAAAGTGTATCTTGTATCGGGTGCCATTTATTATAATAATTGCGAAGAAAGTTTGCGTTTATTTCAACAAAAATATAATAAACTACCGCCAAATGCAACTACTCTTCGATACTGGACGCTCAAACTTTTGGAAACAGGGAGCCTGGTAAAAGATCGTTCAAGAAGCGGAAGGCCAGTAACAGCAACAGGAGACAACAACAAAGAAAATGTCCTCGCCACTTTTCAACAAGATCTAACAACTTCAACGAGAAAACTCGCACAGAAATTGGATAGTTCCAAATTTTCAGTAGCAAAAATATTGAAATCACAAGGGCACCACGATTACAAATCTATTTACTCTCGGCTCATATACGACGATGATTCTGATAGACAACTGCAGTTTGCTGAAATAATGAGACAAAAGTTCAACATAGATCTTGATTTCATTCGAAAGATCAATTTTTCAGATGAATGTGCCTTCGGTTTAACGAGAAAAGCAAACAAACACAACGTTCACTAGTGGGCGAAAGAAAATCCCAAAATACAAATAGGTAAACCCGTTAAAACGGCTACACTAACAGTTTGGGCGTGCATTCGTTATTCAGAACTCGTTTCTTGTGACATATCGAAAGATACAATGGCTGGCAAACGCTATTGCCAAGTACTGAAGGACAAAATTTTGCCACAGTTTACGAATGGCGTTGGCAGGAATTGGCTTTATCAACATGATCATGGAGCATCCCCACATTACTCTGCAGCTGCTCACGAGATTCTGGATACGAACCTTGAAGGAAGATGGCTTGGGCAGCGAGATCCCATCGAGTGTCCAGCCAGATCACCTGATTTAACCCATGTGATTTCTGGCTTTGGGTTTATTTGCGTGACACTCTACACTCCTGGTTTCATCTATCTAAATGTGAATGCCCTTGCCCGCAAAATAGATGAACAACTGAAAAGGATCCCACTCGACATGTTCAGAAGAATAATGAAGAGTTTCACAGAAAGAATCCACAAATCATAGCGGATGGAGAACTCTTTGAAGATTAAATTACAATTTAACAAAATATTTGTCTGAATAAAATTCTTATAGACTTTTTGTTTGATTTGTCTCATCATTTGCTAAATTTTCACTTCTAACACTAAATATTAAAAATCAAAGATTTAAGCAGTTAAGATGTAGCTAAGCAGTTAAGATGTAATCTCATTAAGGTAAATATTTTTCACATTATATTTCTATTTAAGGTAAATATTATATTATATTTTATTAGTAATTTTGTCAAAAAAAAATTTTTGCCGCATCCGAATTAAACCTAACCTAAAAATGGCACGCATCAAAAAATGGTTGGCCACCACTGACTTAGACAAATGTTTGAAGCTCCACAAAAGTCCTTATCAAAGGCTGGTTATTAATTCATTTTTATGAAACTAACGTTCTGTTTATTAGTTAATCCGTGGTGACAATAGTTAATCCGTGGTGATTAGTTAATCCGTGGTGACAATGAAGTATTTCATTACATGTTTTCATACATGTTGAATATCCAAAATTATCCAGATATGAACGCGTACTACTCACCTAAGAAGTTAATGAAGTGCCAAGTCTTACCGTGTGAGAGTTGCCTCACTTCTTGAATCCAAGTTTGTTTTTGTTGCTTCTTGATCGTCGATTCAAACTTGGCATCGTCGACCAATGTGCGGCGTCGAGACGGGTACCCATTCTAAAGGCAGAAAAGTAGGGTAAGAATTTTACTTGTTCGAAAGCGGTGGTTCCCAACCTTTTTTTTGCTGCGACCCTAAACTGGCCACCAACGAGACCTCCCGACCCTCAGGCTTACGATAAAATTTAAATATGTATATAAATATAAACTGAATTAAGAAATAGTGAATATAGTGACCCTACTTGAGGACCCCCGCGACCCTGATTTGGGTCGCGACCCGAGGTTAGAAACCACTGTTCTGAAGGTACAAAAAAGATGAGGGTTCATTTATTTGATCCCGATCCGTTATCTTTTGCGAGGACGTGGAAATGTTATCAATGTTTTTTTCAAAAGACTGTATTATTATATTTCATTACTGGTGTTGGGATTGCAAAATTGGGAGTTCATTAATATGATTTGTGATAGAATTTTTGTAACATAAATGAAAAACAAGTTAGGTTTAGTACGTAAATTATAAAGTTAGGAAATAGCCTGAGATGAACTTAAAAGAGTACGTGACTTCCGTACGGAAAATTATTTGCAAGTTCCAGGATCAGACGGAAAAGGAACGTTAAAATTATTTTCCAAATACGAAATGAAAAAAACTTAAGCTCTGATGCGGGAAAACAACAGCGCAGCGCCAAGAGAAAATCACTGAGTCAGTGAAAAGAGTGGAGAAGTTGTCGTAGAAATAGGATCGTACAGCAAGCAGTCCATCAGAAATTCGCATTCTCTTTCCCCCTCCTTTCGTCATTTTTACTTTAATTTCCATCGAGCCCGTGGGGAATGGGGACCACTTTTAAGATAAACGTAGGCCAGTAAATTAAATTCAATTCCCTCCTAGGGCCAACTCGAAGGAAACGTTCCGTAGGCCCTAGTCCTATTCTTCTCTTCCCCTTCCCATCTAGGCTATATTAATTTTCTTAAACCTATTTGAATTCCGATCAAAACCTATTCCCCTTTAATATTAATTGTATAACGCAAGTGTAAAGTTAATTTAATTTGTAAAAGAACATAAGATTAAAGTAGAAACACTTTTTGTTGTTTTTATAACGACAGTTAAAGGTAAATTCTGAAATTATTACAAAGATAAACAATAACAGTTGCTTAATAAATGCAAAAAACTTCACTTTTTTCTAAGTGAAGGTCAAAATATGAAAATAAAAACCCACTCTAATAGACAGAGTTTATTTCCACGACAGTTTCGACGCCCACTGGCATCCTCCTCGGGAGGATGCCTCGGGAGGATGCCAATGGGCGTCGAAACTGTCGTGGAAATAAACTCTGTCTATTAGAGTGGGTTTTTTATTTTCATATTTTGACCTTCACTTAGAAAAAAGTGAAGTTTTTTGCATTTATTAAGCAACTGTTATTGTTTATCTTTGTAATAATTTCAGAATTTACCTTTAACTGTCGTTATAAAAACATCAAAAGGTTTTTCTACTTTAATCTTAAATTTCCACGACAGTTTCGACGCCCACTGGCATCCTCCTCGGGAGGATGCCTCGGGAGGATGCCAGTGGGCGTCGAAACTGTCGTGGAAATAAACTCTGTCTATTAGAGTGAGTTTTTATTTTAACAGTTGCTTAGTTGGAGTATAAAGTGGAAATAAATAATAGGAAGAGAGACAACATAAAATGTCGGCGCTACCACATCAAACGCAAATTGCAACTTCGTCACACTCACCCACGAACGGAGCAATGAATGAAAGGAAGAATAATTCATTTTCATTCATGGCGGGGTTGGGGGTGGGGGGGTCACCTTGGAAGGGACGTCAACACGGGAGATATATTCGTTTTACACGAGTTCTGTAATTTGCCAGTAAATTTATTCTTTCACATAAACAGTACCATACTCAAGAAGACAATGAAACTAACTTGTACTCATCGTCTTGAAGAGAGTAAGAACTGTATAATTGAGTGTATATAAAATATAGTATTGGCTAATACACGAAACTACACAGATGTCGCAGCTGTTTATTGCAGAAATGTAAAGAAATGAATGAAATAACATACGTGACAAAGTTCTTTAATCTTACTTCTATTTCTTCTGTTCTTGACTACAAATTCTTGTACCGTCAATTTTTGCTGTCGCTCTCTACGTTGTGACGCGTGTCTGGTGTTGATTTTTCGCATTTTAATTTATTTTAATTAAAATAAAAATGATTTAAAAAAAACAACCTCTTTTATCGATTGAAATAAATATAAAATTAATTTTAACATAAAATAAATTTGGCCCTTAAGTTTCCGGCTTTACTGGGCTCTCATTTGAAGAAACGAGTCAGGTGGAGTGACAGTAATATCAGCTACTATTATTTAATTTATATCTATGAACAGGTGTGGAATATTAGGAGAAATATGTTTAATTTTCAGCGGTAACGGATGATTTCCCGCAGTGACGAATGCGTAACTCGATGCGGGATTATTGGGTTACTCTAATTTTCATCTCTTTAAAATGGTTTTTAATTTATAAAAAAACGGAACTGTTCTTTTCCTTTAATTAAATTTACGTCTTCATCAGATGCAATTTGTTGCGATTCAGGTGATGCTGTTTTGTAACGCCATTCTTTACTCGACACAATTCTCTCTCTCTCTCTCTCTCTCTCTCTCTCTCTCTCTCTCTCTCTCTACTTTTTCTCCTTCGCATGCATTTGGGGTCACAGGGAATCCATATATCGATTGGTGTTATTCAGAGACTCGCGCTTTATACATGTATTTTGCTGCATACAATTATTGCAGTCATTATACATATAACTTATCATGTTAAATTGGGCGTAAGAATAACAGTAATGCTTTTAGGCACACTAAATATAATTAACACGGAGTATAACGGAATAGTTCAACCTCAGACCCGTTAAAATATTTAAAACACAACTCAGTCGACGTCACATATATATTAAGATTTTTCTACTGTTTTCCTTTGTATTGTAATTAAGATTTTAAAGGTAAACTGTAATTTATTATGAAAATTAAAAAGTTTATTGGCAGACCATAGTCCATATGACAAATATTAATAATACGAACTGACAATAGAATACATTGACAATTCATATATTAAGGATAGAAATATATACGTACAATTAATGAGAAATTAATACAATTAATGAGAAATACGGTAATGTCGAAGTTAATTGAAGTCACAGACAGACGTTTTCATACCATGAATTCCATAGCTTAGAAAACATATGGCAGAACTGATGAATAGCTTGGATAGGCGGGGTTGGTTGATTTTTGAAACCTTTCTGTCCCAAATTATTGTTTTGAGCTAAAAAAAATAATTTTAACACTTAAAAATGTTAAAAATAGGTATGGAAACATAAACGAAACTTTGTTTAGAAATTTATTTAATTAATTACACTAGAAATTATATTATTCTAGTGACGTTATCGAGTAATAAGAGGAACTAACGTAACTTTGGTACTTTGAATGAAACAAATAAAAGCAATATTTGTCCTTTGCTAAACACAGCGGTAATGGTACATTACACTTTCGGCATTTTAGACGAGAGTTAGCCCTTCATATAGTTTCTGCATCTTTTTTTGGGTTCTAAATGCTCAGGCCAATTTTAAAAAAACTGCCAGATATTGCTATGCAGTTAATTGTTATATTCAAATGCCCTAAGGCATCATTGAAGCTAATCTGAGGAAATTACATGTAGACCTACTTTTTGTTGATGATGCCATATGGAATGGCTGGGACAGAAAGGATTAATTTTTTGCATTAGATTGTATTGAACACGTCTTGTTACCTCCGGGAAGCTGGGGACATTTCGGGTAGCAAATATTTGTAAAGCTGAGAATCTCGGGGGTAATTTATGTAGGAGTCTAAAAGATCTGTTGTACAGCAAATTTATGGTTCTGCCAGAACCTTTTTATAATTCACCCAGAATTGCTGTCCGTATATATATTACTGCAGAAAGTATGAAAAAAAGTGTCTTTAACTTCACTTGTACAGAGCCGGAAGTTCCTTATAGTCATATTCACTTTAGCACAAAGCTTCCAAGGGCGGATCTAGGCATTTTAGTAAGGGGGGTTCCAAAGAAAAAAGGGCACCCCCTAAAATAAAAAGGGCACAGTACTAAAAAAAATTTCTTAAAACAGGCCACCAATGAGCGAGTGTAAAATCAATTGTATTGTTTTATTAGATCAGTTTCATTCAAATATGATACAAAATAAAAATCTAATTTGGATACAACAGTTATCACAGAAACTTTTTCAAACAATTACAAATGACTTGCCAATTAAAAGAACTATCGGAATAAGATAAAGATAAAAATAGTGATATGGTTGCACAATACTAAGGGCACCTATGAAACCCATTACAACTACAAATTTGGAAGTAAAATGTGTACAGATAAAGACTCAAAATAAAATTTGAATAAAATAAAATAACCATGATTTACTTACAAAAACAAAATTTGTTTTCAAAGGCACACACATCATTCAAATAGGGCGCCACTTGCACTTGAAAAAAGGGCACTTGCAAGAAATTGAAAGGCGGGGGTCCAGACGTCGCCGACCACCTCTCTAGATCCGCCTATAGCTTCGATATTGTTTTCTTATATCTGAGTCATCAATAAAGGAGCTGGTGATAGTTTGACCCAAATACTTAAATTCTTGTACTTCCTCAATTGCTTCACCTCTCATTTTAAATCAAATATCAGCTGGCTGATTAGAGCTTTTAGGGTGGAATTGCATAATCTTAGTTTTTGTAACATTAAAAAGAATATCACGTTTCTGCGAATACACTTCGCAGACTTTTAGCAGCCGATCCAGACCTTGAACAGAGGGACTTATTAACACCATATCATCGGCATAAACTAAGTTATTTATCCTTGTGTTATCTATACAACATCCAACTGTTGCCTCATTAAATAGAGCAATTAATCCATCAATATACACATTAAACAGCAGAGGAGAGAACACGGAGCCTTGCCTCACCCCCTCAACCCGGAAGAGGAACCAAAGCATTTTAGATAGTACATTGCTCCACCCAACAGTAAACGATTGGTGGGAATACCAAAATTTCAATAAATTTAATATGTACATGGGACTTTTCCTGTCTTCTAGTTTTTTAAATAAAATATCTCGGAAACAGCTATAAATGGTGAATTACTGTGAGTGTATTTAAATATAATTTCCTTCAATACATAGATACACATATCAGTTGAGTGAGACCTTTTAAAACCAAACTGATTAGGAGATGTCCATAAGTAATCATTTAATAGGTGTAACAAGAGTTTCTCTCGTAGTTTCGAGAAGCAGGAGGCGACAGCAATAGGCCTGTAATTATTGCTGGACAGAATGTCTCCATACTTATTTTTGACCAGGGGGCAAGATATATACCCCCATGAACTCTGCAGGGCTATAGCTGTGAGCAAGCATGGCCGAGAAGAGCAATAATATATGCAAACACACCACGTCATTGGCATATTTTAAGTGCTCATTCGATAGGTCATCTACCCCTGACGCAGAACCAGTCTTTAACTCTTTAATTAACCTCTTTACTTCAGGAACTGATATCAAAGTATTTTCCATTGTCCCTCCCACAGGCGTTTCGCTGCAGCCTATCTTAAGATTATCCCTACTCACACTATTAAGAAGGTTTGAGTAGTAGTTTTTCCACAGCCTTGCAATTTCATCCTCCCCCGACACCCCATCGATTGTCGGAGGCAGGGCATTTTTGACACCCGTTTGATTCTTAACGAATTTCCAAAATTTGTTATAATTTAAGTGAGCTTCACGGGCTTTTGATACTCGAATAGACTTCTTCCTGTTTACATCGCCTTATGGCTGCCTTATACTGACCCCTACTTCTACACATATTCATGTATACTGGTCCTAATCTCGGTCTACCATGACGGCACCACAAATCGTAGGCGTCTTTCGATTCTCTCTTCAAGGGGGCAATAAAATCATTCCATCCAGAAATAATCTTAGTATGATAGTCGTAAGATTTAATCGGGGGTCTTCTTGCTTCTCTTAACAGGGATGCTAAATTATTATATCTATCTATGAGTTTACAGTGAAAATCATTTGAACAAGGATTACTACAGGCAAGATGCAAAATTTTTAAATTATTAAAGAAGTAACATGTTCCGTCTTTATATTTTATTTTCTGTTGCATATTAACATTAGACCAATCGACGCGATTATTCTTACCTATTGAGATCTTGTTATTTCGTGTTGCACATACGTTGGTAAAATTAATTAATAGTTCTAACGGTCTATGATCAGAAAGAAGAAAATCATGCAGAATATGAACTCTAACAATTCGACCCTTTAGATTATTACTAGTGAGACAGTGATCAATCCACCTTGTGGCACCACCACTCATATCACTAACGTATGTGAAATTACCAGTAGTTACATCTAACACAACTACATCAATTATACTTAATTTAGCCGACTCGAGCATGTTACTCAATTCTACAAAAACTTCCGAATTCACACGCGCATTAAAATCCCCATTATTATACAGTGAGAATATTTGGGATTATCTGATAGTGACTTAATTTTATACAGCAAATCAATCTATTCCTCTAGATTACTGCCGTTGTTGTATGGTAAATAGCAGTTTACAATTAATATGCAATCAATGTTCACTTGTAATTCAATGCCTAACAACCTTACATTATCACTTGTTAATAAGAAAAATTTTGCCAAAACATAACATTTTTAAGAAAATAACCCCACCAAAGGGCCTACCGTACATTAACTCATTTGATAAGTCTACTGCTGAGGATGCATGATACATAAAGTCATCATGGATAGTAGAGAGAAATTTTAGCTCTTGTTAAGGTAACCAGTGCTCTTGCAAGAGTATCAAATCTGCACTGTCATAGATTTTATGAACATCTCCACTTGAATTCATTACTGACCTTACGTTATACAGTATGCGACTATTTTCAACAAGTCAGCCGCAAGAAATGATAGAAAAAGTATAATCATTATTATTATTATTAGTAGTAGTAGTAGTATATAAATAGTACAAATTTGAGGCATTGCAGTTAGGACGCCTATTATTATTATTATTATTATTATTATTTGTCTATTACCAAATCTCCTGGAAAAGTGAATAAATTCTTTAACAGTAATACCACCTGGCCACTGGCACACATTGTACGGATTAAACTGCGAGTTTACACCTCTGATTATATTTATTACTTTAAATGATTTATAATATGGGGATTTGGTATTTAGTTTATTAACTAACAAGACATTGTATTCACCATAGATTCTTCCACCATGTGGTGAATATCGCTTTCCTCGTTCGAGAGCTGAGTAGTATAGCCGCAAAGGGAGAGTGCAGGAATGTTGCAGGTTATTATGCAATGTTGCAAAGGGGGTGTTGCAAAGGGGATGTTGCAAAGGGGGGTGGGGAAAGGGGGGTGGGGGGGGAAACTGGGGGCGGCGTTATCCCCCAAGAGAAAGAAGGAGGAGAGGAGAGAAAGGAGGAGAGGTGTTCACCTGGCAGGAGCCAAGTGCACACTGAGACTTCCAGCCGGCTGGCGTTGTTTTATAGGCTCCTAATCAGCAGTTGGCTGAGTTGCCAGATAGCGCCATGTATTCCATTGTATACATTATTATCCTAATCAGCCAGTTGGCTGAGCCAGAGACGCCTGAAGAAGAAGAGATGCCTTAGGAGGGAGAGGCGCCTGAAGAAGAGAGAGATGCCTGTAGGGGGGAGACGCCTGAAGGAGAGAGGATAGGTGCACATGCAGGAGTACACATGCAGTAGGTACACATGCTGGAGGTACCAATACAGTAGGTACACATGCTGGATGTACACATGCAGGAGTACACATGCTGGAGGCAAACATGCAGGAGAGAGAGAGAGAGAGAGGCGCCTGAAGGAGAGAGAGAGAGAGAGAGCTGAAGGGGGAGAGAGACACCTGAAGGACAGAGTGGAGTTCTCCCCAAATTTATTTTCGTTTCCCTAACCTAAGAGGCCACTATGGGGTTTACCAAAGGGCATGAAATAGAAGGAGCAAGCTCCTTACTCGGCCGGAGCCGAGGGGGGAATGGTTCTTCATCAACTTCGCGATCTTTATAATCCTCTATTCTGGCTGAGTTGCCAGATAGCGCCATGTGTCCCATTAATCGTGTAGCGATTGCACATCAATTATCATTATTATTATTATTATTTCTACAATGAAACGGGTTCGGGTCGAAGAACGGGCGAGAGATCTTCCCCCCAATATATATATATATATATTATTATATATATTATATATATTATTTATTTTATAACATTTAATTTTAGTTTAGAAGCAAATTTGACTTCATTGAACTTAAAGAAACAAATAACATAGTTTACCTTCGAAAACGTCATAATAGAAAACTTCATTTTACGGTAAACTATGTTATTTCGATTTGAAGATGAACGAAACAAATAACATAGTTATCCATATTCCAGATAGCGCCATGTGTCCCATTAATCGTGTAACACATATTAACGGCTGTTATTCCAAATGTACTTGTTATATATATAATACCTAATGAATCATATAAAATACCACAATATATGGTTATACAAGATTCAACCGTATAAAATAACACAAGCGTCTCTTTCATTACGTTTTAATAGAATTAATTGAAGATGAACGAAGCAAATAACGTTGTTATCCATAATTCAACCAACCATAGAATACAGATTATATATATTATATATAATATATATATATATATATATATATATATAAAGCAATTGTGCACCACAATATGGTAGATGAATTAAATAATTACACACTTAATTGAAATATAGATGTATATAGTGGATTATATGCAAAATATAACATCAACTTGAGATTCCTTGAAGTTGAACGAAGCAAATAACATAGTTTACCTTCGAAAACGTCATAATAGAGGATATTTAATTTTATGGCTAACTATTTCGACATAAGTTTACTATAATTATTCAGTCTTTTAAATATCTTCTGATATATATATATTTATATATCATGAAAATACAGGAAAACACAAACGTGTATTAATTTAAATGAAACATACGAGCCTCATTCCCCAACCCGGTTATATATATATATATTATATATATATATATATAGTGGAGCTAGTTTTAGCCGTTTAAGGTGATAATGATTTAATTGTATGCAACGATTGATTTAGGCAATGACTGATTGCTTTATAATGATAGGCTGGGTTAATAATTTATGATGTAAATACAATCACCGATTGGAATGAATTGTTATTTGATTAGATCCACCATACTATTAGAAGTGACCGAAATGGCAGCGAGGTCACCAGCTTTGGTTTACGGCCAAAGCAAATTAATTAAGGTTATGAAAGACACCTTACTTTTGTAGTTTATTATGAAAATAAATCCGTTATTTTATTCACTGTGATATAACAAGAATTGACAGTAATTAATTGGTAGTTTTACGTTATGCTTATGGCATAGGCTTAGCTAATAAGATGAAATGTTAATAGCTTAATTGACACGTAATAAATAATGTAATACTCATCGATGGTATGTAAATGGCATGCAACATAGAACATTGAATAGGCCTAGTTAATGATATAAAGAATGCACGTGCGTTTGGTACATTGAATGGAAAACATGACACTGATTAAGTAGGCTAAATGATTGCATGGATGCACATAGAATAATTGATGTGGCCTAATAATAATGGATTGAAATGCTTGCACCAATATCATTTTATAAAGGACATTATGTGAATGTTAAGTGATTACGTCAAGAGAACATTTATTTAAACACACATTTATATGACTTGAACATAATGACGGATGGTACGCGGAATAAACGGTATTGAATTGACACTTGAATTGGATGATAGGCCTACTGCGTTATTAACGGGTCAATGGACGCGTGATTACACACTTTGGGAGTATAGCCTACCGTTCGGCGGTAGGCTAATGTAGGTTTCTGAGTACTTACGAATATGATGTACTTAGCTTAGGGCGATGTAAAACTTGAAGACGGGCTGAAGACAGAACCTATTACGCAGATTCGAGCTGTCGTTGTTCGTTAAGCCTCTTGAGATGATGGATGTAGGCTTCGTGGAGGCCTGAGGTGATGTTACTTCTCGAGGTGCAGGCTGTCGGCCTGGGATGCTGAATATATCTCGAGGAATGTAGAGAAACTTGAAGGCCGACCCGGCAAACCGCAGGCCCGAAGTGATTCCGGTTGGGCCTCGTTGGATTGCTTCTGCAGGTGGTCTTTAGATCTTACGTGAAGACAAATTGTAGGCCCTGAAGAAAGTAGCGGCCACGGCCCCTCGGCCAGGGGGCCGGAAAGCGGTTGGTGGACGCGCTGCTCACGTGATGACGTGCGTCCGAGTGTGAGAGTGAGTGAGGGTGAGTATAAAGTGGAAGCTCCTTTTATACCGTAGGCCTGTGACGTAGACTTCATTCTTAAGACGCTTTGTCCACGCGTCTTTTAGTTGTTAACGGTTTTCATTCGCTCCCATTGGGGAAAAATAGACGCTCCATTGTTTGACTCTTGCCCACGTGTGTTTTCCAAGTTCTTTGATGAAGCGTGGAAGTAAAGTATTTCTGTCGATTTGTTGGTCTATTTCTTGTCGATCCGCTACAAGTAGTTCCCTCTCAGAGACGAAGGAACGATACTGAGAAGAAATACCATTCTGTTGGGAGACCTGATGAGGCCACTCCGAGATTTGACGCTTGGCCTGGTATATCGTGGAATTCCTGACGCAGGAAGGAGTGAAAGGTCGTCAGATGCTCGGAAGAGGAAACGCTGGTGTATGATGTGGGGGTTCCGCAGGGGGGTGGGGTTGGGGTACGGCAGGAATGGGGGACAGTGAGGAGCGAACGGAGGAAACGAGAGGGGCGGGGGGACTGTGTTGGTGGTCGAATGCTGTGCCCGTAACTCGTCGCGTGGTTGTTCTCGTTGAGGTCGCTCCTGCCGCAGGGGTTGGGCTTCGGCAGGAATGTGGAGCAATGAAGAGCGGACGAAGGAAACGAGAGGGGCGAGGGGGACTGTGTTGAGTTCGAATGCTGTGCCCGTAACTCGTCGTGTGGATGTTGTCGTCGAGGTCGCTCCTGCCGAAGGGAGAAAAAGAAACGTCGTTCAAGTCCACGAGCAGCAGGAATTAATCCACGGAATGATGCAAAGAGACAGTTGATGAAGGCAGGGGATCGCCAACCCTGTGCCTGAAGTGTTTGTTTTGCAGTTTGCTTGTTGCGTGGAGGCATGTGTGCACTCTGCTCGTTGACTAAAAGAATGCTTTCTTTTCCCGTAGGGAATGGGAAAGGGAAAACCCGTCGTGCTTACGGAAAAAAAATCGCTGATCAATGAGGCGCGTCACCAGATTTATCGCCAAATGATTTACCGTACAACGGCCGAGACGGGACCGTTGAATATTTTGGACGAGGTGGTGACGAAAGAATGCGCCGTTTGAAACGAATTTGGGACTGACTGCAGCGCTGGGGGGGTGGGGTGGGGTGGGGGTGAGTGTTGTCCTGATGCTCGGTGAGTTTCGTGAGTCCCTCCACGATCCGTATTACGGCGGAGCAGGACCCAATGCCAGTGGTGGCTTCTCCAAGGGGTCGCCGCGCCCCTGCCGTCGGGAGGCAGTGAGACTCGACTCAGGGGACGCACTCGGGAATTTGAAAGTTGCGGTGATTGTGCGACGGCACATGACCGCGAGACAGTAAGGCATTAAAGTACCGCGCGGAACGAATATCAATGTTTGCAAGTAGGCCTAGATAATTTCACTGAATTTATGAAACCGTACGTACATAGAAATTATTTGATGACTGCAGAAAATCACATTGAATTTATGAATACGTATTTACATAGAAATTATTTAATGTGGCTGCAAAAAAATGAAATGGTCAATAATAGCTAAACACAAGGATCGCTGTGAATAAATAACGTAAAATAAGATCGAGTCACTCCGGGGTTACACCAATTTATAGTGGAGCTAGTTTTAGCCGTTTAAGGTGATAATGATTTAATTGTATGCAACGATTGATTTAGGCAATGACTGATTGCTTTATAATGATAGGCTGGGTTAATAATTTATGATGTAAATACAATATCACCGATTGGAATGAATTGTTATTTGATTAGATCCACCATACTATTGGAAGTGACCGAAATGGCAGCGAGGTCACCAGCTTTGGTTTACGGCCAAAGCAAATTAATATTAAGGTTATGAAAGACACCTTACTTTTGTAGTTTATTATGAAAATAAATCCGTTATTTTATTCACTGTGATATAACAAAGAATTGACAGTAATTAATTGGTAGTTTTACGTTATGCTTATGGCATAGGCTTAGCTAATAAGATGAAATGTTAATAGCTTAATTGACACGTAATAAATAATGTAATACTCATCGATGGTATGTAAATGGCATGCAACATAGAACATTGAATAGGCCTAGTTAATGATATAAAGAATGCACGTGCGTTTGGTACATTGAATGGAAAACATGACACTGATTAAGTAGGCTAAATGATTGCATGGATGCACATAGAATAATTGATGTGGCCTAATAATAATGGATTGAAATGCTTGCACCAATATCATTTATATAAAGGACATTATGTGAATGTTAAGTGATTACGTCAAGAGAACATTTATTTAAACACACATTTATATGACTTGAACATAATGACGGATGGTACGCGGAATAAACGGTATTGAATTGACACTTGAATTGGATGATAGGCCTACTGCGTTATTAACGGAGTCAATGGACGCGTGATTACACACTTTGGGAGTATAGCCTACCGTTCGGCGGTAGGCTAATGTAGGTTTCTGAGGTACTTACGAATATGATTACTTAGCTTAGGGCGATGTAAAAACTTGAAGACGGGCTGAAGACAGAACCTATTACGCAGATTCGAGCTGTCGTTGTTCGTTAAGCCTCTTGAGATGATGGATGTAGGCTTCGTGGAGGCCTGAGGTGATGTTACTTCTCGAGGTGCAGGCTGTCGGCCTGGATGCTGAATATATCTCGAGGAATGTAGAGAAACTTGAAGGCCGACCCGGCAAACCGCAGGCCCGAAGTGATTCCGGTTGGGCCTCGTTGGATTGCTTCTGCAGGTGGTCTTTAGATCTTACGTGAAGACAAATTGTAGGCCCTGAAGAAAGTAGCGGCCACGGCCCCTCGGCCAGGGGCCGGAAAGCGGTTGGTGGACGCGCTGCTCACGTGATGACGTGCGTCCGAGTGTGAGAGTGAGTGAGGGTGAGTATAAAGTGGAAGCTCCTTTTATACCGTAGGCCTGTGACGTAGACTTCATTCTTAAGACGCTTTGTCCACGCGTCTTTTAGTTGTTAACGGTTTTCATTCGCTCCCATTGGGGAAAAATAGACGCTCCATTGTTTGACTCTTGCCCACGTGTGTTTTCCAAGTTCTTTGATGAAGCGTGGAAGTAAAGTATTTCTGTCGATTTGTTGGTCTATTTCTTGTCGATCCGCTACATATATAATATATATATATATATATATATATATATACCCTTTGGATAACCTTTGGTTAGCTTCCGCCCGAATTATTCATTCTGACGAAGGTCAAGCTTTCCACTCCACCTTAGACCTACAGTTTGAACCATCAACAGTCCCGCGTCTTAACCACTAGGACACGTAGGGCACCCATTTATCTGCCAACCACTTTCTTTTATTATGTATAATGACCACCTTAGACCTACAGTTTGAACCATCAACAGCCCCAGCGTCTTAACCACTAGGACACGTAGGGTGTCCATTTATCTGCCAACCACTTTCTTTTATTATGTGTAATGACCACCTTAGACCTACAGTTTGAACCATCAACAGCCCAGCGTCTTAACCACTAGGACACGTAGGGTGCCCATTTATCTGCCAACCACTTTCTTTTATTATTTCAATAGAATATTATGGTCTATTACATTATTACACCTTGCCCAGATCCAATAACCTCAATTTAGTAATAATAACAATTATCTCTCATACACTATATATATATATATATATATATATATATATATATATATAGAAAGAGAGCGAGAGTTTTGTTCAAATAAAGGATTCCATTTACAGTATAATGAAAAGGTACGACTTGGGATGTCATTCGATTACTGAGAGTTATTAGCAATGAAGTTCAGTAGAGATTACCCCATAGGACACGTAGGGTGCCCATTTATCTGCCAACCACTTTCTTTTATTATGTGGAATGACCACCTTAGACCTACAGTTTGAACCATCAACAGCCCAGCGTCTTAACCACTAGGACACGTAGGGTGCCCATTTATCTGCCAACCACTTTCTTTTATTATGTGTAATGACCACCTTAGACCTACAGTTTGAACCATCAACAGCCCCGCGTCTTAACCACTAGGACACGTAGGGGGCCCATTTATCCGCCAACCACTTTCTTTTATTATGTGTAATGACCACCTTAGACCTACAGTTTGAACCGCGGGTCGATGCAAGACAGTCGGCAGGAGACCTACCGTTGATATCTCCGGTGACTCCGCACTCAGGACGGGGGCATCCATGCCACCAGCAACCGTTAAAGGAGTACACAGTCTTCACACCAGTGACACGGTTTTCACTTAACCCATCAACCCAAAAAACACGTCCATTAATCTTAATGGGTACTTCACCCGTGTTGCGGGCGTGCTTTATGTATACACCTGTCTGTTGCTGTAGGTGTATGAGCCAGTAAATAGCCTTGTGCCCGTAACTGCGGGGATTGTTTCGGTGAATAATGGCTAAGGTGTCTTTCGGCATGAAGTTATTCTTGAACACCGTAAAACATAATGATGCGATGATGGTTGCGACTTGCAGTGGATCGCATTTGAAACGGGATATGTACATCCTTCTAAAGGCCTGGAAACATACTCTAAGCACGCGCACATCATTCACGCAATAACGCTCACATTCATCAGCTATATTATAAGGGTTACTTTCATTAAAACTGTCGTAGTATCGATCAAAGTCTTCACGTTCATCCATGCAGTCAAAATAATGTTTGGGGGGTGGTGGGCCTACGTAGTTTAAAGTCTCGCTGGTGAGGAAAGTGTATGGGAAGTATCCTTTGGAAACTTCAGCTGCTACTCCCATCACCTTGGGTAGCTTTGCTAATTTACAAGGTGTGAATAATAAAGTATCTTTAAATTGTACATTGCCTCAGGGAATCACAGATAGTAGCATGACTCACGGTCTTACAGTGGGCGGAGCTTAGAATTTTCGCCTGTGCACACACAAAGGAGAAAGTGAAACGCTAATTGAAACATGAGTTATTTAATAAACGAGATATTCAGTTAACACAAGAAATAACAGAAAACACAAGAAAAAACAAATGCTTAGATTTGGTGATCACAAACAACTGAAACCTAAAGAAACCTGTACTCGATATGAATGGCTTTCATATCGTTCAGTACTATTTTTGTTCCCACTTTACAACCTGATGGTAAGTCATCTTTAAATACGTCTAGAATACAATAAAAGCACGCACAAAGAGTTCATCGTTAGCTACATTATTAAACACAAGTTTATAAGAACGCTTTTCCAATCGAGGGTTTATTTCTACCGACCCGAGCTTTTCAATCGTGAACACGTCTTCACACAACATAGCGGCAATTGAAATAATCTAAATCGTTACGACAACTGCGCATTATATAAAGAAATAGTTCTTCACGATAATTTTCACGAACTAGGCATATTTTATAATGTTTTACTAAACATCTTCACACACCGGCGCACTATTTGAGAGGAACATATGCTCATATTTTTCCTTTCTGCCCGTCAAACGATACTCATCTCTAAAGTCTGTTAAAAACTCACGCAGGACACTAGCCACAACCTCACTACGAACCTCGTCATGATATACATTAATATAGTGATAAAAATACTTAAGATTGTCCATGATCACGAGATTCACATTTTCAGTCGTAGGGTATGAGTAATCGACATGGTGTAGCATGACGTAATGCCGCTTGTCACACCACCCATCCGCAAGACTCATTATCCATACCTGCTGCTTCTCTTCTGCACGCGTTGTTTCTTTTACTTTAGACTTTATAAAGTTTAGATCTGCAGCATACTTCAGCACATCGTCAGTGCAACGAAAGCCTTCAATGGTCTCACCAGAACTTCCGTAGAGTATTTGTACATCTTGGAACTTCACACAATCCAATGTGGTTTTAAAAGAGGCATAGGAGAGGGGGAATAGGAAGTTTTTCGGTATCCACCACATCCTGGCACTTTGCTGAATACCATTTCATAAACGTTGTACAAACAATATTAAAGGTAGCCATTTGAATACACGTCTGATTTTTCTTCTGAATACACGTCTGATCTCTCGGTCTTACTGCAATCGACTGATCACGCAGGGAGTCACAGATAGCAACATGACTCACGGTCTTACAGTGGGCGGAGCTTAGAATTTTCGCCTGTGCACACACACACACACACACACAGAGAAAGTGAAACGCTAATTGAAACATGAGTTATTTAATAAACGTGATATTCAGTTAACACAAGAAATAACAGAAAACACAAGAAAAAACAAATGCTTAGATTTGGTGATCACAAACAACAGAAACCTAATACTTTAAAGAAAGCATTCTATTAAATACTTTTAGCCTATGTTCACGAATTAATACCTGTTTTTAAATAGACTCGACAAGAAGACCGGCTGGACTGATTTTATAGAAATTCAAGGATTCCAAGTTGATCACGAGAGAAGCTATGTAGTCATCTTCCATGCTGCAAAATATCGTCGTTAGCCTGCCTGCTCAGAGCACCGACAAGAGGTAAAATCGAATCCACATCAACACAAAATTTTAGTCGCTAAAATAACAGCCTGAGTATTGTTCATGTTCTAAATTATCTTTGATTCGTTTTGATAAAATTGAGTAAACTGCAGCCTTTGTTTCCTGATCAGAAACTCTCCGTCTTTTTCTGGTATGGTGCAAGGCTTCGTTGCAACCATATTCACTGCACGAGTCTACTTCACAGTCGTTGCCTTCTAATCTAGATTTACACTCTTCACTAATGCAGTCGATGGGTGAATAATCATCTTGGTTGATATTATTGACACCACATTCGAGAGGGCTCACTGGGGTAACGGACACTTCAGGTAATGGCGCGGACGCTTGAGGTGGGTCGGGGACAATCTCCTCAGGTTGCCCTTGTGGCGGGGCAAATATTGTGTGGGGGTAATTATGTGTTGCTTCTAAGTAAGCAAAACGGGCCTTATGTAACACAGTGGCAATTAATAATGATTTATGCAAAGATGCACCAGCTCTTCTGGAATGTCTGGATGCAATTTTACCGAGCGATATATTTATCAACTTGTATGCTTCAAACCCGTTTGGAACGTCAGATATCATGTTCACCACCTAGGAAATGGTCAAGGCACAGAGAGCTAACTAACACGACTCTATCCTCTATTACCAATCTTGTAATGAGTTAAAGTGAAAGTTTCGCCTGCCTTTATACAATGTCGTTCTGACGTCGTTATCAAGCTCCACACAGGGAATTTCCAGGAAGTAACATGAATCACGTTGCTGTTCTTTCACCTGTACACACACACACACACACACACACACACACCACACACACACACACACACACAAAGGAGAAAGTGATACGTTGGTTGAAACATGATTTATTTAATAAAATAAATATTCAAGCTATATATATATATATATATATATATATATATTTACAAACACGTGTAATAAATAAGTTAACAACAGGCATCAATGATTATATTCAAGACATATTTACAAACGTGTGATAAATAAGTTAACAATTGAATTTCTGTAACCCGAGAGACGACGGACGGAGTCATTACAAGCTCAGCTCCGCCGTGCTTGTAATGACTCCGTCCGTCGTCTCTCGGGTTAACATAATTTCATTGTTAACTTGTTTATTACACATGTTTTTAATATATATGTCTTGAATATAGCATTGATGTGTCTGTTGTTAACTTATTTATTACACGTGTTTGTAAATATATATATATATATATATATATATATATAGCTTGAATATTTATTTTATTAAATAAATCATGTTTCAACCAACGTATCACTTTCTCCTTTGTGTGTGTGTGTGTGTGTGTGTGGTGTGTGTGTGTGTGTGTGTGTGTGTGTGTGTGTGTACAGGTGAAAGAACAGCAACGTGATTCATGTTACTTCCTGGAAATTCCCTGTGTGGAGCTTGATAACGACGTCAGAACGACATTGTATAAAGGCAGGCGAAACTTTCACTTTAACTCATTACAAGATTGGTAATAGAGGATAGAGTCGTGTTAGTTAGCTCTCTGTGCCTTGACCATTTCCTAGGTGGTGAACATGATATCTGACGTTCCAAACGGGTTTGAAGCATACAAGTTGATAAATATATCGCTCGGTAAAATTGCATCCAGACATTCCAGAAGAGCTGGTGCATCTTTGCATAAATCATTATTAATTGCCACTGTGTTACATAAGGCCCGTTTTGCTTACTTAGAAGCAACACATAATTACCCCCACACAATATTTGCCCCGCCACAAGGGCAACCTGAGGAGATTGTCCCCGACCCACCTCAAGCGTCCGCGCCATTACCTGAAGTGTCCGTTACCCCAGTGAGCCCTCTCGAATGTGGTGTCAATAATATCAACCAAGATGATTATTCACCCATCGACTGCATTAGTGAAGAGTGTAAATCTAGATTAGAAGGCAACGACTGTGAAGTAGACTCGTGCAGTGAATATGGTTGCAACGAAGCCTTGCACCATACCAGAAAAAGACGGAGAGTTTCTGATCAGGAAACAAAGGCTGCAGTTTACTCAATTTTATCAAAACGAATCAAAGATAATTTAGAACATGAACAATACTCAGGCTGTTATTTTAGCGACTAAAATTTTGTGTTGATGTGGATTCGATTTTACCTCTTGTCGGTGCTCTGAGCAGGCAGGCTAACGACGATATTTTGCAGCATGGAAGATGACTACATAGCTTCTCTCGTGATCAACTTGGAATCCTTGAATTTCTATAAAATCAGTCCAGCCGGTCTTCTTGTCGAGTCTATTTAAAAACAGGTATTAATTCGTGAACATAGGCTAAAAGTATTTAATAGAATGCTTTCTTTAAAGTATTAGGTTTCTGTTGTTTGTGATCACCAAATCTAAGCATTTGTTTTTTCTTGTGTTTTCTGTTATTTCTTGTGTTAACTGAATATCACGTTTATTAAATAACTCATGTTTCAATTAGCGTTTCACTTTCTCCTTTGTGTGTGTGTGTGTGTGTGCACAGGCGAAAATTCTAAGCTCCGCCCACTGTAAGACCGTGAGTCATGTTGCTATCTGTGACTCCCTGCGTGATCAGTCGATTGCAGTAAGACCGAGAGATCAGACGTGTATTCAGAAGAAAAATCAGACGTGTATTCAAATGGCTACCTTTAATATTGTTTGTACAACGTTTATGAAATGGTATTCAGCAAAGTGCCAGGATGTGGTGGATACCGAAAAACTTCCTATTCCCCCTCCTATGCCTCTTTTAAAACCACATTGGATTGTGTGAAGTTCCAAGATGTACAAATACTCTACGGAAGTTCTGGTGAGACCATTGAAGGCTTTCGTTGCACTGACGATGTGCTGAAGTATGCTGCAGATCTAAACTTTATAAAGTCTAAAGTAAAAGAAACAACGCGTGCAGAAGAGAAGCAGCAGGTATGGATAATGAGTCTTGCGGATGGGTGGTGTGACAAGCGGCATTACGTCATGCTACACCATGTCGATTACTCATACCCTACGACTGAAAATGTGAATCTCGTGATCATGGACAATCTTAAGTATTTTTATCACTATATTAATGTATATCATGACGAGGTTCGTAGTGAGGTTGTGGCTAGTGTCCTGCGTGAGTTTTTAACAGACTTTAGAGATGAGTATCGTTTGACGGGCAGAAAGGAAAAATATGAGCATATGTTCCTCTCAAATAGTGCGCCGGTGTGTGAAGATGTTTAGTAAAACATTATAAAATATGCCTAGTTCGTGAAAATTATCGTGAAGAACTATTTCTTTATATAATGCGCAGTTGTCGTAACGATTTAGATTATTTCAATTGCCGCTATGTTGTGTGAAGACGTGTTCACGATTGAAAAGCTCGGGTCGGTAGAAATAAACCCTCGATTGGAAAAGCGTTCTTATAAACTTGTGTTTAATAATGTAGCTAACGATGAACTCTTTGTGCGTGCTTTTTATTGTATTCTAGACGTATTTAAAGATGACTTACCATCAGGTTGTAAAGTGGGAACAAAAATAGTACTGAACGATATGAAAGCCATTCATATCGAGTACAGGTTTCTTTAGGTTTCAGTTGTTTGTGATCACCAAATCTAAGCATTTGTTTTTTCTTGTGTTTTCTGTTATTTCTTGTGTTAACTGAATATCTCGTTTATTAAATAACTCATGTTTCAATTAGCGTTTCACTTTCTCCTTTGTGTGTGCACAGGCGAAAATTCTAAGCTCCGCCCACTGTAAGACCGTGAGTCATGCTACTATCTGTGATTCCCTGAGGCAATGTACAATTTAAAGATACTTTATTATTCACACCTTGTAAATTAGCAAAGCTACCCAAGGTGATGGGAGTAGCAGCTGAAGTTTCCAAAGGATACTTCCCATACACTTTCCTCACCAGCGAGACTTTAAACTACGTAGGCCCACCACCCCCCAAACATTATTTTGACTGCATGGATGAACGTGAAGACTTTGATCGATACTACGACAGTTTTAATGAAAGTAACCCTTATAATATAGCTGATGAATGTGAGCGTTATTGCGTGAATGATGTGCGCGTGCTTAGAGTATGTTTCCAGGCCTTTAGAAGGATGTACATATCCCGTTTCAAATGCGATCCACTGCAAGTCGCAACCATCATCGCATCATTATGTTTTACGGTGTTCAAGAATAACTTCATGCCGAAAGACACCTTAGCCATTATTCACCGAAACAATCCCCGCAGTTACGGGCACAAGGCTATTTACTGGCTCATACACCTACAGCAACAGACAGGTGTATACATAAAGCACGCCCGCAACACGGGTGAAGTACCCATTAAGATTAATGGACGTGTTTTTTGGGTTGATGGGTTAAGTGAAAACCGTGTCACTGGTGTGAAGACTGTGTACTCCTTTAACGGTTGCTGGTGGCATGGATGCCCCCGTCCTGAGTGCGGAGTCACCGGAGATATCAACGGTAGGTCTCCTGCCGACTGTCTTGCATCGACCCGCGGTTCAAACTGTAGGTCTAAGGTGGTCATTACACATAATAAAAGAAAGTGGTTGGCGGATAAATGGGCCCCCTACGTGTCCTAGTGGTTAAGACGCGGGGCTGTTGATGGTTCAAACTGTAGGTCTAAGGTGGTCATTACACATAATAAAAGAAAGTGGTTGGCAGATAAATGGGCACCCTACGTGTCCTAGTGGTTAAGACGCTGGGCTGTTGATGGTTCAAACTGTAGGTCTAAGGTGGTCATTCCACATAATAAAAGAAAGTGGTTGGCAGATAAATGGGCACCCTACGTGTCCTATGGGGTAATCTCTACTGAACTTCATTGCTAATAACTCTCAGTAATCGAATGACATCCCAAGTCGTACCTTTTCATTATACTGTAAATGGAATCCTTTATTTGAACAAAACTCTCGCTCTCTTTCTATAATATATATATATATATATATATATATATATATATATATATAGTGTATGAGAGATAATTGTTATTATTACTAAATTGAGGTTATTGGATCTGGGCAAGGTGTAATAATGTAATAGACCATAATATTCTATTGAAATAATAAAAGAAAGTGGTTGGCAGATAAATGGGCACCCTACGTGTCCTAGTGGTTAAGACGCTGGGCTGTTGATGGTTCAAACTGTAGGTCTAAGGTGGTCATTACACATAATAAAAGAAAGTGGTTGGCAGATAAATGGACACCCTACGTGTCCTAGTGGTTAAGACGCTGGGGCTGTTGATGGTTCAAACTGTAGGTCTAAGGTGGTCATTATACATAATAAAAGAAAGTGGTTGGCAGATAAATGGGTGCCCTACGTGTCCTAGTGGTTAAGACGCGGGACTGTTGATGGTTCAAACTGTAGGTCTAAGGTGGAGTGGAAAGCTTGACCTTCGTCAGAATGAATAATTCGGGCGGAAGCTAACCAAAGGTTATCCAAAGGGTATATATATATATATATATATATATATATATATATATATATATATATATATTATATACCGGGTTGGGGAATGAGGCTCGTATGTTTCATTTAAAATTAATACACGTTTGTTATTTTCCTGATTTTCATGATATAATATATATATATATATCAGAAGATATTTAAAAGACTGATATAATTATAGTAACTTATGTCGAAATAGTTTAGCCATAAAATTAAATATCCTCTATTTTGACGTTTTCGAAGTAAACTATGTTTATTGCTTCGTTCAACTTCAAGGAATCTCAAGTTGGATGTTATATTTTGCATATAATCCACTATATACATCTCTATTTCAATTAAGTGTGTAATTATTTAATTCATCTACCATATTGTGGTGCACATTGCTTTATATATTATATATATTATATATTATATATATATATATATATATATATCTATATATATATATATAATTCTGTATTCTATGGTTGGTTGAATTATGGATAACAACGTTATTTGCTTCGTTCATCTTCATTATTCTATTAAACGTAATGAAAGAGACGCTTGTGTTATTTTATACGGTTGAATCTTGTATAACCATATATTGTGGTTTTTATTATGATTCATTAGTTTTATTATATATATACAAGTACATTTGGAATAACAGCCGTTATATATTGTGTTACACGATTAATGGGACACATGGCGCTATCTGGAATTATGGATACTATGTTATTTGTTTTCGTTCATCTTCAAATCGAATAACATAGTTTACCGTTAAAATGAAGTTTTCTATTATGACGTTTTCGAAGGTAACTATGTTATTTGTTTCTTTAATTCAATGAAGTCAAATTTGCTTCTAAACTAAATTAAATGTTTATAAAATAAATAATTATATATCTATATATATATATATATATTATATATATATATATTGGGGGGAAGATCTCTCGCCCGTTCTTCGACCCGAACCCGTTTTCATTGTAGAAAATAATAATAATAATAATGATAATTGATGTGCAATCGCTACACGATTAATGGGACACATTGCGCTATCTGGCAACTCAGCCAGAATAGAGATTATAAAAGATCGCGAAGTTGATGAAGAACCATTCCCCCTCGCTCCGGCCGAGTAAGGAGCTCTGCTCCTTCTATTTCATGCCCTTTTTAAACCCCATAGTGGCCTCTTAGGTTTAGGGAAACGAAAATAAATTGGGGGAGAACTCCACTCTGTCTTCAGGTGTCTCTCTCCCTCCTTCAGCTCTCTCTCTCTCTCTCTCTCCTTCAGGCGCCTCTCTTCTCTCTCTCTCTCCTGCATGTTTGCCTCACATGTACTCCCATGTGTACATCCAGCATGTGTACCTCCAGCATGTGTACCTCTGCATGTGGTACTCCTGCATGTGCACCTATCCTCTCTCCTTCAGGCGTCTCTCCCTCCTACAGGCATCTCTCTCTTCTTCATGCGTCTCTCCTCCTACAGGCATCTCTCTCTTCTTCAGGCGTCTCTGGCTCAGCCACTGGCTGATTAGGTAATATGTATACAATGGAATACATGGCGCTATCTGGCAACTCAGCCAACTGGCTGATTAGGAGCCTATAAAACAACGCCAGCCCGGCTGGAAGTCTCAGTGTGCACTTGGCTCCTGCCAGGTGAACCTCTCCTCTTTCTCTCCTCCTCCTCCTTCTTTCTCTTGGGGGATAACGCCGCCCCCAAGTTTTCCCCCCACCCCCCTTTCCCCCACCCCCTTTGCAACATCCCCCTTTGCAACATCCCCCTTTGCAACATCCCCCTTTGCAACATCCCCACCCCCTTTGCAACATTACATAATAACCTGCAACATTCTGCACTCTCCCCTTTTGCGGCTATACTACTGAGGCTGAATTCGCAAAACAAAAGAAGGTAAGGTTCCTCATCGGGAACCTTGCTGCTGCGAGAACGGTTTGAGGAACCCTTCGTGAGGTGCGTCTGTTGACCCACCCATCATCCTCCCTCAATCCCCCTGAGGCATCGTTCGCCTGACTGGGGAATGGGTAGCACGGCCTTGGGGAAGTGGGAGTCTTCATGGAAGACGGATGATGTACAAGCTATTTGTAAGATATGGTCGTCGTGGTAAAGAGCCGTCTACAGATCTTAAGAAACTGTTATTGCTGCACACGAGTTTGGAAAGAGTTATAGGAAGATAGGAGAAGAACTTCGAATATTTACCAAATATTAAGACTAAGGTCGATGTCCATTCCTCTAGTGTACATCGTACAGTTGCCCGCATATGTAATGTTCCTCGCCTCACAGGCGACTCCGTACATGTGGCAACGCCGCAGCGATAGTCAAGGTACCCCAACTGGGGGAAGGTGGGGTGGAGGGGGACAACCGAGTCCAACAACATATAACATTGACACAGAGGTAAGGTGCCGTTCAAAAATTACGTAACGCTATTTTTGCTAAAACCTGACACCTCCCCTGTAACGTTCCGTAACGTGTGGGGTGGGGGAAGTGTTACATAACATCTTAGGGGGCGCTTGGTCTAGTGTTACAGAACGTTCCTGGGGGATCTGGGGTGTCAAGTTTTAGCAAAAATAGTGTTACGTAATTTTTGAACGCCCCTAATTATAATGTAATGTCTGTGTTCATAAAGATGACCGATTAATATGATCGTGAACTGCGTTGAACTCCATGTTTACTAGTCTTATACAGTAATAAGGTTCCATTAGGATTATTGCAAGTCTATATGAACAACTACCACAATACAACTTTTTATATACTAGTGAATTTGAACCAAAAATAGAAATTACACAACCATCCTCCACACCCCCTCATTCCCCTTCCCCACCCACCACTCTCACGTATATTAAATCATTATTTAACAATGCTAATAAAGCTGTTTGTAGAGTCCGTGTGCAGCTTTAAACCTTTACTAACTTACGAATCTACACGATATATATATATATATATATATACTGACATTGAGAGAGAAAAGGATTGAGACAGTGAGAGAGAGAGCGAGTAGAGGGGCAGATAGAGTTAGTGGGAAATGGCTTATCGATTGTTACACAAAGAACTTGTGAACAGTTTCGATCTGAATAACAGTAACTGATTATCTCCACACTGATAATGCGACAGGAAATCTGGGAAACATTAATGGGTTTATCTGTCCATCGTGATTAAATCATTATATCTCTACATTGATAATACAATCTGGAAAACACTATTAATAAAATAGTCATCAGCCACGAACCGATGGTGATTATCCTGCTTCATGCAACCGTCACCTTATGGTTTTTACTGACACGCCCATATGTAGTCTCTCCTGGACGGCGACAGCAAGTAACCATATCAATACTACGGTTTGGCCCATCAACGTCATTTCACAAACATTAGTATAATATTGTATGAATTTATAAGTATATATAAATATGTTTATGCTAGTATAACCGTGGATTATGTTTTGTGATTTTGATAATTACTAGGTCTTAACAGGGAATATACTGTACATATACAATAAAACACCAATTCTTTATTACAACAAATATGCAATGGTTGAGAATGTTTTATTAAATAGTTTATCATACAAAATGCTCACAATTTGCAATAGATTAACATAACTGGCACAGCTATACCCGGTTCATAGTTAGATTTGGTCCATCCCCCATTTTTGTCTATTACATCTTGTAATCTGTGTGGCATAGATGCAACATGGTTATGTATGATGTGTGGATTCCTTCGGAACATCTCCCACTCAGCCATAGTGTGATCCAGCAGCTAGAGGCTGGTCCGCTCCTTCCCAGGCTCCCACGAGTTCACCACATTATCCCACACATTCTCAATGGGGTTGAGGTCACACCACTTACTACTAGGCCAGTCCAGTAGTTCTAGATTTCGCTGCTTCTCGAACCACCTTCTAACAATCCTGGCGGTGTGGATGGGAGAGTTGTCCTGCAAATGGATTTTAAATATTAAAAGTAGAATTATATCTCATACATACGCTTCATCAGTAACCACTACTCGAGATAGGTTTTAACACCCCTATGTATTAGGGGTTTCTCTCAGCTAATGTAATTGTGCGCCGATATACAAATAATACAGTTTGCAGTTATCCAGAATAAATCCCAAAGTGTTGTCATAGTACTGAAAGAGTTACAGAACAATTTTATGACCATTATTCGTCCCATGTAAATGTGGAAACCGGACATACAAATGCGTGTAATACATAAATCTTACTCTAGTAATAGTATAATATTCTATAACATACAAATACAACATACCTGCATAAAGATAATCTGCTCAGGATAGGGCAAAGCATACGCGCGTAAAGGAGGCAGCATCACCTCCTCCATGATCTCTATATATTGATCTGCCGTAAACCTCCTGTGAATCTCAGTCAGCTCTCCTAGTCCTTGCAGGTGCATCCATCCCCACACATTCGCCGTCACGAGCCCACTCCGTGCCACTTCGTAAATATTTTGGCGGGCATATCTTATGTTGTCCTGTCGCCAACACCGAAGACGGCCGTGAGTTGTAGACGCAAACGTCTTCTTGTCAGAGAAGATAATTCTGCTGCAGATGTGAGATCATCATTTATATGCTGGCGAGCAAACGAGAGCCTGGCCTGACGATGTCGTTCCTCGATCCTCTCTTTTTTGGCAGGAGTACGGTGGTGATATCCTGCTTCATGCAACCGTCTCCTTACGGTGTCCACTGACACGCCTATATGTAGTGTCTCCCGGATGGCGACTGCGTTGTTGATAGGATTGTCCTCACTTCGTTGATTATTCTCCGGTCTTCTGGGGTGGTCTTTCTTGGTGTCCTACACTTAGGACGATCTAGCAGATTCCCAGTCTCCTGCCACCTCTGCACCTAGCGTCAAACAGTAAGCTTCGAAATTCCCAGTTCCATCCATGGCTATGTCAGCTACAGAGAGGCCTGCTTCCCGCATACCAATTATCCGGCCTCGCTGTGCAATTTTATCTTGAGCTGGATTCATTTTCAGAGTCGGTGTTCGTCATACAGTGTAGAAATATGGTATGAGCATAGATCATGCCAGTAACCATGTCAACACCTCTGTTAGGCCCGTCAACATCATTTCACAAACATTCGTATATGAGCATATTGTATGAGTTTATAAGTATATACATATACTATAAACCAGGTTAATTTAGAAGCAGCAAGTTTTCGCTCTTTTATATCCTTGGACGAGTTCGCGGCATCATAATTTCGAGGTCAACATTTGCCATTTATAATCTTACAGATTAAAATGACATGAATGACGCATTTATTCTGGACTGTGATTGGTCGAGGTTGATGTCATATATTAAAGCAAGTTTTTAGCTCTTGGTATGCGGATGAAGTTTCAGCAGCACTCAACGTAACTGAACCTCTCGGTAAGATAGATTTGAAGCTTTCCACACTGAAACCTATTCATGCTAAATGGATTGTCTCTGCATGGTATAACCTACACAAAATGAGGAAGACCATTCGGAAGGTGTTTGGAAATTAGCGGCATTCATGACATTCTTGTTATACAGTAATAACATGGGCGTAGGAGACGGGTGTCTAGGGGGGTCCTGGACCCCCCAGTCAACCTTTGTGTCTGGTCCATTTTGCCTCACTTTGTCGGGTCCATCACATCATGTCAATGAGAAAAAATTAAAAAGGGACGAAAACAGGATTAGAAGGGAAAACTGTGAACTGAAATTATTTTACAAATTAATTTTATTTGACCATTTGCATGGTTGTAAACTTGTATACATAATTTACATAATAACATCATTATAATTTATATTACTGTATTTTTCTCATACTTGATGAAAACGAGAGTTTTGTTGCATAGCTTGCATTATCGCTTTTACTTTTCCAATCACCTAAAATAAGCTTCCTTATTTTTTTTTTCAGATTTACTTTTATGGCTTTTAGTTGGAAAACAAAATATCTCCCAAAAATTAATTTATGAAAACAACAATATATATATATATATATATATATATATATATTATATATATATGTTAAACACAGACCGTGCATGGAACAAGGAACTCTTCTGGGAAAATTAAATCCACTATAGTCCGAATAAGTAATGGTAATGACAAATACCATAGTTTTTTTTCCTTTTTCCTGATTTTAGCCCGACGTGGGCAACGGGTCTCTCGCAAAGAGATCCCATAAATATAGCTTCCCTCACCAGCTATCTGCAAAGCAGACAGGATCCAGCTTTGGGACGTGTCTGCTTTGCAGATAGCTGGTGAGGGAAGCTATATTTATGGGATCTCTTTGCGAGAGACCCGTTGCCCACGTCGGGCTAAAATCAGGAAAAAGGAAAAAAACTATAGTATTTGTCATTTACCATTACTTATTCGGACTATAGTGGATTTAATTTTCCCAGAAGAGTTCCTTGTTCCATGCACGGTCTGTGTTTAACATATAATGTTCTCAGGGAACCATTCTGAGTTTGTGTATATATATATATATATATATAGAATCACCTGAAGATCAGGGCCCCCAGCCTTCTTTAGTTAGCCTTATAAGACTAACTAACGAAAATATCACGACCTAACCTAACCAATCGTTAGGTCAACTGTACGCCCTTGACGATTGGTTAGGTTAGGTCGTGATATTTTCGTTAGTTAGCCTTATAAAGCTAACTAAAGAAGGCTGGGGGCACTGATCTTCAGGTGATCCTATATATATATATATATATATATATATCAGTATATAAGGTTGTAACATATATTCTGCTCGAGTTTTTAGTTCATTCAGAACAAAAATTAAAGGACTTATAAGGAGAAATTTGCTCGAATTTTTAGTTTATTCACAACAAAAATTAAATGACATAATGACAAATTAATCATCAATATAATTCCCTTCTTTTTCTATAACCTCTTCCCACCTGTAGAAAAGTTTTTTATGCCACGTTCGAAGGAATCCCTTGGTTTCGAGTTATAAAAAGCGATCACTTCGTTTTCGATAGCTTCCCTGGATTGCAACTTTTGTCCATCTAGGTGGTGTTGCAGACTTCTGAATAAATGGTAGTCTGAAGGTGCGATGTCCGGAGAATAAGGTGGAGGAGGCATTTTTTCCCAACCAAATACCTCCAATTGGGCAGTGGTGATTCGAGCAGTGTGAGGGCGCGCGTTATCCTGTTTGAATAGAACACCTCCGCGATTAATTAATGCAGGACGTTTTTCTTGTAATGTCATCTTCAATCGTTGGAGTTGTTGGCAGTAGGCTTCAGCTGTGATTGTTTGCTTATCCGGCAGAAGCTCAAAATGAATAATTCCTTGCATATCCCACCAAACGCATAGCAAAATTTTCTTTGGATGGGATCCATTCCTTGGCTGAGGTTCAGGCTTTGTTTCACGGCTAAGCCACTGATGTCGACGCTTAATATTGTTATAGATGACCCATTTTTCATCCCCAGTGACGATCCGATTCAAAAATGGTGCCTGCAGTTGCTGAGAATGCAGTGATGTGCAAATATCGATTCGATGTTGAAGATTTGTTTGTGACAAATCATGCGGAACCCATTTTTCAACCTTCACTACTTTTCCTAACAGCTTCAAACGACGATGACTGGTCATATGGCTAACGCCGAGTTGCAGGACAAGTTCTCTTACAGTTACCGTTGGGTTTTCCTCCACTGTTGCTTTCAGCAACTCATCTAACTATTTGGTCGTCCTGTTCGTTGATAATCTTTCAGACTGAAGTCTCCATTTCTGAACTTCTCAAACCATCTCCTACACATCCATTCGCTCACAACATCATTTCCATAAACTCTTTGAATGTTTTTTGCGGATTCACTAGCGTTAGATCCTTTATGGAACTCAAACAGTATCACATGTCGAATATGCTCTTTCGTGGGCTCCGTGTTTTTTCAATTACTGTAATATCGTAGGGGTGGCGTTGTAACTGTATGAAAAACACCAGAGAAAATATTCATTAACCTAATCCTACACTAGCCTACGTCATTGTGTATCATTCTGTATCGTGATAAAATATGTGCGAACCTGTCACCGCGTGTATTTTGCAACATTTCTAAAACTATTTCTCATTATCTTGAGGTTATTAATTATTATCTATCGTCCGTTTTCTAATCGAGCAGAATTTATGTTACAACCTGATATATTGGGGGGTTGGCATCCCTTGGTTGCGGTACGTCGACGATATTTTGTGTATCTGGCCCATGAATCGTGACCTGGATAACTTCCTCCTTCAGTTAAATGATCAAGTCCCCTCCATTAAGTTTACTTTAGAAGTGGAACAAGACAATTCAATTCCGTTTTTGGATGTGCGGGTAAATAGGGAAAGCCCAGGTTTTAAGTTCAGTATCTATCGGAAAAAACAAACAATTTGTCCTACGTACACTTTTACTCGGGACATGAAAACCCCCACTAAGAAGGCCACTTTTCCTTCAATGTTTCTCCGCGCCCTTAGGATCGCCAGTCCGGAATACATCGATGCCGAATTAGAAAAAATCAACGGTATTGGAAGTGATCTGTGTTATCCATCTGCGTTTATGGAATCTTGTCTCAACAAGGCAAAACGAACTTTCTATCGGGGCAATAATAACACTCGTACTTTGTCAAAAAATATTTTAGTACTTCCATTTTTCCCGGGCTTTTTAGGCATTGCTAATGTACTTAAACTTTTGGATATTATTGTAGTATTTTCATATAACAATATTGTGAAAAATATCGTAGTAAAAAATAGCCCTACCAATAATTCAGGCATTATCTATAAAATTGGTTGTAAACAATGTGATTCCTTTTACATAGGTCAGACGGGAAAGGATTTGCACACACGTATAAAACAGCATCAATATTCCGTTAGAACAGGACAGTCGTCCAGTGCCCTTTTTGTCCATTTGTCAGAGTTATCCCACTGTATTGATTGGAATAATGCTTCAGTTTTATTTCACTCTAGCAACATTGTTAATAGAAATATTCTTGAGTCTGCCATTATCCAACTTACAAATAACTTCAACATAAGCAAAGGTCTTTTTCAACTCGATCCTGTTGTTTTGAATTCCTTCAGAAAAGATTTAGATAAGAAGGGTAGAACGCTAAATCTTTGGTAAACTTGTATGCCACTTAATAGCTTTTATTTTTCAATTTATTTTTATATACAAGATGGGTAGAGTGATAAAACCCGGGCAGATTTCCATTATAAATTTGTATTATTTTTTTTTTTTTTTATAACATTGGTTGGAAACAATTAATTTAATCTTGTGCTAAAAATCGGTAGTTTGATCTTGTGCTAAAAATCGATAGTGTTTTCTTACAAAGTTGTATGCCCCTCCCACAATCTTTTAATTTTTAATATATTTTTTTTTTAAATTTCATTTCTCCGTTTATTGTATATATATATATATATATATATATATATATATATATTTTTTTCTGTAACCTATATATAGGCTGTAACTCTTTATGTACTTCAGTGTTCCTGAGGATGTCATTAGACGAAAGCGCTTGAGCACCATTCTGTGTTTCTTTTCCTTCGTGGTTTTATTCATCATAAATATTTTTCACGTGTTACTTTTGTGAAATAATTTTCATATATATATTATATATAATAAAAATTTTTAGGTTATGGAAATGTCGGTCTGAAGCTCTAAGCAACATCTTTCTTGTCGGGTCCAAACACCTGGACCCCCTCAGAGACTACTTATCCCGTACGCCCATGAGTAATAAATACAGTATAATTTAAAATATTTTTACTGCTTTTACTTTACAATGTTTTATTACAATATACTGAATTTACTTTTCAAATAAAGTATTTTAATGATCTAAGTTTTATTTTCTTACTATCTTTCAAAGATTAGTTTAAATTGTCAAATTTTCGCCTGCTGGATATTTTTGCGTAAACTATGACCTACGCGAAAAATGCGAAAATTTTCTGCAGGCGAACAGTTCGCATTCATTAGTATATAAAAAGTTCTATTGTAGTAGCTGTTCATATAGATTTGCAGTAATCATAATGGAACCTTATTACTGTATAAGACTAGTAAACTGCATGAAGTTCAACGCTGTTCACGATCATATTAATTGTTTATCTTTATGAACACAGACATTACATTATAATTACCTGTCTGTCAATGACTGCACATTCAATTTTCCTTTAGATATATATGTCTGTGTTATATGTTGTTGGACTCGGTTGTCCCTCCCCTCCACCCCACCTTCCCCCAGTTGGGGCACCTTGACTAACACTGCGGCGTTGCCACATGTACGGAGTCGCCTGTGAGGCGAGAAACATTACATACGCGGGCAACTGTACATTGAGAAAGAATGGTCTGCATGGAAGAATTGCAAGAAGAAAACCCCTGCTACGAAAAGCGCACAAAGAAGCTCATTTAAAGTACACCAAGGATCATCAAAATGATGGATTTGCATTCTAGAAAAAGGTCTCTGGACAGACGAGACCAAAATTGATTTATTTGGGAATAGCGAGCAAAGGTATGTTTGGCGAAAATCAAATACTGCATTCTAGGAAAAAACATCCTTCCTACGGTTAAAAATAGTGGTGGAAGTTTGCTTCTTTGGGGATGCTTTAGTGCTTCTGGTTCAAGAAAGCTTGTTGCCATCACTGGAACCTTGAATTCGAAGAAATATCAGGAAATATTAGAAGAAAATGTATTGCCTTCAGTTCGGAAGTTGCGAATGGGTCGCAATTGGGTACTGCAACAAGATAATGATCCAAGACATAAAAGTAAGAGCACCATGATATGGCTTCAACAAAAGAATTTCAAGCTTCTCGAGTGAACCAGTCAAAGCCCAGATCTCAATTTAATCGGGAATTTATGGTTTGATTTGAAAAAAGGTGTCCGCAAGAGAAACCCTTCGAATCTGAATGAATTGCAACAATTTTCTTTAGAAGAATGAGCTAAAATTTCTACCGAGAGATGTCGAAACCTTGTAGAAAAATACTCAAAACAAGTCACAGAAATCATTCAAGCAAAATGTGGACACACGAAGTATTAAATAATTTTGTAAATAAATGTTCGAAAACTTTTGCATTTTAACTTTTTTTTTATTTTCCTCAAATTCTTTGACGTTTTATATTATACTAGCAAAAGTGGGCCCTACGGGCCCATTTAACTAAACCCGCGGTGCTGGGGAGTCAATTATTCGGTCACTAACATAATTGGGGGGTGGGGGGTGTCAATAAAACTATAGAAAAGAACGCAACAATGAAAATCTTAAACTTCACATCCGAACCCATTATATCAAGCAATGAAAATCTGAACGTGCTACAGTAAAAAGTTGAAACAAAGTAATTGTGTTATATAGGGGGGGGGGGGCATTTTTGCGGGCGCTTGCCCTTGGCTCCTCCTCCGTACATAAAAAAATTGAGAGCCGGAGCCATCGTCTCCGATTTTAACTTGAAAATAAAACCGGAGACTCCGGTCGAAAAACGTAAAGTTGCCAACTAGGGGCGGACTGACAGCAACCTAGGCCCTTGCGCATAATGAGGTTCTGTGGCCCTTGAATTCCAATTTTTTTCATATTACAGTACAGTTCGATTAGCCACTTGACCCAATTGAGAACATTCACTGTTTTATGATGATTGCGTGCCGGGGCCGCCGGGCTCTCGGTCCATGCCCGATTGCCCGACCGCTCAGTCCGCCCCTGTTGGCAACCCTAGTACAGGATTTGAAGAAAATCTCTGGACGGAAGAAATACCGAACATCCTGAAGAGAGCGAACATTTTTCCTATATATAAAGAAGGTCTAAAGAAGATGTATAAACAAGTGTCACAAACATCTCATGTCACAAAAATATTTGATACAATAGTTAGAGAAAAAAATATACGCCTTTTTGGAGGCACAGGAAAGATTCAACGAGAACCAACATGGATTTCGATGAAGAATATCGTGCCTATCATAATGAATAGAACATTTTAATAATGTCATTGATGCACTCAAATACAATGAAAATTATATAAAATACGTACAGTTTGTCAAGGTATTCGACAAATGTGATTATGAAATAATAACAAAAAATGAAACGTACAGTATAGGTATAGCGAGCAAAAGAGGGAGATGACTCTATCACTTCTCCAAAGAGCGCCAGTAAGTGGTTACAGTCCATCATCAGAATCGGAGGTACATAACTCCACTACTATTCATAATCATGCTAACCGATTATATGTAATGAAATAAGTAATAATAGTAGAGTAACATCCTTTGCTGATCGTACAAAGATTAGCAGAAAAATTAGAAACCCGACTGATATACTGTCGATGCCTTACAAACGGACACAAATAAAATATAAAAATGGTCAGAAGACAACAACATGAAATTTAACACCGAAAATTTTCTTCTCTTAAGATAGGGAAGAAATGCGGCAATAAAAACTATGGATTACTATGTCCCAAATGACCCTGAAATTCCGAGAAATTCAAGAAAACATTTAAAAGTTACAGTATAATGACCGACGATACGAAATTTGAGACCCAAAACAAGATGGCGATAAACAAAGTAAACAATAATAAAAATAAATAACTGGACAGATGATGAGGACCTTTAAAAGAGAAGGGACAAGACTACAATGATTCCTTTGCTGAGCACAGTGATCATAACAGAAGTGGAAAATTGCTAGGTCTTAACGTCCCTATCTAAAAATGAAGGAATTAATCAGACTGAAGAAATTCAAAGCAATTTTACAGTCAAGATCAACGGCAACAGCGGGAAAGATGACGTAAATTAAATCAATATTCGCTGCAAAGAAGAGAGAGGTACAGGGTGAGGCAGAAGTAACCGGGCAGTCAATAAGCACTTATTCCGAAGTAAATGTTTTGAAATTTAGTCACAAATTAAGAAATTACAATGTACATGATACTAGAACAATATAAAGCATGATTAGAGCAAGTGTTCGAAATGCTGACCACGTTCTTCAATGCATTTAGAAAATCTGTCTACCACAGAATAGCACACACTTCGACACAAATCTTCGTTGATTTCTGCGCAAGAATTCACAATTCTCGTAGTGAGCTGCTGAATGGTCCTTGGTTTTTCAGCATAGACTGAATTCTTCAGCACACCCCAAAGAAAAAAGTCTGGAGGTGTAAGGTCAGGAGATCGAGGAGGATAATCTATGGGACCACGGCGTCCAACCCATCTCTGAGGGAAGTGCTCATCGAGCAAATCGCGCGCAGCGTGGCTGTAATGGGTGGTGCTCCGTCTTGTTGGAACCACATCTCACGAATGTGTGGCCAGGTTGCCACTTTTGGAAGGAAATTATTGTTGAGCATCGCCACGTAGTTGGCGCCTGTCACAGTTTTTTCAAAAAAGAACGGACCGACCAGACCAGAAGCACAGATCCCAATCCAAACCGTGACACCGATGGTGTTGACTTCCTTCTCGAGGATTAGGTGAGGATTTTCACTTGCCCAGTAGACAGAATTATGTCGGTTGACGTGGCCATTTAATTTAAAAGATGCTTCATCACTCCAGATGATCTTTTCAGGAAAGGTGGCGTCCATTGCACAGAGTTGTCGAAAGATCTCACAAAACTCCACGCGACGGTCATGATCATCTTCGTTCAGTGCATGGAGCAAGTGTGGACGATATGGCCTCAAGTGGACATCGTGTAGCATTCTTATAATTGATCTTTGTGAGATGCCAAGTTCTTGCTCAGCTCGTCTGGTGGACTTCCGTGGACTACGAGCGAAAGCAACTTCAACAATCTGCTTGTTTTCGTCGGTACAGACAGACCTTGGTCGTCCTGGTCTTGGAAGATCTTCACATGAACCTGTTGATTCAAAGTGTTGAATGAGGCTGGCTACCGTGTCTCTTTTTATTGAACGATCAAATCTTTCTTTAAATCGGCAGCATGTCTCGCTCTTGTTGTCCGTTCGGTAAAATTTTTTTACAATGAAGACACGTTCTTCCATTGTAAAGCGTTGGTTGCTCGCCTTTGCCATAATTGGGGCTTTCAAAATTGACCGAAATAAGATGTGTTCACAACCACCAGCTGCGACAAACTGAATTAAACGGTTAGCCTAGCTAGGCTACCCGTTTAGCCTAGGCTATCGGGTGTTACGTAATCGATGCAATTATCGCTAGAAACTTCCAAAGCTGAAACATCAAAAAGCTGCCCGGTTACTTCTGCCTCACCCTGTACTATATTCATAGAAAATAAATAATAGAAAAACAAGTACCTAACCTCATAATGAACTCGATAACCACCCAAACAACAGTGGAAAATAGGAAAGACAAAATGTGCAGTATTTCCAAACTAACGGCTTTGTAGACAAGGAACATCTTCAACCTTGAAGGGAAAATAGCTTTGTCGTCAGAGGACCAACAATATTCAACCATTTACCAAAACTAATATGAAATACAACTAGCGTTCGTGTGGACGTTTTCAAAAGAAGATTAGACACCTGTCTCAGGAAAATCCCAGACGAGCCGGGTGTGCCAATCTATATGAGATGGAGAGTTCAAAAAAATAATTCTCTCCTTCACCGAGCCAACTTCAGAGGTAGGGCTACGAGCCTGACCTCCGTGTGAGCAACGATTATCACGCGGAACCCGTACAAGGTCACAAAGTATATATATATATATATATATATGCACTAGAATCACAAAATAACACGTGACCTTATTAATAAGCAAACAACCACAAGGAAAAGGAAACACAAAGTCCGAGCGCTTTCGTGATATATTCACATTATCAAGGAGGAACAGAAAATGTGATAATGTGAATATATCACGAAAGCGCTCGGACTTTGTGTTTCCTTTTCCTTGTGGTTGTTTGCTTATATATATATATATATATATATATATTAGAAATAATATTAAAATTGTGAATCACTTTCGCAGATGTTTTTGTAAAGCTTCTTAAAACAAAACATTGGAAAAGAAAAAAAAAAAAAAAATGTAATTTATTTTAAATAAAAATAAAAAGTAAAATTTGAATTTATTTTTTGTTCACATTTTAGTTTTGTGAGACAGAATGTCAAGTTCCTGAAAGAGAATTGTTTCTCTTCCTTGGATATGCATGTTATATTTTAAGAAAAGGTTTCTTTGCTGAGAGAGACAGAGAGAGAGAGAGAGAGAGAGAGAGAGAGAGAGAGAGAGAGAGAGAGAGAGAGAGATTTTTTTTCTTCATTTGAAATCTATAACTAGAAACATGGACGCGCATCTTTGCTTCTAAAACAATTTATAATTTATTTTTAACTCTGAATTTCGCGAATCTGATCTTGGAAACTAAATAAATTTCATTGAAAAATGAAATAAATTCGTATATATCCGAATTTTCGGAATTTCGCGAGAACTTTGACACGACGGGAAATTTCCGCGTAGCAGTTTTAATCCGAGCAAATGACTCTCTTCAGCTTCGATTAATTGCATTACCGGACTCAAAATTCCGCACTTTCCGGAATAAGTCAATTAATAGGTAATTAGAAACACGTTGTTATCCTAATACAACAATTAGTAATTAAAGAAGGACTTAGGTTGCCGAGCTAATCAATTATCAATTATTTTTACTATATTTTGGGAACGAATTAACGATCTTTATATATATATATATATATATATATATATATATATATATATATATATATATATATATATATATATATAGTGTGTATATATATATATATATATAGTGTATATATATATATATATATATAGTGTATATATATATATATATATATATATATACAGGGTGGGCGGAAAGTAGCTCCCTATTTTGGATTGGTAAAAAAATACGTATATTATCCATTTATTTCAGAAGAAATAATATGAAAAGGTAGGCATACATGGTAGGTTTTCTCTACAATTCAATGTGGGCTCCAACTCTTTCCACCAGCTTCTGGAGCCGCCCAGGAATGGCGTCCACTGACTTTAGCAGGAACTCCGGCGGGATGGAGGACATGACTTCCCGAATTCGGTCCTCCAGTTCTTCCAATGTCCTCGGTTTGGTGCGGTAGACTTCTTCCTTTACCCACCCCCAAAGAAAGAAGTCGCACGGTGTCAAGTCGGGGCTCCTGGCTGGCCATTGATGTGGACCACGACGACCCATCCAACCCCCAGGGAAGTGGGCATCCAGCCACTCACGGACAACAAGAGCGAAGTGCGGAGGGGCGCCATCTTGCATAAATATCAGATCGTCGATGTTCTCCCATGTGCTGACAACCGGCCAGACCTCGTTTCGCAACATAGCAAGGTACCGCTCAGCATTCATGGTGTTGCGCAGAAGGAACGGGCCCACAACCTGATCTGAGGTCATACCACACCACACCGTTACACTGAACCGATTCTGCCGTTTTTCAGCGGTAACCGTGCGACTTCTTTCTTTGGGGGTGGGTAAAGGAAGAAGTCTACCGCACCAAACCGAGGACATTGGAAGAACTGGAGGACCGAATTCGGGAAGTCATGTCCTCCATCCCGCCGGAGTTCCTGCTAAAGTCAGTGGACGCCATTCCTGGGCGGCTCCAGAAGCTGGTGGAAAGAGTTGGAGCCCACATTGAATTTTAGAGAAAACCTACCATGTATGCCTACCTTTTCATATTATTTTTTCTGAAATAAATGAATAATATACGTATTTTTTACCAATCCAAAATAGGGAGCTACTTTCCGCCCACCCTGTATATATATATATATATATATATATATATATAGGTGATTGAGGGGTGCCATTGTGTGCCAATGGAGAAATCATGTTCTCGATCGAAGCCTTTTGACTCTCATCTTCGTGATGCCAAATTAGGCATTGCAATGTAAAGGTGCCAGGGGGGGGGGGGGTTGAAGAAGGTTTTGTCCGAGGAGAAAGTTAAGAAAAGAGGAAAGGTTAAGGAATTTTGGGAAACTTTAAGAAAGCTTTAAAAAAAGAGGACAAACAGAGAAGCAATTCTGTTTACCAAATTTTCACTCCTCGTTCATTTCTCTTCAGTTGTGTGAAGAAGGAATTGTATCCTGTGATGAAAGACGAATTAATTAAGTAATTGTAAACGTACAGTTAAGTAACTGTTAAGCAACTGTGAAGTTAAGTAATGTAAACGCGCTTGATTCTATGTAAAACGCTGAAATATTAACGCCAAGTTACAAAAGACAAAAAAAATGAAAAACCGCAACGCATAAATATTGTAAGAAATTAATAATCGTTATGTTCAGTTTGGGACACCTGGCTCCTGAGACAGGAAATTCAGAGAAGCATGAAAGCGATTGATCTCGGAATAATAATGACAGATGATGCGAAATTCGAAACACAAAATCAGATAGCGATAAATAAAGCAAAAAGAGTCGCCAGACAGGTTCTAAGAACGTTCAAGAGAAGGGACAGGACAGTAATGATTCCCCTGCTAAAAACACTGATTATACCAAAACTTGAATACTGCTCAGTTTTGACGTCCCCATATAAAAAGGAAGAAACTAATAAACTAGAAGAAACGCAAAGGCATTTCACAGCCAAGATTGATGGCTGCAAAGAACTCAACTACTGGGAAAGACTACGTAAACTAAATCTGTACTCACTGGAAAGAAGAAGAGAGGTACAGCCAGTTATAAATTTATAAGGGGACAGCCAGTTATACATTTTTTAAAAAGGGATAGGTTTAAATTATTACCATACCGAGTTATTTTATGCTAAAAGTCAATACACAATTGCACCAATTACCATACAAGAACTGTTCTTCCACGAAAGCCATTTAAATTGGTTTTCCCAGCCTTTATTATAATATTTTTTTTATCATTATATGTATTCTTCCACTTTCCCTTATTGAAGGGCTATATATTTATATTTCAAATAATGCGATGTAACTATATTATATAAACTTGGTTATTCACTTAACATGATCAAACGAACAAAATCACAACCACATTGATTTATGTTTGATTCGCGACTGATAGGCTCTATAGTCTAGCTGCCTAGGGTCTATGCATTAAAACTAAGCGACATGCCACGCGGCACACTGTAATGTTTTGCAATGCATAGCCAAAATGTAATAAAACGTTTCAATACGTAATACGTACATTGTACATACTTCAGTGGTGGCGAGACTGTGTAAACCATTTGAAGAAACGTAAATATATGTACGTTATATTTATATTCTCTTATACTTTATGTTTAAAATTATATTTGTTCTTAAATGTTTCTTTTTACAATGCATGTGATAAATTTCTCAAGTAGGACAAAAGAGGACAGTTTTGGGTTGTCCCCTTTATTTGAAAATGTTTCGGACAACCGAACCTGAAATAGGACAGACTGTCCCCAAGAGGGCAGACCTGGCAACCCTGATTTGAGAGGAATCCACGGAAATCGTTGCGACGTGCATCCGATGAACTTAACATCCCCCCCAATAACAGTGCGCCAAATTCTCAAAGTGAAATTGCATGAACACGCGTACAAGATTCAGGTGGTTCAAATGTGGCTGGAAGATGACTGTCATACAAGGTTAGATTTCTATGAACAGTTCCAATAAAAAATCAAGAATTCCCTTGGGTTTCTGGGCGAGTTGACATTTTCTGATATGACAACATTCCACATTAGTGGCAAAGTCAACCGCCAGAATTGCCGCATATGGCGGACAGAGAAACCTCATGAAGTCTGACAACATGAGAGAGACACCAAAAATCAATGTCTGGTGTGTTCTCAGAAAGTCATGCATCATTGGTCCTTTCCTTTTTGAAAAATCAACAGTCATTGGTGAACGGTACCTTGCAATGTTGCAGAATTTTTCTTTCCCTGAATTAAGAGAACTAAATCTTTCAGATAGCACCTTCTTTCAGCAAGACGGTGTTCCCTGCCATTATGCTTTGAATGTGCAGAAGTTCTTGAATGAAGTCACCTCAACCAAGTTGATCGGTAGAGGTGGACCAATTGCATGGCCACCTCGTTCACCTGACCTGCCCTCATTAGACTACTTTTTATGAGGCCACGTTAAGTGTTGTTTATTCGTCAAAACCATATTTTTCGGATAAACTTGTGGCCAGGATCACAAATGCAGTTCATGAAATCACTCAGCAAGTGGAAAATGTTTTCAGATCTTTAGGAAATCGGATTGAAGGATGTATCAAGAAAGATGGCGGTTATGTTGAGGCCTAAAAATTCGTAATGTAGTATGTTAAAAACTTTATTAATTATGCTTTCATATGCCATCTACAATTTGTTTCTATCATGTTATACATCGAAAATTATTAGAGTTTAAAGTTGCGCAAGGACTTTGTAATTACCCTGTACATTTGAAATGCTACCGAGATGAGACAAAATGTATAATCCAAAGTGAAATCAGATTTAGTGTAGGCCTACATCATTTTTTAGAGTTTTAATTTATTTTCCCCTTTTTTCTATAGGACTTTTTCCCATTTTCTCTTTGTCAGCTCCGCTGAGTTAATCGACATTATACGGAGAAATCAATCTCTTTCCCGCAGGACGGGATAAACCTTGAACTGTAGGCCTACAGTTCCACACGTGACATTTTAGGGGTCGCAAACGCTCGGCTTGTTATACCAATCTTCATTGCGGATAATGACATCAAATCATTACAGTCATGTAAAAAATTTCAGATGTAACAAACATCCCGTAACAGAGACTCGTACACAAAATGTATTATAAGATACATTATCTTATTTTGATACTAAAATAATTATTGCAGATTTAAGCTAAAATTAAAACAAATTTGGAACAGTTCCCAATTTTAATCCATACGAACGATTTGAACTTATTTAATTAGGTTCAACGAAGTAGAAGAGGATTGAACCGGAGTTGGAAGGAGTTAGAGGTCGCCCGAAGAGGGATTCTGATCCCCCGTGGGAGTCGGGCTTATTGTTTCATTAGAGATTGTTATATTTTTGGCTAAGAAACAATTTTGTCCGCTCGCTCGCCTTCCGACCATGGAAAAAGATTGAAAATAAATTATTAGGAGACGCCGTGTGTGTGTGTGTGTGTGTGTAGAGCTATGATGGGGATGAATTTAAATTGTACTGTAATAGGGTAATCAAGATGTGATTAAGTCTAGCACGGACATTATGGGATTTTTATTTTGTTATGCGTCAGCAACAAACTTGATCGAGTTGAAAAAATGAGGAAAAGCGATTTTATATCAATATTGTGTATGAATATTTTATGTATTAAATTAATTGCGTTTTATATGAAAAGGAGATTTGTATCTTATCCAATTTCGCTCGTAAATGTTTGTCATTTGTTCTTCAGTTGACATAACTCATCCCAAAACATGTATTTTAGACCGGACAATTTATTAGTTACATACTATACGCAACACACACACACACACACACGTACAGATATGGTTTATATTTCTGAGCCTCACCAAAGTATATAAACGCGTGTATACATATATATATATACACACTCACCGTCTTTCATTTTAAATTAAAATTCTAAAAATTATCCACTTAAACAATAATTATTTATTGGTGGTAAGTGACGACTGACTCAAAAACCAAGAGTGCCAATAATTAAAATGGCATCACCTGAATTCAAAATTATCGTATTTCGGGATTTAAGATAAAAAAAAGTGAACAGGAAACACACACTTGATCCCTTCCAAAGTTTTCTCACAGTCAGGAAATTAGCAGGAAGAAATATATATATATATATATATATATATATTATATATATATATCATACAAACCCACAAGGAAAGAGAAAAAATCATTCCAAGGTCTTTCGTGTATTCAGCAATACACCTCGTCAGGGAATGAAGGGAAAAAGCGAGATAATGTTACATTGTTTCAGACCAACCAAGACCTTAGGATCAACTTTTTTCAGGATTTTTTTTATGAAAATAGCATGATTTTTTTGGCCGAAAATTGTGAAAATGCGGTATTTTTCGGTACGATTTTTTGCCGAGGCTGGTCTACCTAACTGTGTTCGTAATTGTGTATTGTGCATGTCCTCCGTGGCGGCGGAGGGCACCTACAATTTTACGTGGGTTCCGAACCACAATAATGATGAAAATATATACACATATGTACAACGGAACAAAGAAATAAAAAGAGATTAGCACATGGTTAACAAGTGTTGATTAAAGGCAAAAGACATTTTAACAAGATATTGTCAATTTTATACATTCCCGCACTGTTATTGAAATTATTTTTAAAATGGATAAATGCACATTCTAGAATATTCCTTTCAATTATGTGTGTTTTTAACGAGCGCTTTAGAACTATCCCACTTGATATTGTGATTACATCTGTACATGTGGTTAAACAATGCATTAGAATTATTTGCTGTTCTATACGAATATTTATGCTGTTTTACCCTGATATCTAAAGTTTTTCCCGTTTGGCCTATATATACTAAGTCACATTGTGTACATCCGATCGAATACACACAGCCAACCGCATTATCCGAGCTATTCTTTATCTTTTCTGGATCTAAAAATTCAGAGATGCATGAATCAATTCAAATTTGAAGTTGTCCGTAAGTCTACTAATAATAACTTTTGTGTATTTTTATTCTGACCATCATCCCTCGATAAAATCTTCTATTTTCTCTCCTATGTTTCTTAGAGCATTGAGAGTTGGCAGTCCCGAATTTTTAGATTCCGATTTATACAATATCGTGAATATTGGTAGTAAATTATGTTATCCTATTTCATTTCTAGATAACCGCCTTAGGAAAGCCAAGAATAGGTATTATAATAATGTAACTGTAAAGGAATTTGAGCGTAAAAATATCCTTAGCCTACCTTACCATGTAAATTTTAAATATCTTCCGACTTTACTTAAAACGGAAGTTGAAATTAAAACAATTGGTATCAACGTAGTCTTTAAGTATAATAATATGGTTAAATCTCGCCTAATAAAGACTAGCCCGAATAATGCGGTTGACTGTGTGTATTCGATTGGATGAACGCAATGTAACTCAATATACTCGTATGTAGGTCAAACGGGAAAAACTTTCGATAGCAGGGTAAAACAGCATAAATATACGTGTAGAACAGCAAATAATTCTATCAAATGATAGAATAGAAAGAAGGGTCACATTCGGTCACATTTAAAAACCATAATTAAAAACTTTGCAGGAAATTATAATATAAATGCGACATTTGTTGAAATTAAAGAAAACTCACGAAAGAAATTGATAATTATCGGTTTAGTATGTAGACCTCCTCCTTAGGCTGTCGATAGTGATAATAGACTTCAGGAACTAATTTTTTATGTAACTTGTGAACATGATGGAATAATTATGGGAGATCTTAAGTTACCTTGCAGGGATTGGGGTGGTCATATACAGTCTAACTCCAGTCGTCGACTGTACGAGGGTTTGCTCGAAAGTTCACTTTTTCAAATGCTCAAGGAACCCACGAGAGAACGCAATATTTTAGATTTAGTTTTAAGTACAGACCTAGACTTAATTGATAATATCTTCGTAGGAGAGTACTACTCCACCAGTGATCACAGGCAAATAACATTTGAAATTAAAATTAATGTCCATAATTGGGAGAGCCTGGCATACATTTTGGACTTTAAAAGAACTAAATTTCGTAGCATGAAACCACAACTTTCGACCCATAATTGAAATGAGGTTCTGTCGCGCGATGATATTAATGGCACATGGACTTCTTTTTTTTAATTATTTTAAACGTTTAGAATCAAGTAATATCCCATTACGTAAAAAGAGACTGGCGAAGTCTGTTAAAGATAAATGGTGGAATACTGAAATTAAAAGTAGCTTGAAGTTGGAGAACGCGTATTTCAGATTTGAAGAAACAAATGATTTGTCCGATGAAAATCCTTACAAGCTATTGAGAAGGCGAAGCTTGTTGTTGTTTGACGTTATAAGAGGTTAAGTTAGAGTTGTGGGAATGATGTTAGAAAGGGGGGAAAAGGGAAATATAGGTGAAGAGTTGATAGGGCCTGAAAAATTTATTACAAAAAACAAGTGCAACTATGAGGTTATATTTACTTTATGTCACTTTATATGAATTTGAACGACGGTTCAAGATCGACCTGCGGTCGACCCCTCTGCAGCATCCCGCTTCATTTTAGGGATCTGGTGAAGGAGTGAATTGCTGTCTGATTCCCTCCTGTCCTCGTAGCCAGCCACGCATGGCTGGTCAGGGACTTTGCACAGGAATCTTTCCAGCTGGTTCTTGAAGTTATTCAGGTCGGTGTGCTGGAGGCTCCTCACTTCTTTTGGTAGGGTATTAAAAAGCCTTGGGCCTCGTATTCTGAGGGTATTTTCAATCCTCGTTTTTATGGCCCCATGTTCCACCGCAGCTGGGATAATACAAAATCTGCCTCTTCTCTCATTCTGCTGCGGAAGCTCCTCCAGATGATTCCCATTATTTTTCTAGCCGTTGTAATTTTGAAGGTATAGTGCTCTCTGCATCATTATTACTCCAAGATCCCTGACTTGTGGATTTGGTGCTATTTGTTTGGTTTGCGGAGTTTTGTACCCTTCATTCTGTAACTCTTTGTTATACAGTATATAGAGTGAACCAAATTAAATCGAATTTGAAGGAATTCTTTAATTATGTTAAGAATAAAAAAGTAGCTTCGCAGCCTATTGGTTCACTCAGAAGCGAAAACAAAGAGCAAATTTAAGATGACTTACAAATGACGGAAGTTGTAAATAAATTCGTTCTTTCCGTACTTACTAACGAAAATATGAACAACATTTCCGTTCCCGTAATCATGCTCAGTGATGATCATTTAAAGCTTCACGATTTTACCATTAGTGAAACTGGAGTACTCTCGGTTGTAATTAAGATTAATCCTCATAAAACTCCAGGTCCAGCTAAGTTTTACCCTAGAGTACTTAAAGAAATGAACTGCTCAATAGTCTCTCCTCTCACATATATATATATTTTTAATTAATAATAATAATAATAAAAATAAATGGTCACAGTCTGGAGAAGTTCCGTTCGACTGGAAGCTTGCAAACATTACCCCAATATTTAAAAAAAGGGGAGAAACCACTTCCGGGAAATTACCGTTCCATTAGTTTGACTTCCGACTAATGTCTCTTATGGAGACAATGATAATGATTTGGGACAAAATAGTTAATCACTTAGAAATAATAATTTAATCAAAGGTTCTCAAAACGGATTTCAACGTAATCGTTCTTGGTTTACCTTGAATTTTTAATGATATTGTAAAAAAAAAATATATATATATATATATATATATATATATAACGAGAGTAAATTAGTAGATATTATATATTTCGATTTTCAAAAAGCGTTTGATAAAGTGCCACGCGGAAGCTTATTAGCTAAACTTCATTTTCACGGAAATGTTGGTAATGTTCTGAAATGGATTAAAAATTGGCTTAGTGGCCGTAAACAAAGAATGGTCATTAATGGCAAAACGCCTAACTGGAAAAGTGTAACTGGCGGCGTGCTCAGGGATCAGTTCTGGGACCAGTTCTTTTTATTATTTATATCAGTGACATTGACTTTGGAATTAAGAATATAATTTTAAAATCTGTGGTTGATGCCAAACTAAGGGGACGAACAAAATCAGCGGCAGAACGTTTGCACATTTAAGGGGATATTAACAAATCGCTCGAGTGGAAGAAATTTGGCAAATGAACTTTAATATAAATAAGTAAATAAATAAATATATATATATATATATATATATATATATATATATATATATATATATATATATATTTTCAAGGTTTTTTAAGTACATAATTATACACCATTATTTTTTTTTTATTATTATTATTATTTTTATTATTATTATTATTATTATCAGGGTATTATTTGATCATTAATAAAAATATATAATTTTTTCACTAATTCCTTTATGGCGATATAAATATATAAGAAATATAAAAAAATAAAAAAGCTTAAAGAAAATCTCTGAGAAGAAATCACCTTTCAGATTATAGCTAATGATTTCCCAAAATTCTTCCAAAATTTTCCAATCCAAAGAATGTTCTGAAAAAGGTTTTTTTTTTTTTTTTTTTTTTTTTTGAGAAGAGGGGTCGTCAGGGAAATTTTTAAATGTTATATATATATATATATATATATACTCTTCAGGAAGACTTAAATTTAAGTCTTCCTGAAGAGTGGTTTCCTTCTTCATACTTCGTCACGACAGTGCGTTATTTTACATTATATATATATATATATATATATATATATATATATATATATATATTGTGGTATTTGCGAGTCAAAGAGACATTTTAAAAACTTGAAACCAATATTTATTTCAACAGACAATTTGACGTTGATATTGAATGTCAGATGTACGAGAAACTTTTTTCTTTTCATAACACTTTTTTCCTTATAACGGTTGATTCATTATATGTTTCTTCAAAATGTACTGATATGACGTCATTCTATACATTTCTTGTATAAAAAAAATCTCCCCCCAATCTCAGTAAGTTACCCCCGATATATCCTCCCTCTCCGCACCCCTACCCCCAACATCAATTTACACCCAAAGTGGTAGGTTACATTTGCGTCCCTGAGATCGCAATTCTCAAATTCTCAACGTTCCTCAAAGAAAACGGCCAAGTGCTAATGGTGCATTCAGTAGTCGACCATAAAGGCGGAAATGATGCATTTCAATGCGCGATATTCGTCCTTAAGCGAACCCTAATATATATTCATACGCCATCTTTCGTCTAAGACCGTTTTTTCAATTTTAAAAATCTGGATTATATATGACCGTGAAATTTACATGTCACACTTTAATTTATGACGTTCTTCTTGTTGTTAGTGTAAGTGTGTGTTCGTTGTTACCTTACGTCATCACGACAATTTTGAGCATATACACATAACTCATCGTGAAGTGAAGGTGCGTGTTGCGACATTAGCGGTTAGGGTTGGTTAGTTAGTAATTAGATTATTTACGTTAGATTAAAAGTCGCGATTTCTAGTTATGGTCTAGAATCCAAAAACTGCTAGATTCTTTTACAGAACGGCTAAAGGTGGAGTGACAAGCGTGACCGTTAAAATGAACAATTCGGGTGGAAACAAACCGAGGTAATATCCTTTCTTCCACCGTGATTCAATACACAGTTTCGATCTTATACTGCACCCTGTGGTTTTTAGTAAATACTGAAAATTTAAAAAATGCTTTTAACTTTTTAACTTATTCCTTAAACGTTTTACTGATAGAATAGTTAACTGATCTCGCGTATATCACGTACGCAAATCAAAGCAACCTTTAAATTCAAAGAACACTTGTCTTCTCTTGAAATAAGCTGAGCTAATTTCTTCCAAACACTTTTGAAGAGATCATTCTCGTTGTCAGTATGAAGAGATTAAGTATTTTAACACCATTATCTATCGAACGTTTTTCTATGAAATGAAATAACACGATAACTCCTAACCGTATTTATATTTAATTTTCATTTTATTAACAAGTGTAATGACTTCCACCCTCAGCATTCATTGACAAAGATTATTATTATAAATATAACTATCATCCTTACAGTTAATGTTTCACTAAAAAACTAAAAAAAAACATTAAACAAAAAACACTTTGCGTACAAACATTATAAAACGCAAAAAAAAAAAAAAAGCAATTTAAAAGACTTTTCAAGATGAGTTTATTGCTTTTGCGTGTGAGGAGGTTAATTACATATACGACCTTTAGATAAAAGTTGTCGTGTACATCTCGAGTCGCGTGACTCACGGTATCGATCGAAAATATATTGGAAACATGCCTAACACCACCCTATTGATTTCCTTTCACGAAACACTTATAAGTTGTTGGGTTTTTTCCTAAATGTTAAAATATGAATACCATGTACTGGGAAGGGTCAAGCCAATTCGCATCCATAATCTCATTTAATGGATTTTCCCATACATTAACAGTCAGCCTACATAAATACATTAGGAACTCGATAATGGTATAATCGAAATTGAAACGTTGTTTCCATTTCAAAGCTTTTATTTTCCATTTTTGTTTTTAACTGATTTATTTCATTTACTCGTAAGGGCTTAACTTGGCACCATTTGTAGTGCCAAAATTCTAAATATGAACTAAAGCGTCTTTAGCGTTCGAAATTATGTATTTTGCTTTTGCGTATCTATAAAATACCCATTTTATAGCAATAAGAATATTTCGTTTTAGGTTGTTTAGTGAAGAATGCACGTAAGAAGTGATTGAGAATTTCACAGAACGCAAAAACTTTTCGGCGAAATGGAGTCACCATCAGTTTATTCGTACTCGCCTTTTTTGAGCAAAATAAAGCAAACGACTTTCAATTTATTTGAGTATAAAGTCATTTGAGTCACAGTTGAAAGCCACAGTAATCTAGCTGCAGAAATATTAAAACTTTTGCTTTCTTTTTTTTAGATAATGTACTGTACATAGACCACTTCTTAATGTGTCAAGTGTGTGTGTGTTTAACCTCCTTCGCAACATCTACGGTCGTATGACGGAGGGAACCTACAGCTTAATGTGGGATCCAAACCACGGATCGCTACATCATCTGAACACAGAGGACGGTCACCCATCTAACGACTACCCAGCCCAAACGTCGCCTAACTTTGCCGATCTAGCGGGAAGCAGCATTACGATACTGCCACGATGTGATTGAGTAGCTACACCACTTAACATACATAGATCATAGATAGATCACACTGATTACAGTATATTTGCAGATAGATCAATCCGGCTTTCAACTGTACCATTGCAGTCAACCATTTTACGTCCTCAATTTACAATAAATGACTAAAAACGAATGAGGTATTTTTACCGTCAAATTCCAAATAGAAAAACGTTTAAAATAAAGAACGAAAACCTAATATCCGCGCGAATACTTCCCCAAATAAAAGATAACAATACGTATAAAAACGAACCAAAATTCGTTGGTTGGTTATGGAAAACTGTTCCCATTTATTAAGAAAGAAACACTCAACTCAAAAGGTTGATTTAAAATTGAATTTTCACCTTTCCTAAATATTTTCAAAAAATTAAAATTTCTCACCGTTTCTAAAGTGGCTGAAATGAAGTGAAAACAAGACTGGCGAAGGAAGCCTTTGTAGAGCGAACATATAGGGAGAAAATATACATTAGAGTTAGGAGAAGGGTCACATAGAAAAGGTGAATTTGGGTGAAGATGAATTTGTACGAGAGAGAGAGAGAGAGAGAGAGAGAGAGAGAGAGAGTGTTACAAGGAGTTACAAGGAAAAGAAGTACCTCAAAAGGCCTTGCGGCCCATACCGAGGAGGTACCAATGGCAACGGGTGCCAGGGAAAATTTTGTACACACTCAAATAGTGTGCAAGATTTGGTCTAACCTTTTCTTGAACTGATGCACAGAGGAACTGTTCACAACTTCCGAAGGTAACCTGTTCCATGTGTCACAGATCTTATACAGAGAGAGAGAGAGAGAGAGAGAGAGAGTAAACATTGCTTGAAGTGAATTTTGCATTTGAACCACCGAAATTTGCCTTCTGATACCTTTCATTCGCGAATATAATTTACAAATTCGCCTATAAAATTCCTTCCTTCTCATACAACTCCAAAGAAAAAAATTAAAATTTAAAATCTAATTAAAGTTCATAATTTATTTTTTTTTTTAATTTATTTCTGATATTTGAGGTATTTTGGTCACCCTCTTTTTTCAAAAGTCTAATTTTGATGCGAAGCGAGTTTTCACGTTATCGGACGTAGTTTTTACCCCCGTTAAATTTAGAAAATTTATTTTTAAATTCATTCAATGATACAAACAGTTATTATTAACTTTCTTTTTGTTAATATTTTGTACGTACATTCACTCACTATCCTCTTTAACCCGTAATTAATCGGTTGGTTGGTTAAATTAAATTTGTGATGGACACAATTTTTTTTTATTGTTTTTTGGTTTCATTTATTTTTAATAAGAAAATACGCGGACACCGATCTGGGTAGTATAGTTGGTTGGATGAGCGCTCCTCGCGTTTAGATGATGCGGGGACCCGCGGTTCTGATTCCTTATTAAGTTGTAGTTCCTCTCTTTCATACGTCCCTGGTTAACAACCCTCTCATACGTCCCTGGTTAACAACCTTCTCATACATAAATAATAATAAAGCTTTTAAAATATTCGTTATAATATAATATCCTCTCAGACATTTTGTTTTCCACTTTGCGTGATTAGTATTAAACATTAAGAGTATATTATCTATGTTAGTTAATGGTCCTTCTTACGCAAAGTATAAATAACTTAACCCTCTAACGCCGACTGGGTCGAATACGTACCGTTTCAAATACACGCATTTAGACTTAACCCTACAAAAACGTTCGGCGTTAAAGGGTTAAGTGAATCTGACAATTGATCAGCAATCCTTTTTATTTTCACATCTTTACTGAAGGATTCTCAAAGATCGAATATTGACGCCACACGAATGTCTACAAATTAAGAAGCATAACCATAAATAATAACTGGCTTGAAAATGATCTTAAAGACCAAGTTTTTATTCCTGCATCATTACTTAGGCTGCGTCGTGCCCACGTCGTAATTCTGCTTCCAGATAGATCAGTAAGGTTAAGGGACGTTGGTTCTGGGTGGTAGTTGGATGGGTGACCGTCCTCTGTATCCCGATGGTGGAGCTACTCGTGGTTCGGATTCCACGTAAGACCGTAAGTCTCCTACGTCATATGACCTCAACTGTTACGAAGGAGGTTAGACAACCATATTACATTATTACGTGAATTGCATTTGACTGTTAGGCAAATTTTCGGTGTTTTATTACATAATTTAACTCTGGTGATCGAATTCATTGGGTTAATTTAACAATTTTAGCGCATCAGGCGGCTTAAGAGGTCAGTTCAGCGCTATATATAAATTTCTACGTTGATTACATAGTCTGGAAACAACAAAAGTATGGTCCACAGTAGGGGTTCCCAAGCTTATTTTCTGTACGACCTACAGCAAAACAGAAAACGTACCGTATTACCACCTTCAAATATTTGGGGGGGGGGGCAAACCTACGACTCTCGTTGTACAGACTAATTTTTACTTCTTCAAGGTGTAAACTCTACATTTATCTTTTTTTTTTTATCTTACGCTTCACTGTGATTTCATTTTTAGTATATTTACGTACCATCGAACAGTAGCTCCTCGCATACAACAGTTTGAGAACCATTGGAATCTCTAGTACAGGGTGTCCCAGAATTAACTATCTATTTCAATGAAATCGGACAAATTTTTTAAAAATACACTTTTATTTATGTTTATCATGTTTAATATGTGTTAAAAATGTATAAATTTCTAAATTTTTTTCATAATTTTATTTTCATAATTTTTTCATAGTTTTTCATAGTTTTATTTTCATTCTCTTTCAGAACCCTATTAATAATGAATACACAAGAACGCATCTTTGTTGTAACATCCCGTATCAAAGGAATGCAATGTAATGAATTTCTAAAACTTTGATTTGGAGATTTTGTCATTTCGATATTTATTTTTGTAAAGCGAATATGTACTTTAGAAAGTACATCTAAAATTTTTGTCTAATTTTGCATCTTATTCATTTCCATTCGTTTGTTTCTAAACAATTATTAATAGGGTTCTGAAAGAGAATGAAAATAAAACTATGAAAAACTATGAAAAAATTATGAAAATAAAATTATGAAAAAAATTTAGAAATGTATACATTTTTAACACATATTAAACATGATAAACATAAATAAAAGTGTGTTTTTAAAAAATTTGTCCGATTTCATTGAAATAGATAGTTAATTCTGGGACACCCTGTATAGTAATAGTATACTGTGTATGACTTATCAGTACACAAGGTATCTGTCATCAACTTTAGATTACAGAGTTCAGTGTTTTCGTTTAAAAACATTCGTACACACAATTCTCAGTGATGGTTTACTCCCTGCGTGTGGATACTCCTGAAATTCAGTGGTGGATTAGACAGGGGGCTGATGGGGCTACAGCCCCAGGCCCACCGGGAACATAGGAACTGTATCAAGTTACTTGTAACTTGATACAGAATATATGCTTTCTTTGTTGAAAGATCAGTATCAGTATCAGGATCAGCATCAGGATCAGTATCGTATACATAACGTAATGAACATGAACAAATGTAACCATAGGTCCATTTGGATCAATGAGCCCCAGGCTTATCAGGCCATTAATCCGCCACTGCTGAAGCTGGTCACAAAAACGTGTTTTGTTTTAATATCTTCATACACAATATATATATATATATATATATATATATATAATTAAAAATGCTTATGGTTCGTTTTTCTACCATGTAATCAATCTTCTTCATTACATGGTAGAAAAGGAACCATAAGCATTTTAAATTTTAACCCTTTATGGACGACTGGTACAAATTGGTAACGTTTCAAATACACGCATTCATAACTACCCTACAAAAAATTGCGTCATTAAAGGGTCACTCATGTCTTAAAAATAATTTAAACTGCTTTTCACGAAGTGAAACCGTATATGAATTACAGGGTAATCATATTTAAAATTTACAATACAAGCTTCCTTCATTGGTTCTGCTTTCTGTTCACAACACCCAGTGGCTCGGCTTTACGTTAAGAATCGCGACCAACCAACTAAATTCACTTTTAGCTAATCCAGCCGTGATCTATCGAAGGTAGTCTTAAAAATGGGGAAGGAGAGTAGTGACGAATTCACTGCGCATAATGTCCAGTATTTGGCTCGACCCAGTTCTCCTTTTGAAGGTGACTTATTTTTCCCGGTTGGTGTGGCGTTATCGTCCATCTAAGTTGGACGAAGGATGTGATAAGGGACAATCAACTAACACTCAGTTTCGCCTTTACGCTCAGTTTCTCTTCGCGACGTTACGGCAATGTTTGGTCTGTGAATGTGAGTTTAAATGTGCAAAAGAAGTGTTCGAAAATTTGGGCTGAGGATTACGTACTTCAAACTTTGTAAATGAAAAGGAGGTAACAAAAGTTTTGCTTTTCTTTTTTTAACTGAACGGAAATGAATACATTCTCAATCATTGTTCAGTTGCTATTTTAAAACATTACTGGTATTATTAATGGTGGTATTGGACCTTTTCCAGTTTGTGTACCGTTTTTCATATAATTTATTTTTGATTGGTCATACAACCGCCGTCGATTATAACAACTTTTTAAGAGAGAAGTTCTTGATAACCTAACCTAACCTGTTTTACTCTATGCTGTGCCTAACAGAAAAAAAAATGTTTACTATGCTGTATGTAATGTACTGTAGAAAACGGTACATAAACTGGAAAACGTCCGTATTATTAAGCATATTAAAACTTTCATTTGATATGGTTTTAAACTATCTTTGGATCACCTGAAGATCAGGGCCCCCAGCCTTCATTAAGTTAGCCTTACTGTAAGGCTAACTAACGAAAATATCACGACCTAACCTAACCAATGGTTAGGTCAACTATACGCCCTTGACGACTGGTTAGGTTAAGTCTTATATTTTCGTTAGTTAGCCTTATAAAGTTAACTAACGAAGGCTGGGGGCCCTGATCTTCAGGTGATCCCTATCTTTAAACTTAATATTAAGAAAGTAGTAATTTTAACAGTTCACTATTAACCTATAAGTACTTAAAGCGTGTATTAGTGCACAGATGAAGTTAATTAACAGTTAACACAAATTAAGTTAATGATGATCTCTTAAGCAACCTAAATTTAACTGAGTTCAGTAGTAGTATATCTGTCACAGAGGTTGTAAGTAAGTTTAAAATGTGTATAAATATGCTTTCGTTTTAGTAGAATAAATAAATTTTCTTTGTTTGAACTATACATAGAAACTATGTATTAATTCGGTGTTTGCTAATCTACAACAGGGTTCGATCGTGGCCACGACGCAATACCAACTCCCGTTAGATTAGTGAGGCTAAGCGACGAGGATCTGTTCATAGTAGTATGGGTGACCATCCTCTGCGTTCAGATGATGTAGAAACCCTTGGTTCATATTAGGGCCTGGTTATGATTAATCAGTTAATCACTGTTTCGAATTTAATCATTAATTAATCAAAAAATATTTTTAGAAAATGATGAAATGAATTTTCCTCATAATTTCGGTATCATTTTACCTTAAACTTTGTAATGTATCATTTGAATTTGGCACCGTTTTGAATATATAAACTGTCTAATCCGCCCATGCCTGCTTTCGTGAACTAAAGCATGTTTGAGCAAAATGTTTTCTTCGGTCTTATCTCACGCAACATAAACAATAAAGCTTTCTTACTCTTTTCAGAAGTATTTAATTTTTATTAATTTTTAATCAGTTAATCATTGATTAATTAGAAAATTTCATCATTCATCACTTTTCCTAAAAATGATTGATTAACAATGCCCTAGTTCATATCCCACGTCAAGCTGTAGGTCCCCTCCGTCACGTGATCTTTGTCCTTATTAAGGGCATTAAACAACCTCAAACATTGTTGATGTTTTAGCATACAAGGTAAACTAACTTAATTCATGATTTCTACAGGGTGGTAACACAGTCCCTTTGCATAAAAAACGAGGGCAACATACAGATATGCTGTAATTTCTCTGCAAAGGGACTTTGTGGCCACTCTGTATGTACAGTATATGGTTCAAACTAAGTAATCTTGAGCGTTGATTTAAACTGTCACAAATTATTATTTGACCGGAATCTTGTTTCTTGAGGAATTCTTTTTTTTTTTTTTTTTTTTTTAATGAAAAGAAAGGTAGTTTAAGCGCAGTCGTCGCTGAATTGCGACCACAAGCACACCTTAATGTCAAAATGAGGGAAATCAGAAAACAATTTCGGCTCCTAAAGGGTTAAGGATACAGGGGGAAGCGCTGGCAGGTTGGTATGTGTCCAGATACTGCACTGTTCATGTTCCCAAATTTTATATGGTTGGTGCTCATATTTATATCGATATTGGAGGGGTCTCTCAATTTAACATATTTTAAATCAAATGCACAACTTTTTGTGGTACTTTTCCCATTATACCCCCACAATTTCTTTTTTCCCTGTCACTGTATGCCCTTTACAATTGGCTAGGTTAAGTCGTCATATTTTAGTTAAAATATTCGTTAGTTTTAACGAAAATATCACGATTTAACCTACCCAATTGTCAAGGGCGTACAGTTGACCCTAACAAGAAAAGAAGAAATTGCGGGGTATAACGGAAAAGTACCCTTTTTTAGTATGCCTTGCTGTAAAAACAAATAATAATAATAATAAATTTCATAGATTAAAATTCCGTATGAGAAAATGTGTTCGTTGAAAATCTTCGTCTTCCGAATATTTTTCATTGTTGTTAATGACGATGCGGGTAAATATTGTTGTTCACTTCAGAAAATAAGGTCACGAATAAGAATCTTATTTGAATTAAGAAAAATAACTGGAAAAAGTAATTTTCCAAAAATCTTTCTAAAATGTTTAAAAGACTTGTTGCTTCTTTCGGCTTCTATAACTTGTTGATTCAAAGCAGGACCACTTGTTGCTTCTACGAACAAGATTCATATTATAGGAAATTATAACTAAATTTCATTAATGGTACATTTTAACAGTGCAGGGGTAGTGTGTGTGTATACAATTTCCTTGTTTTCATTCTAATATATATATATATATATATATATATATTTTATTTTTTTTGTATTGGGGCGTTTACCGCCATTTCCCGCTATATGGTAGCGGATATCATGGCGAGGCGGAATACGAGAAAGAGAAACGGAGACGGAGAAAGGCACTAGAAAGGGAGAACAGCGGACTACAGGTGAGAAGCCACCTAAAGCTCAGATAGGATGCGAGATTGGGAGAGGAAGAGGAAAAGACGGTCAAGCGAGAAGAGAGGGCTCTCAGCGAGCATGAGGCGTAAACGTTCGGGGAGGGGGAAATCAGAAAGAACGGAAAAGCGCGACGACGTACTGACGACAGGGTGGGGCATTCCACAAGGTGTGAGAGACGGTGAGGGGCGACTGGCAGGAGGCGCAACGAGGAGCCTCCTGCCGGAACATAAGATAGCCGTGCGTGAGGCGCGTATGGCCGATGCGAAGCCGCGCAAGGACGACCTCTTTGTGTCTGGAGCGGTGGAAAGAGGACACCCAATATGACAGACGGGGCGGATGGACCAGAGTTTATTTCCGGTGGCATCGTCCCAGGACTGTTGCCACATGCGATCGTAAAAGGAACGAAAGACCTGCACATAGTCTGAGAAGGGAGCGGGCGGGGGAGGGGAGGCAGCGAGGCGGCGGACCGGGCTAAGCGGTCCGCCGCCTCATTACCGGAACACAACATGGGCGGAACCCAGCAGAAGGTGACCCGGATCCGGTGAATGGTGTGCAGGACATGGTACTCCTGTTGAATAAGGCGTACGAGGGGGTCCGGGGAATCATAGCGCTCGAGCGCCTGAAGGGCGCTCAGCGAGTCCGAAAAAATGGTATAGGAGGACCGCGAACAACCCGATACCAGACGGAGGGCTTCCAGAGGGCAAAGAGCTCCGCGGAAAAGATGGAGGCCTGAACCGGCAGGGGGATACCCCGGGAGGTAGGTGACAATGACGGAGAGAAGACGGCGGCCGCGACACCTGCAGGGGAGCGCGAGCCGTCGGTGTAGACGGGAACGTCGTCCGAATGGACGGGAAGATGGGCCAAAAAGAAGACCGAGGACGGCAGGAAGAGACTCCTTACGCAGGCCACGGAGCGCCTGGCAACGGCAGATAGGGGTGGTCCGCCAGGGGGCGACAGATCGAAGGAGAACGGCAGAATAGAGGGTGGGGGGATCCCCAGGGACGAGAAAATCTCGGCAGAGAGGCAGCGAAATGCCACGTGTCAGGCCGGGGTAGCGCCTGGGAGATCGCGGAGAAGAGTAGGGACTTCGGGAGGCGGCAGATGCGAAGGTAACACTTCGCCATGAGAAGGCCCCGGCGAAGGGGCAGGGGGGGGTGTCCACAGTCCACCTGAAGACTAGCGACAGGGGACGAGCGGAAGGACCCGACGCCAGGCGAAGGCCACGGTGGAGAAGAGGATCCAGCATACGGAGTGCCGGAGAGGAGGCGGAACTGTAGACCACACAGCCGTAGTCGACACGGGATTGCACCAGGGAGGTGTACAGGCGCAGCAGAGTACGCCTGTCCGCCCCCAGGTCGTGTGGGACAGATGACCCAAAAGGGAGAGGGTGCGGCGAGATGTTTGCCGCAACCGCCTAAGGTGTGGAACCCAACCGAAAATCCGTCGAGGGTCATACCCAGGAATCTAACGGATGGGACGAGGGTAAGAGGAGTGCCGGCAAGGGTAAGAGCGAAGGTATGCGACAGACGGAAGCGCCGAGGACGGAAAAGCATACTGGAAGACTTAGAGGGTGAGAAAGCATAGCCAACCGAGGACGCCCAGCGAACCACCGCATTGATGGCTAGCTGGAGCCGACGTTTCAGCAAAGACGGGAGGCGGCCAGAGCAATAGATAGCCAGGTCATCGGCATAGAGGGAGCTACGAACGGAAGTAGGCAGGACCGTAGCGACTGTGTTCATCACTAGTGAGCAACACAGGACGCTAAGGACACTACCCTGAGGGACACCCTCCTCCAACGGAAAGCGGTCAGAGAGGGTAGCGAACCGATGCGACGCGGAAAGAACGGGCGGACAAGAAGTTATAAATAAAGGAAGGAGAAAGCCTACGAAACCCAGGGAGCGTAAGCAGTCAAAGACCGCGCTCCGCCGGGTAGTATCGTAGGCCTTCTGGAGGTCGAAAAGACGGCGAGTACAAATTGACGCCGGAGAAAGCCTCCTGCACGTCATGGCTAAGGAGAAGGAGGGGTCGGTGGTAGACCGGAAGCGCCGGAACCAGCCTGGGTAGCAGGGTACTGGTCACTCGCCTCCAAGGTAAAGGACAGCCGCGAGGCGACCATCGCCTCCATCACCTTGCAGGCACAGCATGTTAGGGAATGGGGCGATAGTTCGACGGAGTGAGGGGTCTTTATCGGGCTTCGGGATGGGGACGACGATGGACTCACGCCATCGGTCCGGAAATGAACCCTCCAACCAAATCCGGTTATAGAGGTCCAGTAGAAAGCTGAGAGCAGAGGGTGTAGATGCCGTAAAAGGTCATAGGGGATATTATCGGGGCCGGGGCGGAGGAGCGTCGGGGGCGGAGGGCCTCCCGAAGCTCTGTCATGTGGAAGAGGTGATTATAGGGGTCATTCCTATGAGGTGGAAATTCCGGTGGGTCGCGGCGGGAGTGGGGGGAATCGGAACTGGAGATGGCTGCAAAGTGCGCCGCGAGTGCGTTCGCGACGGCCTCCGGATCGACACGAACTCGTCGTCCCCGACCCGAAGCACCGGGGGTCGAGGGGGGACACGGGTCCCCTCAAAGCTACGCACCTTGCGCCAAACAGTCAAGGGGGCAGTCGAGGAGGAGATCCCGGACACGTAACTCCGCCAGGAGGTACGCCGGCCAGTTTCAGGACCCGACGGGCCACTGCCTTCAGGCGCTGAAATTCTATCTTGTGCTCCAGCTGGCGGGTCCGGTAGAAGCGGCGGCCGGCACGGCGCCGCTCCTGAACGGCATGGGAGCACTCTGGGGTCCACCATGGGACGCTTCGCGGTCTGGGGGAGCCAGAGGTACGGGGGATGCAACTGGCGGCAGCCGAGAGGATCTTACTCTCGAGGAAGGCGAGGGCCTCATTGACGGAGGGAAAGGCAGGAATTGATGGCGAGATCGCCTTCCAACCGGCAATTGGAAGGCCCTGGGTTCGATTCCCGGGCGGTTCGCCTCATTTTTCATTATTCGTTTATCTCTCCTCCTCGTGTGCAGAAACGTTCCTTAACACTTATGTCGTTTCTATTCATTTATATACTGCGCGTCATTGCAGTATATGCGCATATTCACGATTTTGCGAGGGTGCCCTCTCAGGGCATTGGTTTCTGCCCTATGTGGGAGAATTTCGATTTGTGATTGAGTGAGGTCCGTAGCATAATGGTAGAGCGTCCGACCGGCAATTGGAAGGCCCTGGGTTCGATTCCCGGGCGGTTCGCCTCATTTTTCATTATTCGTTCTCTCCCTGTGTGCAGAAACGTTCCTTAACACTTATGTCGTTTCTATTCATTTATATACTGCGCGGTCATTGCAGTTATATGCGCATATTCACGATTTGCGAGGGTGCCCTCTCAGGGCATTGGTTTCTGCCCTATGTGGGAGAATTTCGATTTGTGATGAGTGAGTGAGGTCCGTAGCATAATGGTAGAGCGTCCGACCGGCAATTGGAAGGCCCTGGGTTCGATTCCGGGCGGTTCGCCTCATTTTTCATTATTCGTTTATCTCCTCCTCGTGTGCAGAAACGTTCCTTAACACTTATGTCGTTTCTATTCATTTATATACTGCGCGGTCATTGCAGTTATATGCGCATATTCACGATTTGCGAGGGTGCCCTCTCAGGCATTGGTTTCTGCCTATGTGGAGAATTTCGATTTGTGATTGAGTGAGGTCCGTAGCATAATGGTAGAGCGTCCGACCGGCAATTGGAAGGCCCTGGGTTCGATTCCCGGCGGTTCGCCTCATTTTTCATTATTCGTTATCTCTCCTCCTCGTGTGCAGAAACGTTCCTTAACACTTATGTCGTTTCTATTCATATATATATATATATACCCTTGGAGTTTAGTGTATGAATTAATGAATTCTCCAAGAGGGTATGATAATGTACTACTGGATCTAAAGGACCGTCTCTGTCTTGTTCAGTCGTGACAACAGAGCACGCCGAATTCTCTTTCGTTTGAGAGTTCGGTAGATAATTCTCCGGTTGCCAAAGAAACACGTCGGCAGTCATTCTTTTATTTAATTTAAGCAAGTGAATTTTCAATCAATTATAGAGAGTCAAATTTATCTTCACAAAATGTTAATAATATAAATAATTCTTTAAATGTTACTGAGTTCAGTAATCGTTTAATCTTAATTCTAAGATAATCAACTATATTTTAAATGTTGCTTGAGCCTACTGCCTAATCTAGTCAAGCTCCAAGCCTGAATTTCCGCATACACGACCGTAAAACCAATTACCTAACGAAGTGAATTACCCTCTTCAGTCCGGAATTCCTTTCTAAGACTTCAACCTCGTCCGTTCTGAATCTGTTTTTTCCAAGCTTCAGTTATATATGTGTGTGTGTGTGTGTGTGTGTGTGTGTTAGTCAGAGTTGTAACCAGCCACTTCGCGTAATGGCTGAAACCTTTAGTCATTTCGCGAATGGCTGTTTCAATTGATCATTTCGCGAATGACTAAAATATTCAGCCATTACGCGAAATGGCTGAAATTCCACCTTGGTCTTTCGCGAAATAGCTAAAATGAGTTTTGTCATGAATTCATAGAAATAACAAAACATCACAATAAATTGGAAACCTTTATTTAACTAACTAAATCTGCTAAAACATACATACATCCACAGGTCTGTTCAATAAGTGAGAAAACACTTCAAATACACATTTGAACACATTTGAATTTCAATATAGAGGTTTTCAAAAAACTAACCGGGCCTTCAAATGTTGTTCCGATGTCCGCCATTGAATGCCAGTTAGGTCAACTTGTATGCCTTTGATAATTGGTTAGGTTAAGTCGTGTTATTTTCGTTAAACTAACGAAAATAACACCACTTAAACCTAACCAATTGTCAAGGGCATACAGTTGACCTAACCGGGCAAATGATCTTCTACGAAATGAACCAAGGTGGAATTTCAGCCATTTCGCGTAATGGCTGAAGATTTTAGTCATCTCGCGAAATGACCAAGTGAAACAACCATTTCGCGAAATGACTAAAAGTTTCAGCCATTACGCGAAATGGCTGGTTACACACTTTGACAATAATAAAAATATATATATATAAATAAATAAAATAATAAAAACTATTAAAATCCCAAATGGTTAAAATAAATTCTCGTTCCTGACGTCCCTTCGTGTCATGTTGATGATATTTTTGTTTTACTTCCGGTGAACGTAGATTATAATTATATTCTTGATAGGTTTAATAATATTTTGACCTCCATTAAATTTACCGTCGAAGTGGAGCACATCTCAAACATCTTATTTTTATATGTCAAATTATTCGAACTCCGAATAATAAGCTCGTTTTTAAAGTTTTTAGAAAGCTACTCATTCTATCGCGTATGTCCACTGGTTTTCATCCCATAGTTTTTATAATAAAGGAGGTATTGTCGTGGGTATGTTTCCGAGAGCCCTAAGGATTTGCGGCCCTTCTTATTTGGACTCCAAATTTTGTTACATCGAGGATTCCTTTAAAAAATTGGGATATCCTCCTACTTTTATTGACGAACCCCTTAGATCTTCCAAGTAGTAGTTTTGCAACAATACAGAAATACCTCGAAATTCGTCGTTAATTCGTTCCGGAATAACACGACGAAATACGAAACTGCGAAATTCGAGGTAGATTATAACATGTTTCAATGAGAACATTTTACTGTATTATGTTATTAAACAGATTAATTAATCAAATTCTACTCGTTTTTCGGCAAAATATAATATATTGAGTTGGTAAACAGTTGAATTTCGTCAATTTCGATCGTTTTTTTGTTCACATTTTTTCAAAGAACGACGAATCTGCGAATATGGACGACGGATCGCGAAACTATAGGTAGTAAAAGATTGACGACGAATCTGCGAAACGACGAATTCTGAGGTTTTGTACTTCCACGGAAAAGAACTTCCGCGACGCTCTGGTAATCCCGTTTAATGTATTCACTTCGCAACTTAGTTCCTCCCCAACTTAATCTCGCGTCACGGGTTCCATGTTCCACTCGTAGTCTTTTACTAAAAAAAAATCAATTACTAGTTTTCCCTCCAATTCTGGAGTATACCGGATTGCCTGTAAGGACTGTTCGAACAGTTATGTTGGCGAAACTATTGATTTCAAAATCCCATTTTGAATACAGCCGATGAAAATTCGGCCTTACATAGGCATCGATTAGATAGGGATCATAATATTGACAAGTTACTTTTAAATATCTGTAATAATGACAAACACAAACTCCCTAAATCGTTTATTATAAAAAAAAATACTGATAATTTAAACATAAAACATGGAACCTTTCAGCTTCATTTTATGTGACTAACTTTTGGGTGTCAAAATCGTCTGTGTTCCGGAATTATTTATTCTGTCTGGGTCAGGGTGGATTGGTTTAAACCATGTTTTTTTTTGTTTTCTGATGGGAAAAAAAACCTTTTGGGGGGGGTATGCATTTGCTTTTTATTCTTAGTTTTAATGATATTTTAATGCTTAGTATGAACGTAAATCAATGATAACAATACATGAAACCTAATATTGTGCTTATTTTTTAATTATGTCTGTCACACTGTCAACAATCAACATCCTAAAAAAAAAGTCTGTACTTCCAGGCAAGGTATTTTATTATTTTTCAATGGAAATCTGACAATAAAGATTGTCACACCCACTATTAAAGTATCAATTACGCAGAAAAATGACAAATTTAGTTTACCATTGCACCAAAATAGGGTTGGTTGGTATTTTACTAAATAATTTTTATTTACCTACACAATTTACATTCCTAGTCACCACATTTGACACGTTTTGTTTGTATGAACAATATGATTACGGTATATCTGAATAGTGTTAAAGGAATTGTTTTCATTATCATCACTATTCTTTAGAAGAAAATAATAAACAAACTGGTTTTATAATTTTGAGTGTAAACAAGGTAGTTTCTTTCTTGGAAAAGTTAGTATATAATATGGAAGATAAAATCATTTTATTACAATCAAACACTAACGAACAAAAAAAAAAAACATTAAAACCAAATAAACCCTTTTTTTTTCTTTTTAAACTAATGGGTTTGGTTTTTTTTTTTAAATAACCATGGTTTTTTTTCCACTCTGGTCTGTGTTGCCTGAGGCATGACATTTTTTTGTATTAAATATTCCTTTTAAGTTCGACTCTCGCTTTGTTTCTATTCACCGCCCAAACGAAGAGGGAAGGCTCTCGCGGAAAGCTTCGCGGTTTTGTTTTTTATTATTTTAACCATTGGAGATTTTAATTGTATATATATATATATATATATATATATATATATATATAATGAGGGGTTTCACACAGATTCTAACATATATAAGGGGTTCCAAAAAACCTTAGCCCCCCCCCCATTTGCAGCTTACATGTATATCGAAATAGTTTTTAGTGATTATAAAAATATATAAAATTCTTTATTTATTGCAGTATTAAAATTACTCTAGCTGATAAAGTGATAATATAATGGCTTCTCAATTAATTGGTGATTCGGAGAGGCAACGTGTGATAGATCGCATACGAGCAATAACATTTCGGGAAGCTCGTGATGCTGGAGCCACCTTTATAATACGTTCATGGGTTGCCAAAAGTTTCGAAGAAGTGAGGACTTCGTAAAAAGAAATTGGAATAAAACTTTGGATGAATGTCAAATGGATACAACCAAATCTAGGCGCCCAAATTTGCCACTCTCTCAGGAAACAAAGGACATCACTGAAAGTGGTATGCGTAAGCGGAAAAACAGCTGTGCTAAACTTTCTAGAGAGATCGAAGTGTTGAGAGGAAAGATCGTTAGTGGTGAGATCATTCGACTGTACCGTCATAGGCAAGGTTTAAAGCCTTGGCATGAACTTCCAAAGCCAAGAAAAACTCAACTTAACATCGATGACAGAATGTGGTTTGCCCATTATCTTGAAGATTGGGATGTGGATGATTTCATGCATTTAGCTGTCTCCGATGAATTTTTTGTTTACGTAACACGTCGGCCTAACTACCAAAATGATCGAGTGTGGGCCACAACACCAGATGAAATCGATGACAATGAACATTATCGCGAATTATTAAAAAGTCCAGACTGTGTTGGTGTGTTTGTTTTGTTCACTGCAAAGAAGCTCATGTGGGTGCTGAAGCCAAATGGTCAGAGTTGGGATGGACAGTATTTTCGTGATATTATTCTATCCCAGCATGTCATTCCTTTTCTAAGAAACCCAAACAATGTTATGGATGTCGATCAGGTCACACTTCTGCACGATAAGGCCCCCTGCTTTAAGGCATTAGCCACTCAACAGTTGTTGCGGAGCCATGAGATCGATTTCTTTGGAAATGAAGAATGGCCAGGAAATTCTCCTGACCTGAACGTCTGTGAACACATTGGATCAGTATAAAGGACAAGGTTGAATGTCTCTTGTTTCAAGAACCTGCAGCAAATCGATTTTCGAAGGATACAATGACGCAACACATTGAAACTGTTTTAGCAAATTTGCGTAACGATCAAGATCTATTCACGTCACTTTTGGCAAGCTATCCAAAGCGAATTCAGGCTGTCTTGGAAGCCAATGGCGGGAACACCAAGTTTAATTGTTTCTCATTAAATGCAGGATTAAATTCTCTTTTGTAAGGTATGTTTAGTTTTACTGTACCTCTAATGGTTTAGGCCATGGGCGTGGGGCTAAGGTTTATTGGAGCCCCGTATGTTACAGTCAAAGTGTGTAACAGCCATTTCGCGAAATGGCTGTTTCACTTGGTCATTTCGCGAAATGACTAAAATCTTCAGCCATTACGCGAAATGGCTGAAATTCCACCTTGGTCATTTCGTACAAGATCATTTGCCCGGTTAGGTCAACTGTATGCCCTTGACAAATGGTTAGGTTAAGTTGTGTTATTTTCGTAAAACTAACGAAAATAACACCACTGACCTAACCAATTGTCAAGGCATACAGTTGACCTAACCGGGCCTTCAATGGCGGACATCGGAATAACATTGAAGGCTGGTTAGTATTAAAGTATTGAACTTCTATATTGAAAATTCAAATTCAAATGTGTTCAAACGTGTATTTGAAGTGTGTTTTCTCACTTATTTGAACAGACCTGTGGATGTATGTATGTTTTAGCAGATTTAGTTAGTTAAATAAAGGTTTCCAATTTTATTGTGATGTTTATTTCTATGAATTCATGACAAAAGTCATTTTAGCTATTTCACGAAATGACCAACGTGGAATTTCAGCCATTTCACGTAATGGCTGAAGATTTTAATAATTTCGCGAAATGACCAAGTGAAACAGCCATCTCGCGAAATGACTAAACGTTTCAGCCATTACTCGAAATGGCTGGTTACACACTTTGACTGTAACATATACATACATTTATAGATGTATAACGATCCATCTACAATGTTTGATTCTAGAAAGAGCACAAAAGTTAAGCACTAGTACGATATACATAATTAGAATGTTTCAGACCAACAAAGACCCTAGGATCCACTCATGGATTATAACTGAGGTGGGTGGGGAAAGTAACACTCTATACACCTTATACATTCACTCCTTGCAAAAAAATATCTACACAACTGTCAAAAAATATTGTTCAGAAATTATATAATGTTCATTTAACCCTGAATGTTCATTGCTACCAAAAGAGATTAGATTTTTGTGGAAGTCCAAAACTGATGTTTCGAGACATCGCAGGATTCCCTATCTGGCCTAACTTAAGTTAATAACAGTTCAAGAGGATATATACTTTCAAAAGACCACATTCCTCCAGCAAGTAGATTTAAGCTTTTAGTGCCTGAAGTACCTTCCCGGTTTTAAAGTGGCAAGTTATTTTCAACTTTTTTACACAATTTTGGTTAAGGTTTGGTTACTCTTTCACATTATCAAGTATCTTACAGTGTGTCCACATATGTGGACAACAGGCATTCTGGAAACTGTATGATAGTCCTAGTGAGAAAACAATACTGTTTTTTATTGTCTCACTGGTGCGCAGTTTCTCCATAATATGTGGACAAGAGATACTTGTCGATATAATAAGTCCACCAATCCGATGTGATTCATTAATATGTAACAATGTGGTATGAGTAGAGTTGACCACTTACATGGACCAAAGGCAATAAAAGGGTTAAAAAGATGGTTAAGATTTAAGACTACTTCTGTATATACAGGGTGCTTCAAAAAATGTTACTACTTGTATGGCGCTAATGTCATTGTTTACCACTTATAGTTTGCATGTTTTTTTTTATGCAAGTATTTGTGTGTTTGTTTGTTTGTTTTTTAATAATGTTTTTCCAGGGATTGTGTAAGTGATTAATGAGTGAACCCCATTCAAGAGAAATGGTTACATTACAAAGGTTTAATTAGAGCACCGCAGAAATCTGCGTTGCTCAATGTAAACCTTGTACCCTTTTCCATTGAATGGGGTTCACTCATTAATCACTCGCACAATCCCTGAAAAAACATTATTAAAAAACAAGTAAATAACACAAATACTTGCATAAAAAAAAAACCCACAAACTATAAGTGGTAAGCAATGACATATTAGCGCCAAATAAGTAGTAACATTTTTTTAAGCACCCTGTATATATATATATATAAAGAACTGAAGTTGTAAATCTTATACAAATATAAGTAAGGTATAAGCTGGTTCAGAATAACTTGTACCTCCCATTATATGCATATGTAAATGTGGTGTATTTTGTATAGGACTTTAAAACTTTTACCCTATATATACGAGTGTATATATATATATATATATATATATATATATATATTAATATATATATATATATATATATATAATATATATATATATATATAAAATTAGATATTTTGACTGACCTTTATATTCTTTATATGTACACCAAATCTATCCCAAATTGGGATTGAATCATGTGGTTTCATCTTCGCTAACATCCCATTCATACTCAGCAATGTTATCTTTCATGAAAAGAATGGAATATTGGGTATGAATCTTCCACTTATCAACTCTCCACTTACTTCCACACATTGATCTATGTTAATTCCTGTCTCCCATCCACTTACTACATATACTTTTTCAAATTTCTCTGTCCTATTAAGTGGTGCATGATTTTTGAAAATTTTACTACAGGTTGCCCTCGCTTTATGCGACTCCTTTTTATGCGATTTCGCTATTATGCAACGACCCTACTTTCACACACGTTTTGGGCGAGAAAAATTTGCAATTACGCGACTGTCCAGGTTGGATGTGCGAAGCTCGTGCGACCAGTGTAGGCGCGCGCGCGGATTCCACTCTGCAGCTGGTGCGGGTGGAGCGCTCTCATCTTGTAGTGTGTGGATTTGCCATTACTGTTGACATTAGTGCAAGTATTCAAGTAAATGCCTGTTATATTTCATTAGGTGATTTTTCATTGGATTTGTTATGAGTGCTGGAAAGGGTTATTTTGGCGGGGGGGGGGGGGGGGGGGGGGGGGCCTCAGTAGAGGTCTTGGAACGCAACCCCCGCATAAAGCGAGGGCGACCTGTAATTTGATTCATTTCATGTACTTCCTCTCAATTTCACTGTTAATAAATCTACTCTTTCCACGAACGTATATTTAAAAAATGGTGAAAATTTCTCGGTTGTCAACTTTGTCATACGCTATGATTTTCTGTCCTCGAAAAGATCGTAGCTACGATGCGATTAAGATAACGTTTTGAATCCTTTATGCACGATTGGGTCAAATTTTTACCATTTAAATTATCATTCATAATTTAATCCTACAAAACGTTTCGGTGTTAAAGGGTTAACAACTTAACCTACTTTATATTCAAATTTCAAGGGCGGATCTACGATTGGGGGGGGGCGACGTCCGGACCCCCCTCAATTTCTTGAAAGGGCACTTTTTTCAAGTGCAAGTGCCTTATTTGAATGATGTGTATGCCTCTTGACAAATTTTGTTTTTGTAAATAGCTCATGGTTATTTTATTTTATTCAAATTCTATTTTGAGTCTTTATCCTTATACATTGTACTTCCACATTTGTAATTGTAATGGTTTTCATAGGTACCCTTAGTACTGGTGCAGCCATATCAATATTTTTATCTTATTCTGATAAGAGGCCCGTAGCCAGGGGGATCGGGGTTCGAACGACCACCCTTCCTCCTTGACAGGAAAGGTCCACTTTTGTAGCCATAGTTGTAACTTATGATGTGATATTAAATATATATATAACATCACTTAGTAAAAAACACTTGCATTTTTTAATTATTTTCATTTTTTTTTCATTTTTTTTTTAAACTTCACAAACTATTCTAAACCCCCTCCGCAGTCACTAGATCGTTGCACCAAAAGGTCCGCCTTTCTACATGAAGTCCTGGCTACGGGACTGGATAGTTCTTTTAATTGGCAAGACATTTGTAATTGTTTGAAATATTTTGTGATAACTGTTGTACCCAAATTAGATTTTTATTTTGTATCACATTTGAATGAAACTGATCTAATAAAACAATACAATTGATTTTACACTCGCTCATTGGTGGCCTGTTTTAAGAAAAAAATTTTAGTACTGTGCCCTTTTTATTTTAGGGGGTGCCCTTTTTTCTTTGGACCCCCCCTTACTGAAATGCCTAGCTCCGCCCTTGAATTTATATTTTACCTCGTGCAATAATATCTGGTCAATTTATCCACGTTATCAGTCTTCAGAACATTCTCTCTCTCTCTCTCTCTCTCTCTCTCTCTCTCTCTCTCTCTCTCTCTCTCTCTTCTTTTCCATGTATATATAATCATTACACTGAATGAATATCAATACTATTACTAAGCCTATACTTAACCCTATAAAATGATGATAAAGTCCATTTTCGAAAATGAATCTTCAATGAATTTATCATGTTATTTTCATTCATTCATTCATTACGATAAATGAAATGTACCTTTCGTCTATATATAATAGATATTTTTATTTTCTCCCAAACAACTTAATGAAACACCCATTTAAAATTGAGTATGGACGTTTCAGCAGAAACACGATTACCCTCATCAAGTAAAATATAAAACAAATACTGAAATATTTCTTTCAAACGAAAGTTTTTTCTTTTTTTTTTAAGTAAATTTTAAATAGCATTTCTCTCACGAAATTTTAACTTTTTTCCAACAATATTAAAATTTAATTTGAAATACTATTGTAAAATTATGCACCTAAAAGGGTGATAAATTTTACTCGAAAAATCACTGTGTACAGACGTGTGACATATTCACTCATTTTCAGCCTTTAATAAACAACTTTACCAAACTATTTTTTTTTTTTTACATTAAAAAGTGTTCACTATTCCACTATTACATCATGATGATAATGGTCTATAATGCGAGCTTACCTCAATGCTGTAAGATTTCTTTATTGCGAATCTCTCTCTGCTGACTTCAGCAGTTTGCATCTCTTCAGAATTTAGGTTTCCCTCGTCCGAAAGTCTCAAAGTTGCGGTGTTGGTTGTAGTTTTTGTAGTTAACAACTTGAAGATGGTATGATTGCGCGCGTGTTCTTGTAGAAACGCGTCACGACCACAATGCCAACAATACCTGTACAGAGTGTAACGGGAGAAATCCAGCTCTGCGATATTTTGCGTAACCTTCTAGACTTCGTTGTCGTTCTTCGCCAGAGCGAAATTGAGGTTTAAATTACACTGAAAGCCACTTCAGCTTAAGTGTAAGGCGCTTTGGCATGTCACGACCCTTTTATTAGCTAGTGACCCGATAAATGAAGCTTAAAAAAATTTTAAGCTCCGCTAAACCCCGCCCATGGAAGTTATTCTCTCTTTCCTATTGGCCTGTGAAAAGAGAGAGCTCGCTTCTGATTGGCCGACACAGTCATATTACAACCAATCATTAAATCTGAAAGATTTTACCAAAATGCTATGATAAGAACTTCATCTGGAAGCGGATGTGATTTACTGATTTAAGATTAGAATTCGGAGTTGAATTTCTTTATTTTGGTGGTTTCTTTGTTTGAAAAAAAAATGTATTCCATAATATTTTCATTCGATTTAAAGACACAAAAAAATATAAGTTAATTTTTAAAACTTTTAACATCTTGGAAAAATTCAAATATAAAAATTCCTTAATAGTATTGGAATTTGATTATTCCTTTTGATATTTATTGCAATCACTTATTGGAAACTTATAGCAAAGAATAAGTAGCTAAAAATTAAAAAAAAACAATAATGATAAAAATATGCACTTCTAAAATTGTTAAAAGAAAAACAATCCTTCAAAAGGGGTAACTAAGAAATATTTTTTCTTCTTCAAATTCGAGTTTTTAAACTCTCGCCAAAACCAAATTCGTACGCCCAACTTTTTAGCCAATCTTTAAACCAATACAATTCTTAGGTTTTAAATTTTATTTAAAAAAAAAATTTAACTTTGACACTTAAATGCGTGTAACATTTTTGCAAGTGATATTTTTCTCATATAAATAATGTTTGAAACAATTTATCCTTCTCAGTAACGGCAAAGGTCACGCGAAGGAGATTTACGGCTTTAATTGGAACCTGATCCCACTACCGCACTAAGGAAGAGTTAGAGAGTTAATTTAATCACTGAAATCTGAAGTCTCAACCGAGACTTGACTCCAGGACCTTCAGATTAATAGCCCGACGTTTTACCACAAAACATTATAAACAGTTAACGTACCTAAATGGACTTTTGGTAATTTTAACGTTCCACGTAATATAAAAGGTTCTTGGGGGACGTTAAGCAGAAGACAGCCAGTGCTGAAACTCCTGTTTCTCCTGGCACTATCTTCCTCAACTGATCTTTTTCCGTGTCCCATTTGCGATCAGTCCAGCACGCTCTCAAACACACACTTCTCTCCCTTTTCTTCACTAATACACGTACAGACACTGCACAATCTTTTCAAAATTAAAAAAATAAAATGGCAATGACTTCAAGAGTCCCGGAGTCCAATGGGAAGGAGACCATAAATGTCCACACTTCTGGCTCCCCGGCTGCCGATAACGTGATCGCAGGCCCGGCAGCGCGGCAGGTTCTGCTGCTGCCCATTCAAGATGTTCTGGGCCTCTGCCTGATTCACTTTTTATAAACTTCTGCAACATTCGTGGCCTCTCCTCAAATTTTCAATCTGTTGGACATCACCTCTCCACCTCTAAACCTTACCTTCTCTTCCTCACTGAAACTCGGGTGTCTGGGACGACTGACGGCAATCCCTTTCCTGTATTCTCTATACTCAATTTCAGTCCAAAGGTGGATGTGGCGTATGGAATGGCCTAACTTGTTCTTACATGCCCGAACTTGAATCTTCCGAATTCTTATACCCTATGGCTACGGCTTACATGCCAATCTCAAACTTGTGCGCTGTCTACCTTTCTCCTAATTCTACTGACTATCCAAAATTCCTTCACTATCTCACTTCCAAAGTGAAATATATTCTATCCCACTCTCCTTTGGCTGAAATCTCCATTTTGGGTGATTTCAATGTTTACCACCACTTTTGGCTTTCCTCGCATTTCACCGACATCCCTGGTGAACTAGCTTGCGACTTTTCTATCTTGAATGACCTAGAGCAGATTGTACAGCACCCTACTCGTATCCCTGATCACCTTGGAGATAGGCCCAACATTCTGAATTTATTTCTCGCTTCTCATCCTTCTTACTTTGTCAAACTTTTTTCTACGTTGGGATCCTCCGACTACAATCTTGTATCTATTTCCTGTCCTATTCAATTCGACCTTTGGCACTTTGACGCCGTTGATTGGAAGGCCCTTACAGGGCCGTTTCTAGCCATTAGGGGGCCCTAAGCAGTATACCCATTTGAGGCCTCACTCCTCTATCCACCAACTCACGCCTTACTACTACACCTCAGCACACACATACAAAAATGGCTGTGTTAATATAAAACAATTGTGAAACAATTTTAATGAAACATGTCCAAAACAACAAATATGTATTTTCAGAAGACAAACAGAAAAAATACTCATGAAATTCCTGAAAATTAGCTTATACATTATTTAGAATAAATGACAGAACTATGTATAAAAAAATAATGCAATTATCAACTACCAAACAATTACTAACTCTACGATACAATCGTGTAATAGCTAACAGTTATACAGAACAGTTTGTATCTTCAAAATGTTTGCCTCCTAGATTTTTTTCTGGGCGAAATCATCAATAACATCATATGAAATCTCCCTGCCAACGTCTCCTGGTTGATGCTTATGATGCCAAGGCCACTGAGGCGATCCTGCCCCATTGATGATCTGAGGTAGTTCTTGATTAGCTTCATCTTAAAGAAGCTCCTCTCGGCTGACGCTACTGCAGGCAATTCTAGAGTGTGCAGGTAATTCTAGAGTGTGCAGGCAATTCTAGAGTGTGCAGGCAATTCTAGAGTGTGCAGGCAATTCTAGAGTGTGCAGGCAATTCTAGAGTGTGCAGGCAATTCTAGAGTGTGCAGGCAATTCTAGAGTGTGCAGGCAATTCTAGAGTGTGCAGGCAATTCTAGAGTGTGCAGGCAATTCTAGAGTGTGCAGGCAATTCTAGAGTGTGCAGGCAATTCTAGAGTGTGCAGGCAATTCTAGAGTGTGCAGGCAATTCTAGAGTGCAACCCAGAGATTGGGGTATGGTTCCTCCAGTTGCTTCTGTTGAATGAAGGAGAGAAGCTCCAATGCAGTCATGTTGTGTGAAGATAAAGTCGGCAAGTTCTTAATTTCGAGGGCCAGTTCTCTTCCATCAATGTCAGAGTCAGCTCCAGAGCTCAGTATCTTAGAAAGCTTTTCACACTTGCAGGACAAGTCTTCCTTGTTCATTGTGGTGAACTTTAGGAGAACCCCAAATATGTCCCTCACATCATCTAATGTTTTGAATCTCATTTATTGACCCGATGGCACAATCCATCACCACATTAAAAAATTTGACTTCCAGCCTCTTTAAGGCTTCTGTAAATAGTTCGTCAGGAGCTTCGTAAGCAAAGTGCATTTTTGTGGATCTGAGCCTCTTCTCCTTTAGCGCAGCCTCCACATTTATTTCCTCACATATGTCCCTAGCTACGACTTGTGCTGCAACAAAACCTGTGTTTCTGTAGCTGGTGAGTGAGTCTTTTGTTTTTGTGAGGAGGTTGACTGCCACATCAAACTGCATTGTAGGAGACTGCAGAAGTTTGCTCACATGGTTAACTGCATGAAGAATGTCATACCATACTACTGTGCAAATCTGAACGCGATAAGACCCTACCTCCTCTGCAAGTGCTTGTGCTTCAGTCCTGGCTATGGCATCTGTGGCATTGTTTCTGACTTCCAACAGGGCCTCTCTGATGTTGTGGCTCTGGTATCGCACAGCCTCAATGCTCTTAAGCCGGCTCTCCCACCTGGTTTCACCCCAAGACTTGAGTGTTATGTTCACGTGCTGCTTTAGGATTGTCCATCTCTGTGTAGCTGCTGCAAAAAGGTTGTACAATTTTTGTACGTTGCCAAAGAAGCTGATGGCATCTGTGGAAGCTTTAGCTGCATCAGCCACTACAAGATTCAGAGTGTGAGCCCCACATGGAACATAGAGTGCACGACAGTTCTTCTCTAATAACCTTGCCTGAACACCTTTGTTCTTGCCCTTCATGTTCGCTCCGTTGTCATATGATTCCTCTGCAGTCATCAAAGTGAATATTCAGTTCATCTAGTCTCTTCAGAATCGGAACTGATAAACCCAGGCCTGTACTTTCTGAAGCCTCAAGAAAGCCCAAGAAGTATTCTTTTATTTCTGGTACTTCACCCATTTTAACAGTTCTGAATAATCGACATCTGTTCTTGGTGGCTTATTTCTGGAGTGCAGTCTAAAATGAGTGAGTAATATTTAGCTTGTTTTATTTCTGCAACAATGGCATCCAAGATCTTCCCACTAATGACCCAATGAGCTCATTTTGAATGATGTTTCCTAGGTAACTTGAATGACTATATTGGCCACTTTCGACTCTGCTGATGTGTTGTTTCATCACTGGATCAAATTTGGCAAGCAGCTCAACCTCCTTCAAGAAGTTGCCATTGTCTCGATTGTACAATGTAGAGGAAGACCCCCTGAAAGCAAGATTTCTCTCTGCCAGTGATTGGATTATACTTACAAGACGTGTGAGAACATCTCGCCAGCGTCTTCGCTCTACCTCCATTAATGACATTTCAGTTTGGTCAATGGTCCTCCCAGTTTTTAGCCGCAGTTCCAGCTCCTTCCATGTTGCCATGTTATCTGCATGTTCTGAACTATTTTCATGGCCTTTCAGAAGCGAATCAACGTTTATCCAGTCTGAAAGTCCATCCGTAATTAGTTTGTACGACTTCCTTGAAAACACCTTGCAGCAGAAGCAATAAAGAGCATCATTCCTTCTAGAGTATATCAGCCAGCTTCGCTTTATTTTTTCCCCATTAATTAATGTTCTGTACATGTAATGGTGGTGAAAGCTTTACCGTCCTCTCTTTTTGGGAATGTGAAATCTGGACTGATTTGAAATGGTCCTCGAGACACCAGATCTGTCTTCAAGGCATCTGACAGGACAACTGGCCAGTCATACGGATCAAGCGGTGGAGCAGATCTTGGTTCTTGTTGCTCAGTAGAAATGCCTGTGTGTGGTGTTTGAAGCTGAACAGAAGATGGGCCACTTGTTGGTTCATCAGGCTCTACTTCTACTGGTGTTTGAGGTTGCATAGAGGATGGTCCTGCTGTTGGCTCATGATGCTCATCAGGCTTTGCTGAGGATGGCTTTTCCATTACATATTCTGTTAGATTTTGCTAAAATACTCTTTCTTATCTTGTTTGATAATTGATCTGTGTGAACAGAATTTGAGGTGATGTGATCCATTAAATTTCATATTTCGAAATATTATAAATATTACAGAGACTAGCTTACTCTACACGATTCCTGAGCACTTGCCTAGCTTGATGGTCTACCTAACCTAGTTGCCTGAACTGTAATCATAAGAATATACAAGTGGCACATCTCACCTGTGCTACTGGAAAGCTTCTCCTCCTCTATTTTCTTCTTTTTCCGTTTTTCAGCTCCAGATGGATGATGATTCATTTTCCATGATGCACGGAGTCACATCTAGTTAACCACAACTAATCTGCTAAATAATAATGATGATAATAATGATGATAATGATGATAATAATGTTTTACAGTACTAGAAAAATTAAGCATTTAGGAAAGTATAAGCATATAATAAGAATAAAGTTAAATAATATAGAAATAAGATCTCAATAGTTATTTACACACAACGACCAAAACGTTTCGTTTGTCTCCGTTTTATCACATTTGTCTCATACAAAAACTTTAATTAATACGACTAATAATAATAATAATAATAATAATAATAATAATAAGGATGATAATAATAATAACAATAATATTAATATTAATAATAACTTCAGCTATATTCCTATTCTTGCCCACTGAGCTATGACCTGGGAGCCTGTCTAGGGGCCCCCTAGTAGCAGCGGGGCCCTAAGCGGCCGCTTAGTCTGCTTATGCCAGGAAAAGGCCCTGGGCCCTTAGGTAGTACTTCTGATTTTCCATGGAATGATTACTGCTTCCGTAACCGGGGTCCCTCCGAGTGCACTAAGTGCATCACGGAAGTTATTTTCTCGGGTATGGAGGTGTACATTCCATAATCTATTCCTAATACCAATGCAAAAAAACTTTGGTTTAACTTGTTCTAATGCTATCCGTAACAGAGAGGAGACTCAGAAGGTACCGTCGCCATTCAACTCCTGACTCTCACTCAGCTTATATTTCTGCCCGGAATCTTGCAAAATCTGTTCTTTGACTCGCCATATATTCCTTCATCCGACAAAAACCTATCAAATTCTAATTCTTCCCGCTCTTTCTGTCATCTAGCTAAGAACCTCTCCAACAACTTTACTTCTTCCTTCCCTCCTCTTTTCCAGTCTGACGGCTCAGTTGCCGTCTCTTCTCCTGATAAAGCTAAACTCTTCGTTCAGACTTTCACCTCCAACTCAACCCTGGACGATTCCGGTGTCGTTCCTCCATCTGCTCCTTCTGACTTAATTTTGTCTGGAATAAGAATCTCTTCCGAAGCTGTTCTTTCTGCCCTATCTGGGCTCAACTCTAGGAAGGCATACATTCCTGATGGTGTCACTCCTGTTGTTCTCAAGAACTGTGCTTCTGTGCTGACACCTTACTTAGGCAAGCTCTTTCATCTTTTTCTTTCATCTGGTAGCCTACTTTTCCTTCCTGTTGAAAGTTCGCTTTCATTCAGTATGTCTCAAAGAAGGGTGACCGCTCTCAACCCTCCAACTATCGTCCAATTGCTTTGATTTCTTGGACTAATAGGAACATTCTTAAACACTTCTCTTCTCACAATCTTCTTTTAGATCGTCAGTATGGATTGCAAGGGACGCTCTACTGGCGATTTTCTTGCATTTCTCTCTGACGCTAGGTCATCTTTCCTTCGGGATTTCTCTGAAACCTTTGCTAGTGCGATAGATATACCACATCTTTTGATTGAGTCTGGCACAAATCGTTAATTTTCAAATTTCCCTCCTTCATCTCGGATTTCCCTTCTGACCGATCCTATAGCTGCGATTGTAGATGACCACTGCTCTTCTAAAACTATTAAGATCCTGTCACTTTTCCTTTTACCTATCAATAACCTATTAAATTGCACTTCCTCTCCTATCCACTCCTATGCCGATGATTTTATTCTTCATCTCTCCACCCGCTTCACAAAGCCTCCCTCTCAACAGTCACTCTCCATGCTTGGCGTGAGACGGCTATGATGCACCTGACTTCTGATCTTTCTGCTACATCTGACTGGGACAGAAAAAACCTTGGCTTTCAATGCCTCAGAAACTCGGTTCCTTCACCTGTCTACTCGTCACAGTCTTCCGCACGACTATCCCCTTACCTTCAACAACACGCTACTCAGTCCTTCCTCTTCTCTTAAAAGGCTTTTCGTCTCATCAATTCCCCGCCTCTTACCGACTGTCTTCAGTCACTCTCTTCGCCGCAATGTTGCCTCATTCTCTCTTTACTATCACCATTATAACGGACATTGCTCTTCTGAACTCGCTAATTGCATGCCTCCTCCTTTAAGGAGAGCACGCAGTACCAGACTTTCGACACATTCTCATTCCTTTTCTGTCCAACTCTCTAACGCAAGGGTTAATCGGTATTTTCACTCTTTCATCTACTGGACTGGTGAACTCTGGCACAATCTTCCTCAATCCATCTTTCTCCCTGTCTTTGACCTCCAATCTTTTAAACGCAGTGTCTAGGCATCTCGAAAACCCTGGACCTTGATTTTGGCTCTCTTGTTCCTCTATAGGGGTGACGTTTTTTTGGACATTCGCCCTTGGCCCCGCCTTCTGCATAAAAAAAATTAACTGTATACGTTCCGTTTCTGGTATATCTATTCGCATATAAAATCAAAAAAGACCCAGTAAATTTCTTTCGCTGAGTGTTAACTGGCAATCATTCGAGTGGAGATTCTAAAGAATTTTTGGGTTTACTGTAAATGGTTACTTTTAAATTTATACTGACCATGATTCGAAATTGTAAATTCAATACACAGATCTATAATCTAAAGCGCCGACCGATTGGTTTGCTGACCGCCTCGAGATTAAGCTGAACATCTACATTCTTAAGTATGCTTATCGGGAAAACTGTGCACTAGATGGATTTGTGGTTCAATTGAACTTCTGTATTGTTTGCACTTACTGTATAAAGTTACTGTAACGCCTTATACATTCTGTCAGTGGGCGCCACAGCATGGGATCATTCGTTGGGGTTCTTGTGAGGATTATGTTAAAGGACCTTGCTCGGGGTTCCCGCAAGGCCAACCTGAGGGCAGGATTGGGAAACAGTTGGAGTTGGACCGTGTCCAGTGTTGTGCTTACAATTACGGTTTTGATCCTTTTAACGAGTCTTCAAGAATTGATAGTTCTCAACTCAGTCTGAAGTTATAGTTAAGATCTTCAATATAATGGTATATTTAATGGTATTTATAAAGTGGTATGGCCACTTTAGTATGTTAATTATACTATTAATAATTTGTAAACGCTTAGTGTTCTACCCTTCCTCCCTGACAATTCGGTGTTTAAACTTTAAAATGAGACATTTATAGAATGAATTCGATATTTAGTTTTGGTTTTCAGCTCAAAAGATCTTGTGCCTATATGGGCAATGATAATTTTATCAATTGTACGACTTTGGCTGGCCTTAAGACCAAAGTATGGCTGATAACAATTTGGCCGTAAGTCCACTTCAGTTTGAGCAAAATCTGATAAAAGTAAAACGCGTTTCACGTTCTGGATAGAGAGAGACGTTCACTTGCATCCACGCACCTTTGTAAGCCTAAAACCATATATACAATATGGACTCAAAACTCTTCATATAATTGCTGTTTCTGATTACTGCACTAACATAAATGTAGCACGAATATGTAATTCATCATTCTGAGAATCATACTGTTAAAAAAGTGTACAAGAGTTGCGTGATTTTTCATTCTGATTTAAATTAGTTACAATAGTGAAGTAATGCTTTGGAAACTTAACTATTTTAGTACATCAGAATAACGAAGTAGTATAAGCCTACGTCTCATGAATGAACGTGAAAAGGGTTCACAGTGAAAAAAAGAAGTATTAATATTTTAAGTCAGTTACAATTTCATACTTCTACTATTTCTGTGTGAAATATTTGCCTATTTGTAAGTGTAAACATGCATGGTACGAAAGTTTTCAATATTCTTTAATTTCATTTGCTCGTCTTCTTCCGGCCTACGTCGTGGTCAATGTCATAACACCACTTCGCGCCGATCGACGAAATTAAGCGATATTGAGTTTGGGTTGTAATTGGATGGGAGACCGTTCTCTACGTCCGGATTGTGTAATCATGCAACGACTCGTAGTTCGGATCCCGAGTAAAGCTGTAGGTCCCCCCCTACGTCATATAAGCTTAGATGTTTTGAAGGAGGTTGATCAACCTCGTCAAAGAAACGACTGTCTTCTTTCTTTTCTCTCTTTTCTTGGGCTAACCTAGAGTAGACCTTAGGGTTATTGTTAGTTTGTAACTTCTGTAGCTTCACAGTATACATGAATGACAATCATACTACACAAACAAACGAAGCGCATAGCAGCAAAAAACGCGTTCAGACATGCAACATAAATCATATTCGCCAGAGTGCAACTTCGGTTGCATTTCCAACCAATGGTATATTTTCTGAAAAATGTCTGCAGAAAATTCTTGTTCATGTATCTTTCGTAACATCATTATTGTCTATAAAGCAAATGCATACTTCACCACTTTTTGACTGACAATAAAAAACAAAGAAAATGTTAATATCTTGAATAGAATTCATCACAAAAATTTACATAAGATAATTTTAAATGATTATCAGATATTACCAAAAATATTAGATATTACAGAACTGGATATTTCGAGATTTGTGTAGCATTGTTTGGATACATGGTCCTACGTGAAGTCCGATTGGTTAAAAATAAAGGACCATAAACACCTAATAATTAAAAACTAAGCGAAAACAGAGTAATTCTAAATGCAATAATACAGAATATAATAGATTTAAAACTTGCACTGGACGCATATTGATCTGAGATCTGTTAAATAGTTAAAGAAGAAGAAATAAACATGTTGAATAAAAGAGTTTTAGAATTTGAACAACCATACAGTATGTAATGTATTATTTAAAGTGGGAGAAAATTAAATATAATTGCTATTCATTGTTATTCTTAACCTAAGTGTATAAATGTATTTGGCGCACGAAAAAGAAATGTAGAGTTAAACTTTAAAAAGTATTCTAAAAACATTCTAACGTAAATTGAATTCCAAATATAATCTTAAAAAAAAAAATTGGGGGAGGGAAGATCAAAATATTTCAGAATGTGGGTCAGTTTAAAAAAAATTAAAAAAAGGTCAAGATAGCGTATTTAAAACAAAAATAAAAACATTCCTTAACGCAGTTTTTTTTTAAAAATATTTTTTAGCCAAGTACAACTTCAAAGATTCCGTCCTCCTCCTGTTATCCCTAAATAAAACTTGCCCAAATCTCATGAACAATAAAAGCTGCGTGTGACAGACCAGTCCACTTCTTCCTATTAACGGAATATTAACAAATAGAATGACAAAATACTTTTTTATTTTGTTTACCTTCGGTCGATCGTCGACAAATGCTCTTTGGGTAGGTTTTCTTTCATCTTTAAGTACCAATTCAAAACCTTTAAAGTATCACCATTGGTACGCGTACCATCGGACGAAAAGTATTGCCAAAAGGCAGACACTTCTAAAAATGAATCAGGATATGCTGCGTGATTCCGTTTGGCACTCCTACTGGTGTACAGTTGCAATAAAAAGTTGGTCCATGAAGTAAAATATATGGAAAAAATAATGAAAATTTCAAATTCTGCAGTAAAAATTCACAATTAGTTAAGAAAAATGTAATGATGGGTCATGTGACAGAGGGAACCTACGAAATGTATAACTGGCATTGGGACCAGGACCAGATTAATGGACCTTCTGGCGGTCCCGGGCAGGGGTCGGTCCATGAACCCCCGTGCTTTATTAGGACCTTGCTGTAATTTTTTCTTGTACAATGTTAATATTTATTAATTATTATTTATAATTATTATTTATCATTTTAGCCAAAATACTGGTACCAGTAGTGTACCGACATTCTTTCAATACAATGAAAAAAGTAAGGGCAATCATGGGGTCCCTCGTATTTTCTGTACTCAGGGCTGCAGGGAATTGCCATACCTTAATTCGGCGTTGATTAGAACTCAGGCCTGTTTTAGAAAGTATTTAATAAGATTATCAAATTAAATTAAAAATTTTGGTTAATATTCGTTTTAATGATTTGCTCGTTTTCGATAGAGGGAGACATTCTATGACAATTTAACATATAAATTCGTATTCAGGACACCTTGAAACCTCAGGGAAACTGATAAAAATCAAGGAAATGTAATAATTATTTTTTACGGGAAAAAAAAAAATTTGGACGTAAAAAGCAGCCATTATAGGCCATTGACCGAGTGTTTACCTCTTTCCGCTGTTAAAATTTTGCCGGTCCTCGTCCTCTCCAGTTTTATGGGGAGACATTAGGAAATATAGGTCAAATCAGCCAATTAAATCTGGTTTTTGTTTCACGTGACCTTATCCGACCAATCAGAGACGTGCATTTTGAATCTCTCATAATACATACTCATTCCAAAATGCTTTTTCAGTTTGCTTTTCGCTATGGTTTGCGGAGGTTGTGATTTGGAATACTATCAATTAATACAAGATATTTATGAAAAAGAAGATGGTGCTGAAATTTTCTTTACCAGTCACGGTGTTTTACCTACTCGTGTTATTTGGCCGCAGTGTGGTCATGAGTGTAATTATACCTGGGTTTTTGGGGCCTTGGAACGCAGTTCCAAAAAACTACTATTGTTTGCGGTTCCTCAGAGAGACGCAACAACTCTTGTTCGCCTGATCCAGCAACATATTAGGCCTGGGACTACAATCTATTCCGACGAGTGGCGTGCATATTCTCAACTCGGAAATCTAGGCTACATTCACCGGACAGTCAACCATTCACAGCGGTTCGTGGAAGACACCGTTCACATTCAATATATTGAGCGTTGTTGGAAAGGCGTGAAGAGCTGGATATTACGGTCTGGCAACAAAACTCAATCCTATTCAAAGTATCTTGCATGGTACTTGTTTAACTGTGAATATCCCTCTCAACAACGTCTCTACACAGGGCCGCCGCTTCCATTAGGCGAGGTTAGTAAATGCTAAGGGCACCAAAGATCTGGGGGGCGCCAGCGCCTCCCGCCCTGTGCACGTCTGATAGTATTATGTAAGAACAACATGAAAAAAATAATGAAGGAATGAGAAGCATAGACAAATGATGAAAGGTTGTACGACGTATGTACACCAGTTTAGCTTGACTGATATTTACATAATTAACTTATTCATCTTATTGGGTCATTATAGAACTTTCACTATCACGACCTTTAACCCTTTAGGGACAGGAGTCGTAAATAAGCGATTTAAAAATGTTGCGCGCACAGACGGGAGTTGTCAATAAGCGACTCGGCTTATTTACGGCTTAATATGAGTTCCGGGAGTCGTCAATAAGCGAATAACTGATTTTGTGACATATGCCCTTCTTGCTTGGAAAAAACAGTAGATATGTCCTTTTTGCACGCATATTTTAGCACTTTTGAGCGTTCTGATTTGTTACTACATATGCCTCGCTTTACTCGCTGTTTTGATTGGTCATGACACTTTCTTGAACTGTGAAATGATTTTATAATTGAATAATAAATGTATGTATTAGCAAATTAAAATAGATCAGTGTAAGGCAAATAGTTTCTTCAATATGGTACCTTGATTACTTTGTGGGCAAACCCAATCGTGAAGTGAGGGGCGGGTGGGGGCGCCAGCTGCAGTCCTGCTAAGGGCGCCAAATAGGCTGGCGCCGGACCTGTCTCCACAAATTCCTGTTGGTCGCCGCTGATTTGTACAAACACCCAACGCTGCTATTTAAGGTAAGAAATTGCGAAAAAACGCGGGTTAGGTTAGGTCTGAACCAAAACACATTTTTCTGGTGTTTTTGTTCAAATTTGAACTTCGTTTCTTTGGGAAATGAGCCGTTTTTGAGAAATTTTCAATTTTAAAATTTCTCAAAAACGGCTCATTTCCCAAAGAAACGAAGTTCAGATTCGAACAAATCACCAAAAAACACCAGAAAAATGTGTGTTGGTTCAGAAAGGAGAAAAAGCACTAAAACGAATAATTACCAAAACTTTAACTTTTTAATACGATAATTATTTACCTGTGAAGAAAAAAAAGTAATTTAAAAATAATAAAAAAAATGGTAAACGGAGAATAATAATGAAGAATTAATTTAATTACGCCTATAATAAATATTTTCTTTGGAATGACTAACGAAAGAAAGTAACTTGAATATGGGAAACAATTATATAATAAGGTTCTGAAAATGCGAACAAAACAATCGCACAAAATATTTCTTTCAGACTCAACATGCACAAAAAGTATACAAATGGTCCACCGACGTTTGAGTAATATCTCTATAGAGCAGTGATTACCTAGGCCAATAAAACTGAAAAATGAATGCCAATATCTCCAGAGTCTAGATTTATAAAATATATCGGTTGCCAGTATATTGACCACTACTCGTATGCTGGAATTAACGCGAGTTGAGGGAGATCTGACTCAGGTTAATGGGGGTTGTTTTTAACCTCTTTCGCAACATCTAAGGTCATATGACGAATGGGACCTACAACTGGACATAATCTGGACACGGAGGACTGTACCCTCCGAGAAGAATCGATGTAAAGACATTGGCCACAATATAACCCAGCAGATTTGACTTGTATATATTAATTGAGAAGGAGATAGGTGAGAAAGAATTTACACTTTTTGCAGTAAAAGAAAAACTGCGTTTTTGCGATGAAGTGGGCATGAAAAACACTTAATTAAAAGTACCCTAATGTCCTAAAAAATATACATTCGGTACAATATTTAACCCTTTAACGATGGATGGTACCTTAAGGTTGACCAGAAATAATAATATAAATTGTACTACAATGCCTCGTTTCTATAAATGTTTCTACGTGTTTATATATAGATGTCATTTAGTTGTCGGGAAAGGAACCCAAAATGTGTATCATTTCAGTGACTAGTTACTAAAATATTTAGTTTTCAATAACAATATAACCTATACGTTCTGGTAACAAGAGTGACCGCATATGCTGCGGACTCGTCCGTAAAGGGTTAACCTTAAAGTGTACAATTTAAATTGAACATAAAAGTGTTTACTCAACAGCAAGGTCATAGCCTAGTCATTAAAAGGTGTGCAGGTGAAAGGTATTTCAATACATCAACTTGGATCTCGCCACAGAAGAATTTGCGGCGATTTTCTCGTAATTAATGTGGTTTTTATCATGTTTGTGAAAGTATATTCACTCTTTCCAATTATTAAAAGTGTCTAGGCTAGTCTACTCATTAGGCCTAATATAGGGTAGGCGTAAATAGGCTAGTTCAATAATGGGATCACCTGAAGATCAGGGTCCCCAGCCTCAATTACCAAATGATATCTTCGTTAAAACTAACGAAAATATCACGACTTAACCTAACCAATCGTCAAGGGCGTACAGTTGACCTAAACGGGCATTCAATTTAATTTATTATAATATTTGGTACGATAAAGCAAAAAAGGAATACATGGGGGCCCTGATCTTCAGGTGATCCCAATAATGTAATGATGTTTTATTTAAATCCTTCGCAACATCTAACATATAATGAAGGAGACTTACAGCTTTACATGGAATACAAAACACGGGTCATTACATAATCAGTATGCAGAGAACGGCCCCCCCCAATCCAATTACTACCCAGACCTAATGTCGCTTAACTTCGCTGATCGACAGAAAGCAGTTTTATGACAGTCCATGACTAAACACAACCTAATTCACTAAGTAATATTTGGTTTTCTTTCGTAACAACTATTAAGGTAATATGACTGAGATACAGCTTTACGCGGGACTCGAACTCCTACCCCACCAAGGAAGACTCCCAAAAGTACTTTAATCGTTGAAATCTAAAGTCCGAGCCGAAAATCTAACCTAGAACCGTCAGATTAAAAACTCATGCTCTACCCTTGCGGCGGACTGGTTCAGTAAACATATTTACTTAAAAAAAAACTCTCATACTTAAATTAAATAAAAGTTCGTTTCAAATTTGCCCAAACAACAGATGTCTTAAATGTTGGTTAGTCTAAGCTTCTAAGCTATTGCAAAGTGAAGTGCGATTAAAATTAGACCTAAGGGCTTAGGCTATTTAGAGTGAAATAATTTAATGGTATCTTTTACTAGTGATTTTTGGTCCCAAATTATTAATAACTCTTCTCTTCCTGAATTTCTTTCCTTAGCTAAAAATCCTCATTTTACAGAGTTTATCGTTATAAAGAGTTTATCGTTATAAAGAGTTTATCGTTATAAAGAGTTTATCGTTATAAAGAGTTTATCGTTATGTCGATAAACTATAATACGTTACTACTGTGACCGATTGAATGTTATAGCAAGATGATCTTTATAACCAAGTGATCTCTTATAAGTAAACGAAGTAGTTCCTGCAAGAGGTTTTACGTTATAGAAGGTGGTCGTAATGAACGGCGAATCGGTGCAATGTGGTGGTCTTTATGTATAATAATTAGTTATATTGAGGTGGTATATGAAGATGGTCCTTATAAGTAACTAGCGGAGAACCCGCCCTTCGTGCGGGTGGCAAAAATATCCTAGCCGACGGTGGAATATTTTTTGTAGTTCGAAGACTGTTATTAGTTAGGTTAAATGAATGCCCGGTTAGGTTAACTGTACGCCCTTGACGATTGGTTAGGTTAAGTCGTGATAGTTTCGTTAGTTTTAACGAAAATATCACGACTTAACCTAACCAATTGTCAAGGGCGTACAGTTGACACACACACACACACACACACGGGCGTCCTTTTATTATTATAGATAGACTTTAAAATTATAATTAAAAGTAGAATTCATTACGCCTTTTTCTAATGCATTAAAATACAAATATCGCCTATATATATATATAATATATATATATATATATATATATATATATATTGTTGTAACCCTCAAATTGGCAGGCCGAAATCTTTGTAAAATAGATGCAGAAATTTTAGTTTAAGATTTCGTTGTGTACATCTTTAAAAGCAAGGTGTTTTGATTTATAAATATTCATGAACGAATGAATTAGTGTGTTTCAAATTGCTTAGCGTTTGTTCTATTTTAATTCAGTTTCTCATGGGAGGGTTTTTGAAATCGATTTAATTTCGCGTGAAAATTTAACACTTTTAAAATGAACACCGACCAAAGTAAAGGATGCCGACGCCTGAGAAGAAACGAAGGCTGACTGTGTAATCGGAGAAGAGAACTTATCGTTTGACAGTCTTGGGTAGATTTATGGTAGAAGTCAAAGGGCAGTTATAGCTTAAGAGTCTGTTTCCATTTGGAACCTTGTAAGCTGCCACTTTTGTTTATCGTGGTTTCGCTTGAGGTAAACCCTCGAGCGAAATTTAAGTTTTATTTAAATTTTAAAAGTTTCAATTTAAATTTTCAAATTTTAATTTAAAAATTTCGTTAAGAAAGGCGGAGCGTAGAATTTAACAAAGTTGAGATTAGAGCCAATAGAAGATCAGTAATTTTGTACGAATGATGTCATGTAATGAAATTGGTTTTGATAGGTCCTTTAGACACCAAAGGGAGGAGTTTTTGTAATTCTGAGGTGGAACTTTGAGTTTCAAATCAGTTGTAGACGTTCCTCCGAAAGTTAGCAGTGGCTCAATTAATTCGTCAGACTTGTGGTGAAAGAAAATTTAGAACTGAAAGTATAAATTGTCTCCAAATTGAAATTAAGAACTTATCTTGCATTTCATTCGTTTACGCGGAAACTTGTGCATAAGAATTTTATTGTTAGCGACCTTAACCGAGAACTTGATTGGATCTTAATTAATGTTAACCAACGGACCAAGAGTTTTGTGAACTTTCCATTAATTTAATTTGGCTCCAATTAAATGCTAAACGGGGTACGTCTGGGCCCTAGTTTACTGAACCCGTCAATTTGGATTCGGCAGTAAGTCCCGTTATTTGGTAGATTGTCGTTTTGCTTTCGGGCGGGCCGTAAAGCTGCGGTCCGCACGCAGCACAATTGAGAGCAATTTGTCATCTGCAGGCAAGTAGAATAATTCTTCAAATTTCATGGTCGATTTCGACCACTTCATTTCTCGTTATAAGTTTTATTGTTACTAAAATATAAAGCCCCTCTATATAAATTACTTAAATTCAGATAACTGTGAACTTTGTCTTTGAATTTAAAATTGGATTGCATTGTACAGAAATTGATAAATGTACTTCAGAATAAATTTCTAAATTCATGTACTGTTTCGAGTAATATTTAATAAACTTTATAAGAGGGCGTATGTTGTTTTCGATACCTTGCAATAGGCCTCTCTTGTTAGCTGAGGTGAATTAACATTCAAAGTAGGCTTCTGGAAAGCCGAAGGAACTTAGTCTATCAATTTAAAGGGCCATCCGTCTGGATAGGTCGAGTCATCCTGAACGCAAAGCACACGCGCGTAAGAAATAATTTGAAATAGAATTAAAGGGTGTCAGTGAAGTGAATTAACATAATTAAAAGGGTGTCCAGCACCATAAATAAATAAACGGGTGGGGCACTAATTAAATGGTGTCAGAAGTTGTAAAAGAAATAAAGTTGTGCAGTACCTAAGAAAAAGAAAGGTGCGCACGACAATATATATATATATATCAAGAATCTTCTTCTCTTTTCGAGCGTGACCGACTGACAGACATTCCTAGGTGTTTATAGTATTAATTATCTGCTATACAGAGGTGGTCGGTGTAAATAACATTTTTATATCGAAGTGGTCGTTGTAATTGTTTATTCGTTATATTGGGGCTGACTTTATAGTTGATTGTTCGTTATATCGATGTATTATTTATAATTGAGTTCCGTTATGCCGAGGTGGTCCTTATGTGGGTACTATCAGTATATAAGGGCGATTGTTATATCAAGGTTCGCGTTTAACGTACGTAATAGTGACGTCATTACTAATGCAACCCAGTGACGTCATACATTTTACCTTCAGGAAGGAGTTCAGATGTGGCATAGGCTAATCTAGGCTTGTCTTGAAAATTAGGAAAACATTATTGTGAAATTACTTGTTCGTCGTGGTTTGGATTTTTTTAAAGCTCTTCAAAACCAATCAAATTTTAATTAATTATTTCACTACTTGTAAACAGGTGCACGTTTATCTTGTGTATCATTATATGTATTTATAAAGGAAAAACAGTTGTAAAAGATAACATTTCTTTACTTTAAAAATGCAAATATTTATACTCGCAAATTGCTATTTACTGAATTTTTGGAAAAAGAATTTCCATTTTATATAATTACAATTTCCTGTTGTATGCATAATAATCTTATCAAATTAATAAATACACAATAATTAACATTACAGGTTTTATACAGGTGATAAATGGAATTTTAAAGTTCTTATTAAAGTTTAGGTAGAGGAATATAATCTAAACCTAAAGATCAGCATTGTATAATACTGTAGGCCTACTACATAAAGAATAGGCCTTTATGTACGATATTGTATTTAATAAGTGGAAATATTTTTGTGCCTTGTAAGTAATAAAAATTTATTTAAAATGAATGATAATATTTATTATTTCTAGGTTTTATTTAAAGAAAAACTTCATTTTATTACGATTAAAAAAAACAGGGTAGAGAGTATACAATTGCATATTGGGAGGATAAACAATCTAAAATAGATTTATGTGTAGTGTTGCCAGACGTCGCGTATATACGGGATTGTCCCTTATTTCATTGCTTTATCCCGTTGTCCCGGCATATTGTTATAATGTTTCAGACCAACAAAGACTAGGATCCACTCATGGCTGGTCTACCTAACTGTGTTCGTAATTGTGTATTGTGCATGTCCTCCGTGGTGGCGGAGGGCACCTACAATTTTACGTGGGTTTCGAACCACAAGAACATAAGAAATTTTTATAGTGGGCACACTAGGGGCCACTTCGGCCCATCGAGGTGGCTCCACTATGTAAAAACTGCCTGTACATTGGCAACGACCAATTTTTACAAAACTAAATAATTATCAATTTAAAACTAAATAATTATCAATTTAAAACTAAATAATTATCAATTTAAAATTAAAGATAGAATCTCTGGATCCAGAGGATCAAGTTATAATAGACTACTATCCACAAATATGTTACACTCTATATCTGTTTATAACCGACATGCAAATATATCAGATCCAAAGAATCCAGTCAATTTCATTACGGTACCCATCAATACCAGTACCTTGCCAACCAAAAATAAGTCACGGTCCATATCAATTGCGGACCAAGTCAATTTACAACCTTATACATTACAATATATATACTAAGGAGGAAAAGTGTAGGTGTGGCTGTAAAGACTGTACAGTAATGTAGAAATGTGTGTGCACCCATTTTGTGTCTCCCATTTAAAGGTGTTTGTGGGGCAAGTGAAGATCATGAGTTTTTCAATACCTCACCTTACTATGGGGGGCACCGCTCGGCAGAGGAATCTCTTTAAATGGGGTGTGTAAGGACAGAGAGTATCCCCTAACCCAAGATGCTGCCTCCTTATAATATCCCACAACACTTGTAAAACTGTTTTCTTAAATTTGTTCCTACATTTTGGCTTAAATAATTTCATACTATGACCTCTAGTCTGGTTATTGTCATCTTTAATGAAAAGAGAATCAAAATCTATCTTATCCACCCTTAATTTTACTACCTTAAACTATACCCAATCTATCAACATATGCGTCTAATCGATTTTTAAACATGTTTATGGACGTGCTACTAATTACTTCTACCGGCAAACTATTCCAGCTATTTACTATTCTATGCGTAAAAAAGTTTTTGGCAACTGCTGTCTCGAACCTTCTACTTGTCAACTTACACCCGTTATTTCTAGTCCTATTATATTGAGATATTTCGAAAAAGATATCTCTATCTACGTTATCGAACCCATTCATAATTTTGAAAACCTGGATTAGATCACCCCTTAGCCTCCTAGTCTCGAGTGTAGTCAATTTTAACTCCTTAAGCCTATCCTCGTACGACTTTGACCTAAACGACGGAATCATCTTAGTTGCTCATCTTTGAACTCTTTCGAGTTTGTCTATATCTTTGCGCATATGCGGATTCCAAAATTGGACCGCGTACTCCAAATGGGGTCTAACTAATGATTTATAAAGAGGAACTATAATATCGCGCGATTTGTACTCAAAATTTCGAGCTATAAAACCTAACACTTTGTTCTCCTTATTGACCGCTGCTGTACTTTGTTTCGCTACTTTAAAATCACCAGTGACTATAACTCCTAAATCTTTTTCCTGCTCTACGCTTGTTAACTCTTTCCCTGACATACTATACGCAAAATTACCGTTACGCGAACCTATATGTAAAATTTTGCACATTTCATATTGTCCCGTATTGAGTGGCCCTGATACTTTGACGCTAAAAATATTAATTAAATAAATCTCTACACATTCAGAGAGGAGAGTCAAAACTCAGAACTCGAAGCATTGACGAGCTGCCACCCGCAAATCAGCGTTGTCAGACAGTGTTACAGTGCAAATTACCACTCATCACTCATCAGGGCAATTCTGGTATTGTTCGAATGTAGCTGTGTTGTGTCAGCAATATATTGCTTTTTTTTAATGTAGCTGTGTTGTGTCAGCAATATGTTGCAGGTGTACATTTAGCGACGACCAAGGGGGTGTAATGGCAAATTTTAAGGTGCGGGAGCTCTAAGGAATAAATAATAATAATACTAGGGGAGATAAAAAAGTTCTCGGCCTGACCTAGATATAATGTGTATTTTGAAATCATATTTACACCATATCGAGTACAACTATTATTAAATATGTGTATAAAATATTAAAACTAATCAAAATATTTTTTGTTTTACAGGTTGTAATGTGAAGCAATGTGATAAACTTTGAAAATGGACAAATTTGAAATACACGCCGTCAATAAATATCTATCTCTCTCTGAAGAATATGACTCCCCAAAACGTTTTTGAAGATATGCAGCACACATTAGGAAACTCTGCCCCATCTTAGTCTACTGTTAAAAAGTGGTTTGCGGAATTCAAACGGGGCAACACGTCGATCAAAGATGATGAACGGTCTGGACGGCCATCAACATCAACTTCTGAAGAAAATGTCCAAAAAGTCAATAATCTTATGAATAATCGCCGACTTAGTGTTCGATTTATAGCTGAGAATGTGGGCATTTCATTTGGCAGCACACAGTCAATATTAACAGACAAATTAAAGTTTAAAAAAAATGTCTGCAAGATGGGTGCCATGAATGTTCACTGACAACCAGAAGAGAACTCTAGTTCAAATTTCAAGACAATGTTTGAACTTTATCCAGCAAGATCCAGAAAAATTTGTATCTAGGTTTATTACTAAGGATGGAACGTGAATTCATCATTTCGATCCAGAGTCAAAACAACAACAGCATGTCTTGGAAACACCCGTCTTCACCAACTCTCAAGAAGTTTCGTGTTGTGGCATCAGCTGGCAAGGTCATGGCTTCTCTTTTCTGGGATGAAAAGGGAGTTGTGCTCATTGACTACCTTGATAAAGAAGCCACCATTACGAGTGATTACTATGCACGGTTAATGAGAAAACTGCGCGAAGCCATCAAGGAAAGCGACGAGGGAAACTCGGTTGAGGTGTCCTGTTTTCACCAGGACAAGCTCCTGCTCACAAGTCTGTAGCTGCGGTGGCTGCCATCAGAGATATGGGCTTCGAATTGCTTGATCACCCTCCATATTCACCAAACCTAGGTCCCAATGATTTCTATCTTTTTCCCAAATTAAAAGAACACCTCCGTGGACAGAGGTTTTTGGACGATGATGAAGTCTTGTCAGCCGTAAATGCCTGGTTAGAGGATCGAAATGAAGACTTCCTTTTGAACAGTATCCAGAAGCTGGAGAAATGCTGGATCAAGTGTATATCCCTAAAAGGAGACTGTGTAGAAAAATAATAATAAAAACTATCAACTTAACAGTCTTGACTCGTCTTTTATTGTCAGGCCGAGAACTTCTTGATCACCCTTCGTACTTCACTTAGACTTGGAATATTAAAAATTTGAAATCAATTAGAAGCCAGTGCTTTCATCTCGGTCTGTTTGTTCCCAACTTCCAAGTATCACTTAAAAAAATAAATAAAATTTGGATGAATGGAGGTGCGGGAACGGCGCTCCCGCAGCACTACACCATAGGTTATTTTAACGTGTATTAATACACAAAATGTGCATTATTAAATTTTTTTTTGCGTATCTTTAAAAATTATTTTATGTATTATTAAATTTGTTCATTATTAAATTTAACGCTATATGGACATGTGACATTTTTCTAACATTTAAAATAATGCATTAAAATATATAATTCGAAAACTTTATCAACTCTATGCTCAACTCTCGGATTCGCTACATTTCAAAAACGATATTCACGTAGTGACAACTCAATCAACCTATTTTCTATTTTAGAATGATAAAATATATTTTAGTCTTATCTTCCGCCTGTCAGGGTCACAAGGCCTATTTTTTCAAAAGCCTACTGAATAGCTTCTACCCAGTCAACAATTATCATAGGCCGTAGGATTATAGTAGATTTTTAGAAATTATATCATAGTAGGATATCACTGGTATATCGTATGAAATTGACAGTGACGAAGATAAGTCAATGCCGACTATAGCGGTTCTCGGTGCATGTACGGCTTCTACGATAATGCTTGCAAAACCTACTATATTCCGATGCCAGGACGCCAGGTATTGATAGTACACTAATATAAGGATATAAATAGGTAACTAATAAAGTAACATAGAATATCAAAGTACATTTTTCCTAAATATTTATAAAATTTGGTATAAAGAATGATAAAGCAAATTAGAAAACGACTCCCCAATCCCACATGAAGCAATGGTGGTTTTCCATTCAAATGAATCAAATCAACTTTATCGAATAATCAAAAATAAATTCGGCAAATATAATTGCTGCACATTATTGTGAACGATTATTTTATCACTTTTAATGGAAGTTTTAAGACGATAATTTTTTGTTTGTGAAGTGAACTGCCTGAAGTTAGTGAAAGCTTTATAACAGTATGCCTTATCTTAGTCATCAAGTCAAAGAAAACAAAATTTAATGGCTAACTAAAGTTTATCATTTAAAAATCCTAAACCGTGTCAATACCGTGCATGCTCCCTTTTAAATCTATCATTAAAAAATAAATTAATAATAATAATTTTTAATTCTTATCTCGTATAAATGAACAATTTTATCGCATACATCTGGTGGTCGTTTTAATAAAGCATACACGATATTGGCGCAGAAATGTTCATCCCCCAAAAGAAAGTTTTCCAGCTTTTGAATGTCATATAACATTCTTCTTAGGTATTTCTTATAAATTCTAAAAGTTTTGAATCTTCTCTTGCAGTACTGCTCTTTCTCCCCACTTTCCTACGGATCCTCATCACGAAACTGCGATTGTATTGCTATATGATTCGATGCACAGCCGATTTAGGTATATTTAAGTCACTAAATATCTGTCGGATTGATTATGCAACATATTCATGCAAAGCAATCACTTTATCCTCATTTTTGTAATGTTTCTGGTAATTTTCACTTATTGCTCAAGATATCCAGCAACTCACGAATGAGGAGCTTCGCATATACACAACACAAGTAAATATAATTTATATTTACGTAAACCAATGGTTCTCAAACTGGAGTACGGCGTACTTCCAGGGGTACGCGAGGAAATCTTAGCGGGTACGCGTAAGGGTCCTGAAAATATAATCCTTTTAATTTTATATACAATTAAAAAACGGCCACAAGTCACACGGTCGCAAAGAAAGTTAAAGAATTCAAGGGGTACAGAAGAAGAAAAAGTTTGAGAACCGCTGACGTAAACTATACTTTGGTTCGGTGGTTGGTGAAGTTAGCATCAAATTGGAAGAGATTTTCGTACACATTACCTTTAGGATGCGAGGTATTTATATTTTTACGTAGTGTCCCACTTTTTCTGTCCAGTACTGTATCGCTGATATACAATCACCGACCTCTTTGCTTTGTCCGGAGCGATAGGGTGCGTCCCTCTGTGGCCAATGTAGGAATGCATCTTCGGTGTAAGGGCTTTCTCTGCCCTCGTGGACCATTGGACCCGTTTGGGGACCCGGCTCATCTCCTGCTTTTATTTCTTTCTATCGCCTTTCACCCACTCTTTCTGGCTTTTTTTTTTCTGCATTTGGCTTTGTTTTGGACCTTGACTTGACTCTTTCCTAGGCCCTTAGGTGTGGGAGGTGGTTGTCCCTCACCCTTGTCGCTCTTCAATCAAACCCAAGCCCTGTCCCTGTCATCTTTCACCGTGCGTTGGATGAGAGTGGCCGCCTTTTAGGTACGGGTGTATCTCTCATGCGTGACATCTATTGGCGGTGGGACCGAGTGTGGCCACGATTCGCCTTTCCCTTGTTGGAGTCGGTGGTGGCTGGATGCGCGCGGGGGATGAAGCTTCTTTTTGTTTGCTATAGCTTCTTCTCCCCCTCGGCTTACGACGACTGCTTCTCATTCTCGGACTACTACTACTATCAACACTCGGGTGGTGGGCAACCAAGCCCTCGAGTCCTCTAACACTGGAAGACCGCATCCTGATGGAGTTGACCTCCCTCTGGAAACGGAACGCTTGTGCTCTCCTTTTCCGTTGCCGACCCCAGTCCGTCCCTTGAATATGCCCTTGGACATACTCTCTGGAGAAGGGGTCTCACACCAGCCCACCTCAGCCGCCTTCGGGCAAGTCAAGTTTCACCCAAGACCCCCAAAACCCGGCTTCTTGCTCTCCCCGTATGCCTCCCTCACCCGCCGTCGGCCTACCTCCCCACGGAGAGCCCCGCGGCGGACGGAGAAGTCGGCATTCACGGCCATCCTATCGACCGTTGGATATCCCAGTCCACTTCGATTCTACAGCCTCCCTATCCCTTCCAAGTATCCACAAATTCCTGATGATCCGGCCTACCTCTGGGTCCCTTCCGTCCAACTCTGAACGGACGTTCCAGGCGATCGGAACCCACAGCAACTCCAGCCGCTATGATGTACGACCACAGAGGGATGGCTCGCTCCCTCATAAAATCACGCTCAGCCGCAGAGACGAGAGCCCTACTTTCCTTCACAGAGGTCCTTGGATGCTCGGTGTCCGTTTCCCCACACCCTCGCCTGAACCAGAGTCAGGGCACTATTTACGCCACCCGCCTATTGTCGATCGCAGTGAACGAGCTCCTGGAGGACCTCGCACCCCAGGGTGTCACTAAAATATATCGCTTCACATCCCGACAGGGAGGCACCCCCTCCCCCACCCCGCGTCTGCTTTTTACCTTCAATACCTTAGTCCCTCCTGACCGTATTGTATTGGGAATGGGAGACCGCACGTCATGCGAGTTTTCTGTCCGCCCATACATTGCAGACCCGACCCGTTGCTTTAAATGCGACAAGTTTGGACACATTAGCTCAGTTTATCGGCAGCCGCACCAACTGTGTGTTCATTGCGGACAAATTGCTCACCCTGACAGGTGCCACAACACCCAAATGCTCCAATTGTGAAGGCACACACCCCTCCTCTTCCCGCGAATGCGTGTTCTTCAGGTTCGAGGAGGAGGTCCGAGGCCTGCAGGTAGCGGACATCCTTACCCCCCGAGAGACGCAGGACAGGGTGCGGAGTCGGGAGGTGAGGCCGGGGGTGTCTTACACCGCTGCCCTCGGCTCTGTCATCTCGGTACGCCGCCATGGCCTGCCGCTGAAACCCCCCCTCGACCACTGCTCCCCACCCCTCCGAAAGGGAATCCTCGCAGGACCCGACGGCCTCCTGTCCCTCCACCATCCCTTCTCTTCACGCACCTCACCTGCCACAGATTCCCCAGGAGTCTGGGACCAGGACACCCAGGCCCCATCCACCTCGAACCCTGCCCTCCCAGCACTCTATGTACAAGCCCGAACCTACCGCCTGGAGCAAGCCGACGAGGCGGAGACGCCGGAGCGAGTCGCTAGACCCTCCGGCTTTTCAACGTATCTCTCCCTCTTCCCCTAGATCAGCATTTCTTAACCTGGGGGAAATTTTAGAATCCAGGGGGGATTTACGGCAGAATTTTGTTTGGTGAAAATATAATTAGTGTGCATTATAAGTCTGGTAATGTTATTAACTTTTGTCTTCGCGGCTACTTTTTTCCGTATCCTAATGGAGGGGGAAATCGGGTAGGGCAAACTGGTCGAAGGGGGAAATGACACAAAAAAGGTTAAGAACCGCTGCCCTAGATCTAAGAAGACGGCTCGGACCCTCACACTGCCCACTTCGTCTACAAGGACCATATCTCCCCACTGCGGAAGTGCCACCAATCTACCCCCACAGACTGACAGTTGCCGAATTACATGACCCGGCCCCCGCGACGAGATCCAATCTGGACACCATCCTCTCCTCCGAGGATCCAATGGATGCGGCTCTGGCGCAGCTACACGGTGTGGCCGAGGGGAGCTCGGCCGCGCCCATGAGTCTCATGGATCTGCCCTTGCCTCCTGGTGCCATTTTTTCCAACCCTCCACGACGCCACTCTGGTTCATCTCCTTCCACCCCCACAGTACCTTGCCCCCCAACATCCCCGGCCCCCTCTTTGTTAGCCACCCTGAGCACGTCCTCCCTCCCACCAGCCCGGTCCTTCTGGTACCCCCTATCGCCACCCAGGGTCCGCCGTGAGACTCCCCGGACAGGCGGGGAGGCGCCACTTTGGGAAATAAAGCGCCCCCTCCTGGCCTGAACACAGAAGCCCACCAAGACACTTCTCACCCTCCCAGCCCACGACGTTCTCCTAACTGCCGTGATCCACGCCTCCGGTCTCGCTCGGCCGAATCGATCTCACAATCTTCGCGGAGATCGACTGGCCGACCGATTCCTTCTCTGGTGAACGGCAGATGGCCAGCCATGCTCCTGACCCATCCTTCACCTTCGCGAACCCCAGATCTCCCTTCACACTCCAACCTCCTAGCACCTACGCCTTTATCTATCCCCCTTCAACTAATGGATCCTCCGAAAACTACAATAGTGCACTGGAACTGCAGAGGAATATACGCGAACTACGAAGGCCTTAATTCCTTGATTGCCACTTCCCGTCCGGTGTGTGTCTGTCTCCAGGAGCTAATCCTGGGACCAGGCCCATGCCCTGCCCTACTATATTCCTACATCGCCACCCCGTCTCCTACCTGCTCGAAGGGGGGCTGCCATTTTCATACACCATGCCTCCCCTTCCACAATCTCTCTATCCAGTCCCCGTTACAGGTGATTGCTACCCGGCTTTCCCTGGATAGACAGTACACTGTCTGTTCAATATACCTCCCTCCCCACGCTCAAGTTCCCCGCGATGACCTGGTGGAGGTGGTACAACTACTCCCGGCCCTTTCTATTACTGGGCGATTTCAATAGTCGCCACCCCTTGTGGGGCGACACACACACCACCTATATGGCCTCAACCCTGATTACTGTCATGAACGAGCTCTCCTTCGAGTGCCTCAATGATGGCTCTCCTACGTTATACCATGCTACCACCTGCACTCCATCCTGTATAGACTTATCCTTCGTTTCGACTGATGCCCTCCTAGATTTCACATGGCAAGTCCTCCAAGAGGACTATGGAAGTGACCATTTTCCTGTTTAACTCACACTCAATTGGCCCGACCAGACCGTTCGGGTACCGGAAAGGTGGATTACTACCAAAGCGAATTGGTCCCGCTTCCGGGACGATACATATACAACCTTTACGACTACCCACTTCCCATCCTCGACGAGTGCATCGCATACTTCGAGTCCGTCGTTGTAGCGGCTGCGTGCAGTAGCATCCCACGATCCTCCGCCTACCCCGCGCCCGACGGTGTCCTTGGTGGACCCCGGAGTGCGCGGAGGCCGTACGCGCCAAGAAGAGGCTACTCGACGCTTCTACCGTACGCGACTCCCCATCCATCGCATGGAGATGCAGCGGGCCAGGGCCATCGCCCGCCGTACAATGAAGACAGCGCGCCGATTCTTGGCGTGCCTTTGTGTCCGGCGTCACCACCACCACACCTTCGGCTACCATCTGGAAGAAGGTACGGGGTCGAGAGGCGACATGTCCCCTCCCGACCCCCGGACTAACGATGGACTCCTATGCGAGCCCAAATCGGTGGCAACCACCTAGCTTCTACCTTCGCCGCCGTTTCTTCCTCCTGGACAGTTCCCTCATACCGCCCTAACAATAGCTCCTCTTCCCGTCCTAGACAGGACCTACAACCGTTGTTCACCATGCGTGAACTATAGGCGGCACTGGCCTCGACGATCCCCTTGCCCGGCCCGGACGGTATTCTGTACAGCATGATCTAGCACATCCACCCTACCTTACAAATTTTCCTGCTAGACATGTACAACCGCATATGGATAGAGGGCGCCTTCCCTCCAGGTGGAGGGAGGCCCACGTCATCCCTATCCCCAAACCCGGCAGAGATCCCCTCGATCCCACAAACTACAGACCAATCGCCTTGACGTGTTGTGCCTGAAAAATCTTCAAAAAAATGGTCGCTACGCGACTACGTTCTTCCTTGAAAATAGAAATTCCTTCCCGCTACCCAATCCGCTTCAGACAATTTCGCTCCACCACTGATCCCCTCCTGCTCCTCAGCCGAGACATACAGGATGCCTTCGACAATGGACAGTTCGTCGTATCAATTTTTTTTGACATCCAAAAGGCCTCTGACACCACCCGTCGGGCAATCATCCTTAGTCAGCTCCGACATCAAGGTCTCGTCGGAGCCATGCCGACCTTCATCAGGGGCTTCCTTTCCTCCCGAACCTTTAAAGTCCGGGTGGGCTCAGTCCTCTCTGACACCTTCGTGCAGAGGACGGGGTCCCACAGGGAAGCATCCTCAGTGTTTTGCTTTTCTATCGTCATGAACAGTCTCAAAATGCCTTCCACCCACCATCCGTTCTTCCATCTAGCGGATGACCTTGCGATCGACTTCGCAGGGGAGCCGTCCGTCGTTCAACGGCAAATTCAGCTCGCCATCTACCGGGTGGAAAGGTGGGCGACGTCGGTGGGTTTCCGCCTCTCCCCCAAGTCCAAGTGTATGCTCTTCAGCAGAAGACCCGCAACCCTTCCTGTTCCCTCTGTCACATTATACGGCAATCCTCTTGAGGTGGTACCCTCCACGCGATTTCTCGACGTGACTCTAGACCGAAGGCTCAACTGGGTTCCCCATCTGAAGCACACGAAGCAATCCCTCGGACGTCCCCTCGCTCTCTACATCACCCCTCCCACACCACATGGGGCACAGACCGACGCTCTCTCCTTCGCCTTTACACTTCCATGGTGCAGTCGAAGCTGGACTATGGCAGTGTAGTATATGGTTCAGCCTCCAACGCCTGCCTCCGTATCTTGGACCCGGTCCTTAATAGAGGCCTCCGCCTCGCCACCGGTGCTTTCCGCTCTTCCCCAGCCTCCGAGTGGATTGTAATTACCTCCCTCTCCCCCTCCGACGGGGTCTGCTCCTCATGAGGACATACCTCCGTGCACAGAGGCTACCTCCTTCGCTTCTGTGCGTGGCGGTTTCTGAACTCCCACCCCAGGGACGGAGCTGGCACTTCACTGAAGTGGTCCGCTCTTTCCTTGACTTTTCCAGCATACCCGCCCCCTCAGTTATCCCCACTTCATACAGCATCTACCCCACCTGGCTCCTCACCCCTATCAAGTTTTGCAGGGACCTGTGTTCCCTACCTAAGACTACCACGAGCCCTACGGTATAGAGGTCACTCTTCCGAGAACACGGCAACCCAACACCCGGACGCAGTCCCCATTTATACAGATGGTTCCCACTCGGAAGCTGGTGCGGCGGCCTCAGCGGTGATACTGTCCCAGCCGCTTTCTCGAGGCGTCAGCCTGCCCCGCGAGGCCTCCGTCTTCTCGGCAAAACTCTTCGCGATTATGGATTCCCTCGACGTAGTGCGCACCCACTCTGCCAGCTCCGTCATTTATTCAGATTCCCAAAGCGCACTTCTCTCCCTAGATATATTTAACCCTCCTCACCAGCTCGTATGGACCATCCACCAAATCTTCCACTTTTTAACAGCCTTCCGACACAAGACAATCGCCTTCTGCTGGGTCCTAGCACATGTTGGCATTCAGGGTAACGAGGTGGCGACCGCACGGCAAAGACGGCCTGCTCACTGCCGTCCTCCTCCCGACCCTCCCTTTCTCCGACTTCTTCTCGACTCTACGCTCCCACTTCCGCTCCATATGGCAAAGGGAATGGGACCAGGCCACACAAAACAAACACCACAATTAGGATACTGGGCCTCCTCATTCCACCAGTCCCGCCATAAAGAAGCTATTCTAGCCCGTCTACCCCTAGGACACACCCGCATTACTCATGGACACCTTATGGCTAAATCGCCAGCCCTGCTGTGCCTACCTGTCATGCCCCTATCATTGTCGTACATCTCCTGGTCGAATGGCCAAACCTGTCCGCTCTTCGTCGCAGGTGTTTCCCTCTCTCGTCCGAAAATCCCATACCCGACCGTCTATGCTCCATACTCGTCGAAGGCCCCCCCCCCCTTTTTCAGTGGAAGCGATTTTCCTTTACCTCACTCGCTTCCATCTGCTCCATCGTGTCTAAGACCATACCCCTCCTACCCACTATCCAGCAACTGACCCTTTCTCACCCCCTTAGTCTACCATCCCCAACTCAGTACCACCACCCACCAACTGCCTCGCCGAGATATGTACCGCTTTTTTTTAGGTACGAATCGGCGGTAAATTAAAGGGGGAGGGGGGAATCACCTATACTTCCATTCCCTCTCACAGGCACAAAAAATTTTATTTACATGAACGTAATTTGTTTTCCATAATTTCCCCACCCACTCGAAGAGGAATTTTATTTGTGATAAAAAATAATGGAAAGTGGAAATACCTTCAAGGAAATACTTTAAGTTTATTGACAATATCAACACACATTTAATAACAGAAATGAGTATAAAAAATGGAAGCTTGAAAATGTTTCAATAAAAAAAAAAAGAACCTAGTTATAACCTAACAAAATTTGTATAATTATCACATCACTATACAAAAAGTAGTTAATTCTTGCATAATAATTACACACAAAGTCGCCTCAGAAGAGATATTGGATCACCTGAAAATCAGGGCCCCCAGCCTCAATTACCAAATGATATCTTCGTTAAAACTAACAAAAATATCACCAACTTAACCTAACCAATCGTCAAGGGCGTACAGTTGACCTAACCGGGAATTTAATTTAATTTAATTTATTTCGTACTGTAAAGCAAAAAACAAGAATGCATGGGGGCCTGATCTTCACGTGATCCGAGATATTAAATTGGACGTATTAGATTTTCAAAGTGAGTCTTCCGTTTAAGTAATTGTACTTTAAAAGTTAAGAAATGAGAAACCTTTAGTAAAAAGTTATACATTAGTTTAGTTTTTAACTTCATTTAGCATTACAGTTACGACTATTAATTATCAGTAACCAATAAATAACCTAAATATTTAGTCGATCTTAACTAACTAATCCAATTGGATTATTTATCATCTTGGCTTTAATAGTTTCCTCTTAAGTAGTACTTGCTTAAAACTTTATACTAATCCAAATTTCATACCTATTCGTAACCTACGAGTAGTTTAATCAATTTCATTGAGTTAAATTATTCTAGTATACAAAAATTTAACTAAAATGGTGGCAAGGAGTAATTTTTTTTTTTCTAAATACTGTTTTACAAACTGAAAATAGTTTGTGAAAGATATGTACGTATTCAATGGACATTTGCAAACAATTCTACATTTAGTTCAGTTCTACGAAAATGCTAAAACTTCCACAAAAAAAAAAGTATTAAAAAGAACATCGTATAAAAATAGGAAAATAGATATTTCTTATTATGTTCAAACCATTACAAAAACTACACAAAAAAAAGTTGAACCTTTTATGAATGAGCAATTGTAGTTCTTTTTTAAGGCCATTATTATTGTGAATTACTAATTCCTGCAATAAAAAAAAAATTGCTCTACTTTTTAAGCCAGTCGTAATAATACTTACGAAGGTAATCATTTGGGTTTAGTTATTGAATAGGTATCAAAAGTATAAATTAAAGTATTAAGAGATATTTAAGGTATTTACATTACCTTATTTTGCCATAACCGTAGCGAATAACGGATTATTCAGAAAATCCACTAGCTAAATCTTACTTAGTGCTACAGTAATATTTATTTAATAAAAAATACGCAACAATTTCATTCACTTAAAGCAAACCATCCATGATTCACTACACTGAAAATGGGGTACAAAATACAAATTTTTACAAACGTGTACTACATAATCCATTAAATTTACTGGCAAGACTTAAACCAAATGTATATTTATTGCAATATATATATATATTACATATTTGCATTGTCATGCATACATAAAAGTAGGTTGAACCCTTCCTTCATTTATTAAATAATAAGTTTCCTTAATTTAATGTTATATAACATTAAGAATACGAGCCCAGTAAGACTGTAGTTAGTGTAGTACTTTCATGTTTGAACATAATCAAGCGTTACTGCACTATTACTGTCGTCAAAGAAATTCGTGCTTCTATCAAGCATATTTTTGCAAAAGCAGTAGCAGCTGAATGCAGTTTTTTAAAGGAATTTTAGTAATTCTTATCAAATTTCCAAATGACGCTAAGTGACTAGGATAGTTAATTAAACTTACAATTAATTAGAATAAATATATATAATTGAAAACAAACATAATACGCATAATTTAATTATTTACAAAATTATACAATGAGATGCATTTAGATACATAATATAATACAAGTCTTTGATGACGATGAAAACCCGAACTAATGATAGTGTAATTTATTACAAAATAAAATTGGACCTCAAATACATTTTTTTTTCCGAGATAAAATTACAAAATGTTAAACTAAAAATTTGTAAAAACTAATAAATTATTTCGCTTTAAATGATGAATGAGTACATAATTAGATACCAAAACTTAATGATGATTACCGATATTAACGATGACTCGCCGCTAAACCTGGGCTGTATCATCACCTTCGAGTGACGACGTAGCAGCGAGATACGAAGCAGTTTTTGAAACGTCCCAAGAAAAGGCTTCGAGCGCGGTCTTGGTGGTGGAAACCGAGTGACTGCTGTTAGGAAGCAAAAGGCGCAGACGAAGGAGCTTCAGAGCCCTGTGAACGTCCCAATTGCATTCATCCAACGTCTCTACGCACTCTTCAGCAGTTACCTGACGAAACACGTTTTCACAATGCTAGGTAGGATGCAATTTTGTAGAGATAATTAATATCATTAATTAAATATTAGGATCAGGAATTGAAGTTTGTGAACATATTTCAAAAAACAAAATATTAACTCCGCATTTGAATAACATACCGTAAGCTTTATCTATCGCTTTTCTCTACATTTATAAACGCTGCTTATATACCGTCTATAAGCAGCGTTTATAAATGTAGAGAAAAGCGATAGATAAAGCTTACGGTACGTTATTCAAATGCGGGGTTAATATTTTGTTTTTTGAAATATGTTCACAAACTTCAATTCCTGATCCTAATATTTAATTAATGAAAATATCGTTTAATGACGAACAGATTCTAACAACTTCAACGTAAGTTAGTAAATACGAAACTGTTACAGAAACAGTTTTACGAAAATCACGACAATTGGAAGCGAGTAATCCTCGTATGAAAATGATTAATCGAATAAAAATTAAAAATAATGGTGAAATGCGCAGCAGAGGCATTGATGGATGTGAAAACGGAACACTCGGTTTGACATCGAAACAAGTAAATAATAGAATCGCGAAATATGTAAATACTTCGTGAAAATGTGACAAAGAAGAAAATTCACTGAAAGATGTACCTATTCTTTCTCGTACAGTATATGGACAATGGAATTCCAGACCCGAGGGGTATTTCTTCCAAAAATCTAACTTTAGGTTGAAAATCTTAGTGGGAATGGACCTATTTGAGAATTACTTCTTCGCAATTCCCACGGTCGAATTTCTCATTTGGGTAGGAATATCATTGTATCACGTAAGAATACGCATGGGCTAAAAGTAATTTAATTTAATTAACCCATTAGTGCTCATTGGTAGAATTTCCTACCGACAAAATTGTTCGTCATTATCGCATCACTTTCTCGTATTCACGCGATCTTCGATATGACAATATTTTAGATTGCGTCATACCAATGACTCGTACCGAAGATCACGCGAATACGAGAAAGTGACGCAATAATGACGAACAATTTTGTCGGTAGGAAATTTTACCAACGGGCACTAATGAATTAAAATGCCAAAATTTCTTTCTTTATAACAACAAAGGCGATAATGATGGTGATTTAGAGTTACTGCTGTGATCGCTTCACGTCTGTTTTCTTCGATAAAGGTGCGCCAAAGACCCGAAACGCATTCCATACGAGACGTGAACTTAATAGAGAGAGAGAACGTACCTCGTGTTTCAGCACCTTCATCAGTAAATTAACTTCGTCACTTTGCGTTCCGTGGGTAGGTCCTTGCGTCCTCCTCGAGTTGGGCTTATCCATAGCGAAGTCCAAAAGGTCTTCGCACGAAACGTGGTCGCTCGATTGATATAAGGACCCCCTTCCCGGTACTTCGCCTTCCACCCCGGGAAACGCTGGGGGTGCAACCCCTACGGGGGATAAACCCCCGGGATCACCCTGTATCTCGTCTAACGCGTCCATTTCGCACGCCAACTGACTCTCGAAACTATCGTCGGGAGAAGGTCTGCAAATTATATTGCCAAAATTAACCTAAGTAATTATCTTGATGGAACCAACGTTCAGAACCCCTAATTATCTCTCCCCTCCGACGCACGGTGGGTGTTGGAAGAGGGGGAGCATAAATTCCTGGGTGGCCGAAAACTCCAACGACAAGGGCGGCAGTGGGAATCAATCTCGAACCAACTGATCCGCGAGATATATCATTACAATTATTATTAGTTGTTGCTGTTTTTCGCCCATTTTATACCCAAGAAACTCGTCGTCATGAATTGGAAGATTAATTTTGTTTTAATTATGAAGTAAATGAGTGACACTGAAAAAGTCACGCTTCAAGAATAATCCCCAAAACAAAAAAATAAATTGAACAAAAGATTTTTACCCAAACTTTCAAGTGAACGAACAAAAGATTTTTACCCAAACTTTCAAGTGAACGAACAAAAGATTTTTACCCAAACTTTCAAGTGAACGCATAAAACAACGAAAGTATTTTGGGAAAGATTCGTGGATAAAAGCTTTTTGAAAGACCGCACAATGTATTTGCGGAGTAACAAAGTTAAACCATAAACACCATAAACGCTGATATCTTTCGTTTCATTCTAATCTTTCAAACACGACTCACCACTTAAAATAAAAACATTTTCCGCACTTACGAAAAGAGTCTCGGTGGCTTGGCCGGAGGGATCTTGGTGGGTGTGGGTGAACTGGATGAGTCCCTTTGAGGGCTTCCCTCTGATGTCGATGAAGATGCTTCCAGGTGTGGATTGTGGGTGTGCTGAATGAGAAGCCGAGAGGGGGACTCCACTTTCGGCTCCGAATTGCCACTTACTCTAAGTAGGGAATTGGCTACGCCTCCTGGGATGATCAGGGGATACTTCCTTTGGTGCCTCGGCTTATTAGGGGTGCTGGGAGTTTTACTTCTGTCCCTAGGGGGAAGAGGGAGGGGGTTGTTGGCGCTTCCCTCGCTGTCTACACTCCCAGAGTCCTCCTGCGACGTCACGTCATCTTGCGTCGTTAACGAAAGGGGTGGAGGCTTGGGTTTGACCGGCGGGGGCACCTTATGAGTCTTAAATCCCCGGGGTAGGGTTTGGTGAGTGGTGAGGTCGAAGGCATTGCCAGCAGCGGAGGGTACGCTGCTGCTACTGCTGCTGCCCCGACTGCTCCGTCGACCGCCGGCGTTCCTATCGAGTGTGTTTCCGGCGCCGTTTAGGTTGTGTTTATTCCCTCTAACTTTGGGCCTCACAGTCACCCCCTGCCGAAGCATTCGAAGGGGGTTATGATGGGCAGGGGCTTCGGAGGAGTCCGGAGTGGGGCTATCACCCCTTTCCAGGGGCAGAGAACCGCGGGTCGGGGAAGGACGTTCCACCAAAGAGTTGTAGACTTCTTTCGCTTCTTCAGTTATGCTCGACTATCGAAAAAGTCCCCAAAAAAGTAAATGAAAGGAAAATTCTTAAAATAAAAACTTAAAAGAAAAACCTTTCATGCAAAAATAATAAAAGAAAAGGAAAATATCGTCACCTTTTTTGTTATAAAAATAAAACTCAATCGCCAAGAAAAAATAAAAAATAAAAAATAAAAAATAAAAAAATAAACGAAACATGCATAATACACACGTATACACACACACACATACACATACAGACATCAACAACCACAAGTTTAGTCACATTTTGAGAATGAATAAATGCAACGAAACTCGCGTATCGCCGAATGTATGCATGTATGTATACATATGTATTTAATTTACAAAATTTCTTCAACATCTTCGTCGATTAACTGAAAAAACAAAAAAAAATAAAACAAAATTCAGGATTAATTATTATTATATTTAATAAACAAATTAGTTCGTTAGTTGTAAGGCTAATAATTAATTAAAAAAAATATTGAGAGCAATCCTCCTATTTTGCAGTATCAAATCTAATGCAATTTCTACTGAACCACTATGAGAAAGACTCCATAAATACCTGAATATCCGCGATCGAGGCCGCTTCTTCACTGAAATGTCTTCGTTCCTGTTTTGGACTTACGCGGGATGAAAACCTGAAACAATAATACAAAAAAAACATTTATTTAAGGTATTTGTTCTATTTACGAACGTACAAGAATCATACGATGGACGTAACTATAAATATGGTCAATTAAATTATCTCCTATACATACACATCATAAATATGCTAGGACAGCTAGGTCCTGCGCTAACGTCTCCGAGAAACTGGACATGCCATTTGTGAGCAAATGATACGCTTTATTGGCAGAATGGGGGTTATTTACAAACCTTTTTAAACTGCAAAAAATATTGATATTATTTTACACTTTTTCCCTCCCTTTTAACTTGCTGTAAATAAAATACAAAAGCTGTTGCCATCATCTAAAGCCAAAAGGTTATGAACCGAATTGTTATGAAAATAAATATCAGTATTTCTAAAAATTCCACGTTAAAATTAGTGATATTTAATCATTAAAGGAAATCCTTCAAATGGAAGCTTTTCTTTTGCCAATAAAGTTTTCATTTCCTTATGAAGTAAAAGTTAAAATTTACATTAGTATTTTTAAGTGATTAAGAAATGAGAGAAATCATAAGCATCTTTACTTTTCGGCACTGATCATCATAATCTTTAGGGTTGCTTAAATGGATAAGATTCGATAGAACACATCCACCAAACTCGATATTAATATTTATACTGCGAGATGGAGCGAAAAAAGCAAGAATACTTTATTCTATACTAATTTTGGCGGAAATTCCTATTTATCGAGATATTTATTTTCGAAATTATTAAATTTTGTGCCATTATTCACTAGTCAAACCGTCTCGTCCGTGACGTTTGTAGTCGTTATTATCATTAGCCAATCAGCGGCTGCCCCATTGTCACGCGATTCTCCAGCGCAGGTCTGGCGGCTGAAATTTGAATTCAATAGTCATTTTAGAATGGCTGTCTGTGGTGGAAGCTCCCAGTCCGAGTGGGACGTAATCTAGGCCTAGGTTAGGTTAGGTGTACTACTTACCTTTCCGGGTCCAGAATTCATTATGGGGTACCCATGCAAGGTTAGGGGTTGATTGATTGTTGCCTAACTGGGCAATCAATTAACTTTTGTGGTATCCAACGCCATAAGCGATTATACCCAGAAAGGTAAGGTTGGGTGATTGTCAGTGAATTTGCGCCAAAAATAAAGGTCAGATTCAATTGAAACAGCGTGAAATACCCGAGAAAAACCTATTTTCGTCACTAATTTGGGTGGATGTGTTCTACCGAATCTTTACCGTTTAAATTCCTTCGTAACCTCTATAAACATATGCCCGAAATCGCTTTGTTTCCGAGTTACAGCCCGTTTTGTGTTCCAGCAATTCTTTCCGCAAACTGTTTACAAACACTGCTTGCTGACAATGTTTGCGAGTGTGTACGAGACTTATTTCATGTATGGCTTTGCCGATTGTAATGTTTCGTCCACTCTATGACATGTTTCAATATCGTTGAGTATAGAGCCATCAATCAGTTTTTTTTTCCTTCCTTTAATTTACCGCTGATTCGTACCTAAAGAAAGCGGTACATATCTCGGCGAGGAAGTAGGTGGGTGGTTACTGAGTTGGGGATGTTAGACTAGGGGGTTGAGAAAGGGTCAGTTGCTGGATAGTCGGTAGGTGGGGTATGGTCTTAGACACGATGGAGCAGATGGGAACGAGTGAGTAAAAGGAAAATCGCTTCCGCTGAAAAGTGGGATTTTCGGACAAGAGGGGAAACATCTGCGACGAAGAGCGGACAGGTTTGGCAATTCGACCAGGGTGTGTACGACCGTAATAGGAGCATGGCAGGTAGGGCAAAGCGGGGCTGGCGATTTATCCATAAGGTGCCCATGAGTAATAAGGGTGTGTCCTAGGCGGAGACGGGCTAAAATCACTTCTTTATGGCGGTACCGGTGGAATGAGGAGGCCCAGTATCCTTATTGTGGCTTGATCTTGTGGAGTTTGTTTTGTGTGGCCTGGTCCCATTCCCGTTGCCATAAGAAGCGGAAGTGGCAGCAGACAGTCGGGGAGGGGTCGGAGAAAGGGAGGGGTCGGAGAAAGGGAGGGGTCGGAGAAAGGGAGGGGTCGGAGAAAGGGAGGGGTCGGAGAAAGGGAGGGGTCGGAGAAAGGGAGGGGTCGGAGAAAGGGAGGGGTCGGAGAAAGGGAGGGGTCGGAGAAAGGGAGGGGTCGGAGAAAGGGAGGGGTCGGGAGGAGGCCGGCAGTAAGCAGGTCGTCTTTGCCGTGCGGTCCCCTGGATGCCAACATGTGCCGGGACCCAGCAGACGACGATTTTCTTGTGTCGGAAGGCTGTTAAAAAGTGGAAGGTTTGCTGGATGGTACAGACGAGCGGGTGAGGACGGTTAAATCTCTCTAGGGAGAGAAGTGCACTTTGGAAATCTGAATAAATGACGAAGGAGCTGGCAGAGTGGGTGCGCACTATGTCGAGGGCCTCCATAATCGCGAAGACGGAGGCCTCGCGGGGCAGGCTGACGCCTCGAGAAAGCGGCTGGGACAGTATCACCGCTGAGGAGGCCGCACCAGCCTAAGAGCGGGAACCATCTGTATAAATGGTGACTGCGTCCGGGTGTTGGGTTGCGTGTTCTCAGAAGAGACCTGCATACCGTAGCGCTCGTGGTAGTCTTAGGTAGGGTACACAGGTCTCTGTAAAACTTGATAGGGGTGAGGAGCCAGGGGAGGTAGATGCTGTATGAAATGGGGATAGCTGAGGGGGCGGGCATGTTGGAAAGGTCAACGAAAGAGCGGACCGCTTCAGTGAAGTGTCAGCTCCGTCCCTGGGGTGGGAGTTCAGAAACCGCCCCCGTGGGAGGGCGAGAGGGAGGTAATTACAATCCACTTGAAGGCTGAAGGCTGGGGAAGAGCGGAAAGCACGGGTGGCGAGGCGGAGGCCTCTATTAAGGAACGGGTCCAAGATACGGAGGCAGGAGTTGGAGGCTGAACCGTATACTACACTGCCATAGTCCAGCTTCGACTGCACCATGGAAGGGTAAAGGCGAAGTAGAGCGCGTCGGTCTGTGCCCCATGTGGTGTGGCAGAGGTGATCTAGGAGAGCGAGGGGACATCCGAGGGATTGCTTCAGATGGGGAACCCAGTTGAGTCGTCGGTCTAGAGTCACGCCGAGAAATCGCGTGGAGGGTACCACCTCAAGAGGATGGCCGTATAATGTGACAGAGGGAACAGGAAGGGTTGCGGTCTTCTTCTGTTGAAGAGCATATACTTGGACTTGGGGGTGGAGAGGCGGAAACCCATCGACGTTGCCCACCGTTCAACCCGGTAGATGGCGAGCTGAATTTGCCGTTGAACGACGGACGGCTCCCGCCCTGCGAAATAGATCGCAAGGTCATCCGCGTAGATAGAAGAACGGATGGTGGGTGGAAGGCATTTTGAGATTGTGTTCATGAGGATGGAAAAGCATAAAAGACTGAGGATGCTTCCCTGTGGGACCCCGTCCTCCTGAACGAAGGTGTCGGAGAGCTCACCCAGACTTTAAATGTTCGGGAGGAAAGGAAGCCCCTTGATGAAAGTCGGCATGGCTCCGACGAGACCTAGATGTCTGAGTTGACTAAGGATCATTGCCCCACGGGTTGTACGCCTTCTGGATGTAAAAAAAAAAAAATTGATAGGACGAACTGTCCATTGTCGAAGGCATCCTGCATGTCTCGGCTGAGGAGCAGGAGGGGATCAGTGGTGGAACGAAATTGTCTGAAGTCGGACTGGGTAGCATGGAAGGAATTACTATTTTCAAGGAAGAACGATAGTCGCGTAGCGACCACTTTTTCGAAGATTTTTCAGGCACAACACGTCAGGGCGATTGGTCTGTAGTTTTGTGGGATCGAGGGAATCTTTGCCGGGTTTGGGGATAGGGATGACGTGGGCCTCCCTCCACCTGGAGGGGAAGGCGCCTTCTATCCACATGCGGTTGTACATGTCTAGCAGGAAAATTTGTAAGGTTGGGTGGATGTGCTGGATCATGTTGTACGGAATACTGTCCGCGGCGGGACATGGGGTTCGTCGAGAGGTCTGTGCCGCCTGTAGTTCACGCACAGTGAAACAACCGGTTGTAGGTGCTGTCGAGGGACGGAGGAGAGGGACTATTGCTTGGGGCGGGTACGAGGGAACTAACTGCAGAGGAAGAAACGGCGGCGAAGGTAGAAGCTAGGTGGTTTGCCACCGATTTGGGCTCCCATAGGAGTCCATCGTTAGTCCGGAGGAACGGGGGTCGGGAGGGGACATGTCGCCTCTCGATACCCCGTACCTCTTCTAGATTGTAGCCGAAGGTGTGGTGGCGGTGACGCCGGACACAAAGGCACGCCAAGAAGCTCGGCGCGCTGTCTTCATTGTACGGCGGGCGATGGCCCTGGCCCGCTGCATCTCCGTGCGATGGATGGGGAGTCGCGTAGGGTAGAAGCATCGAGTAGCCTTCTTCTTGGCGCGTACGGCCTCCGCGCACTGTGGGGTCCACCAAAGCACCCGTCAGGCGCGGGGGTAGGCGGAGGATCGTGGGATGCTAGTGCAAGCAGCCGCTACAACGACGGACTCGAAGTATGCGAAGCACTCGTTGGAGGATGGGAAGTGGGCAGTCGTAAGAGTTGTATATGCATCGTCAGGGAAGCGGGACCAATTCGCTTTGGCAGTAATCCACCTTTCCGGTACCCGAACGGTCTGGTCGAGCCAATTGAGCGTGAGTTTAACAGGGAAATGGTCACTTCCATAGTCCTCTTGGATGACTTGCCATGTGAAATCTAGGAGGGCATTAGTCGAAACGAAGGACAGGTCTATACAGGATAGAGTGCGGGCGGTGGCATGGTATAATGTAGGAGAGCCATCATTGAGGCACTCGGAGGAGAGCTCGGTCATGACAGTAATCAGGGTTGGGGCCATATAGGTTAAGTGTGTGTCGCCCCACAAGGGTGGCGACTATTGAAATCGCCCAGTAATAGAAAGGGCCTGGGGAGTTGTTGTACGACCTTCACCAGATCATCGCGGGAAACTTGAGCGTGGGGAGGGAGGTATCTTGAACAGACGGTATACTGTCTATCATCCAGGGAAAGCCGGGTTGCAATCACCTGTAACGGGGACAGGATAGATTGTGGAAGGGGACTGGGTGGTGTATGAAAATGGCAGTCCCCCTTTGAGTGCAGGTAGGAGACGGGGTGGCGATGTAGGAATATCTAGTAGGGCAGGGCATGGGCTTGGTCCCCAGAATTAGCTCCTGGAGACAGACACACACCGGACGGGAAGTGGCAATCAAGGAATTACGGCCATCGTAGTTCGCGAATATTTCTCTCCAGTTCCAGTGCACTATTGTAGTTTTCGGAGGATCCATTTGCTGATGAAGGGGGATGGGTGAAGGCGTAGGTGCTTGGAGGTCGGAGTGTGAAGGGAGATCTGGGGTTCGCGAAGGTGAAGGATGGGTCAGGAGCATGGCTGGCTATCTGCCGTTCACCAAAGAAGGAATCGGTCGGCCAGTCGATCTCCCCGGAGATTGCGGGGTCGAGTCGGCTGAGCGAGACCGGAGGCGTGGATCACGGTAGCTAGGAGAACGTCGTGGGCTGATAGGGTGAGAAGTGTCTTGGTGGGCTTCTGTGTTCGGGCCAGTAAGGGGGCGCTTTATTTCCCAAAGTGGCGCCTCCCCGCCTGTCCTGGGTCTCACGGCGGACCCTGGTGGCGATAGGGGGTACCAGAAGGACCGGCCCGGTGGGAAGACCTGCTCAGGATGGCTAACAAGGAGGGGGCCGGAGATGTTTGGGGGGGCCGGTACTGTGGGGGTGGAAGGAGATGAACCAGAGTGGTCTCGTGGATGGGTGGAAAAAATTGCACCAGGAAGCAAGGGCAGATCCATAAGAATCATGGGCGCGGCCGAGCTCCCCTCGGCCACATCGTGTAGCTGCGTCAGAGCCGCATCCACTAGATCCTCGGGGGAGAGGACGTTGTCCAGATTGGATCTCGTCGTGGGAAGATGCATTCCCACATTGGCCACAGAGGGACGCGCCCTATCGCTCCTGACAAAGCAAAGGGTTTCACTGTTCGTGTTCGTAATTTTTTACCGTGAATAAGTGCAGTCCAGTGAAAAAAACCTTAAAAGTTTTTGTGCTATTCAGTGATAGTGTGCATTTGAAGTGAGAATGGAGGTTTATTCACACAGAAATGGCAGACATGCCTCTCGTGTATGGGCTTGCCGAGTGTAATGCGGCCGCAAGAAGACGTCTGTATGCGGAAGGGTTTCCGAATCGCCGTCTGCCAGATAAGTAGACCTCTCAGAGAATAGACGAGCGTCTTGGTGATACAGGATCATTCAACAAGCGAGTTTCAGATGGTGGTAAACCAATCAGCGACAGAACTGTTGAGTTGGAGGAGCGAGTCCTGAATTGCGTGGAGGAACATCCTGGTGTCTGCACCCGAAGGATAGCAGCAGCAGCAGCAGCAGCAGCAGAGGTTGTAAGATATACAACTGCGTGGAGAATTTTACGGGAACAGCAGCTTTACCCATATCACACTCAGAATAGAAGGCCTTACTAAAGCTGATTTCCCACCACGAGATTCTTTTTGTACATGGTTCCTTCAACAGTATGCTCGCGATCCTCTTTTTCTATCCTCCGTGTTGTTTTCTGATGAAGCTGCCTTCACAAGAAATGGCGTGATCAATTTTCACAACACTCATCACTGGGCCGAAGAGAATCCGCATGCCATCATCCAGTCAAGGTACCAACAATAATTTAGTATTAATGTATGGGCAGGACTTATTACTAGCAACTTAATAGGTCCTTTTGTTTTGCCTGAAAGATTAACAGAAGAATCCGATTCCAATTTTTTAAGGAATGATTTAAGCGATTTACTAGATGAAGGTCCTCTTGGTGTCCGACGTCGTACGTGGTTTATGCATGACGGCGCTCCGCCTCATTTTAGTCGAGTAGCCAGAGATTATTTGGATGACCATTTCCCTGATAAATGGATAGGCCGTAGAGGACCCATTGCGTGGCCTGCTCGCTCCCCGAACCCGAATCCACTCTATTTTTACCTGGGTGGTCATCTGAAATCCATGGTTTACGTGACACCCATTGACAACGTTGAAATGCTTCGCCAACGTGTAGAACAAGGATGCCAGAAAATCTGAGCAATACCTGGAATGTTTGAACGCGTGAGGCAGTCTATGACGAGGCGTGTTCATGCGTGTATTCAAGCGCAAGGCGGTCATTTTGAGCACCTTTAAAGGTAAGGTGGATACTTGCTGGAACACACAACGGGCTGTAACTCGGAAACAAAGCGATTTCGGGCATATGTTTATATAAACTTTTTTCAGTTTTCTGGTCCTGAATCCATCCTGAAAGTGCGTCCCACATATTATGAAACACCCTGTATATATTACATGTACTTATAATGTTATAAGTAATGTCAATTACGTAATGCTTTATTAAACATCTTTTGTAAGATGTTTTTATTCCATTAAAATAACTCGGCTTTCTTATAGAAATAAATAAAAAATATAAATATATACACAGGGTGTCCCAGAATTAACTATTTCAATGAAATCGGACATTTTTTAAAAACACTTATTTATGTTTATCATGTTTAATGTGTTAAAAATGTATAAATTTCTAAATTTTTTTCATAATTTTATTTTCATAATTTTTTCATTATCTGGTCCAATGAAAGACCGTCTGAAGTCATAGAATGGCAAAGAGACTCTCCAAAAGTTAACGTGTGGCTTGGAATGACCAAATCCAAAATTTATGGCCCATTCTTCTTTTCGGAAGCAACTGTAACAGGTACCGTCTACCTTGATATGCTTCAGCAGTTTCTCGAACCACAGCTTCTTGATGATGGCATTCTTGATAATGTTGTGTTTCAACAAGATGGAGCACCATAAATTTTGGATTTGGTCATTCCAAGCCACACGTTAACTTTTGGAGAGTCTCTTTGCCATTCTATGACTTCAGACGGTCTTTCATTGGACCAGATAATGAAAAAATTATGAAAATAAAATTATGAAAAAAATTTAGAAATTTATACATTTTTAACACACATTAAACATGATAAACATAAATAAAAGTGTTTTTAAAAAATTTGTCCGATTTCATTGAAATAGATAGTTAATTCTGGGACACCCTGTATATACACCTTGTAAAATTCAGATGTATATGTATATATATATATATATATATATATATATTGTATGTGCATTGTGCAACATTCCACAATAACTTCGGATACCACCAGGTCTCTACAGATCTCTAACTAATACTAACCTCCGCGATGCCCTGCGTAAGCATTTATAGTCTGCTGAAGGCTTTCTATAACATTCTGGAAGCTATAGGTTGCTATAGTTACCAAACAGCATAGACAAATTAGTAGCACGTGGTAATTGGTCACGAGAGGTTGATTGGTCAAGTACGATTTCAGATTCCCTCGAGTACGAGTACAACAAATACACGTACTCGAGTACTCTTTTCCACCTCTAGTCACAACACGAAACCAGGAACAATGAATACCGAGGACGAGCAGCGAACACTTACTTGAACGAAAACTTTGAACTTTTAGCGGGCGACGTCGGAGTGGATGGTGAGTCTACGTTGCTATGGTGATTCTCTTCCCCATTAATGGCTTCGAGAGAGCCATCCAACCTGAGCATGCTCTTTGAGGCCAATTCGTTCGCCATTGCAATGGCTGAATCGAGCGTCCTTTCGTCCGTGGCTGAAATCGGCTTCACGGTCGCCTGTTTTTTTTTGCTCGAGAACTTGGACGCAATCTCCTTTATTTCATTCTTGACATTAATGTTGGCGTCATCTTCATTGTTCGTCGTTGAGTGGGATAGGGAAGACGGAGGAGAGTTCTGGGAAGGCAACAGAGGGGGCAGGGAACCGGGAGGATCCGTGGGGGAAGGTCCCGTAGTAGAGGAAGATCCCCCTAAAGCGCGAAATACTTCATCCATTAAACTGGGTCCCAGGTCGAAAGAATCTCTCAGGAAGGCGTTTCCCTGCAAAGACATCACGTGATCAATTAAGTAAATGTAACTGAGGAAACGGATTAAAAGATCACAATAAAGAATAACAATGAACTGAGGAAACGGATTAAAAGACCACAATATAATGTTAACCCTTTCATACCCAAATTAAGTCGAAAAGTAGGCGGAATCAGTTGATGCAAAAATCGTCCTTATAACCTTATAAATAAGGTCTAAAATTGCTTCCAAAGTTAACGATGAAAATTTCACACACTGGGCATTAAAGGGTTAATGTTAGTTCGGTAAATAACCTCGGTTACGTTAAGTTGAATTATGGATGTACAACCACACTGTGAAGATGGATTTATTAGGGTATAACCTTTCAACCTATACTAATGTCCTCATCAGGCGCGACTGCTGAACACATTAGTATAGGTGGAAAGCTTGCTCTCCACTAAACCCATTTTCTTATCGTGACTACTTCGTTAATCATTCTTGCTGATAAGATTTAAAATGAATTTTAAAGATAAAGTGGACAGAAATCTTTGATCTAAACACGGAGAACTTCATCAATATTCAAATAACTTAATATAACCTAACAACAGCGAATCAAAAACAATTTATAGATAAAGTGACGTAATCCTGATAAATGTTGTCTTGTCGAAGTAAACTCGAAACGCGTGAGGAGTGACGCCTACCTCTCCTTTTTCTTTGTTGGGCTCAATGTTCTCCTCTTCGTCCGAAATTTCGTGGTATTCATGGTCATTGTTCGCTTTCTCACTCTTCTGAACGGGGTTCGATACCTCTGATTTCAAAGTTGACCATGCGGACGTGGTTGATTTTGTTGTAGACCATCCAGGACTTTCGGGGGGATCCTCACTCGCAGTGTCAGACCAATGCTGCTCCGACGCGGGGCCGAATTTACCCTTCTCACCATCCTATCAACATTATATTTTTAAAATTAATTAGTAGTGTACCGATGCCAATGCCGAATATTTGGCCTATATTTTAAAAAAATCAATTCCCTTCGTAAATTTTACTAATCTAATGTGAGAACTTTCAATTTTTATATTTTTACATTTCAAATTTGTTTAAATGCTTTTCCTTAGCTCACTCCACAATATACAGTACCAGAATTTGTTATTCGTATGCCGTAGCTAACCGATAGCGTACACCGTAGCTATTATCATGTTTTGCAGGAAAATAACGAGTGCTTTTAAAACGGCCATTTTTCAGTTTTATTGAGCAAGCACTTGGCTCTTTACACTCTTCATACACATTATCATTCATTCAATTCAAACGAATTTCACTTTTTAGACACCAAACTCTCAGTTTGAGAAGAGGGTCCAATCAAAACATGAATTCATAAAAAATCAACAGATAAAAGATTCATACATCAAATAGGATTCATACATAGTCGTAAGCAAACAAGCATTAATTAAAACTATGTATAATTTACCAAGTACACAAAAGTAATTTCACAGGGAAATTACTTCACGCCGAAACCAAACGAATTAAAACCTATTAACAACAGGTTTCCACGATATGCAACTGATAAACCTATCAACATTAGTCAGTAAACTTCGCAACAAAACTACAATCGATTCAAAGTCAAAATTAACTAGCGTTTAGTACGTATAAATACAACAAACTACCAAAAATTCAGAAACAAAATAATTAGTGACCACACCCGCAAAACACAAAATAAAAACATTCCTGAACTGTCGTATTACCGCAAGAAATTGGAAACCGAAGCAACATTGAGGAAGACCGCAATGCCTCGAACATTGTTATATGACGAATAATTTACTAACTAGAGCCAAACACTAATAGAACCAGTCCAAGTAAAATATACCAAATATACCATGGCAAAACAAAGAATCCTAATACTTCCATAACAGATTGATTCAAAATTGTTTTCCACCACGACTTATAAAAAGTAACTGAAGCCACAATCATAAGGACAGAATAAACAAACAAAAATTCAATGAACTTTCTACAAACCAACATATTCCATCTACAAACTTTATTTTTAACTCAATTTTGCGTATGCTCCAATAGTTTTACCATATATTCTCGCTCCACAATCTTATACTGTAATTTCTATTTTTCACAACTATCTTTACAGAAAGATTTTAACATTGTTTAACATTTACTGTACTTCAAACGCCAAAGACCAATACAGAGTCGACAGTTTCGATATGGATACTTAATTATAAAATTGAAAAATGGCCCTTCTAAAAGCAGTCATTTTCTTATCGATATTGGAAGATTAAATGATAATAGATTATTCAAGAACGTTGTAAAAGAATTATTATTACACAGGACTGCGATGGTTTTTTTGTCCGAAATATTTCATCACTTGTATAGTATAATTTTTGCGCGCTGATTCCGAAAATAATAATTTTTCGCCATCACGTACAGATTTTTCACAAAATGTCATTTTATATTACATATGTAAGTAATTTTCATTAAATTTTGATTAAAAACTACGCCTATAAATGCTTGGTTTCACCAAGACATCAAAGAAATGGAGAAGAGATATCAGAGAAGGTGGGACATCGGCATGATGGCTGATTACTGCTGGATGTTGAAACGAGATACTTCAGAATTATTACATAAAAGTAAAGGAACAGCGCGTACATTCGAAACTAAAAGGCAAAGATCTCGCGAGAAAACTCAGGACAAATAAAGATGAATATGTAATTGACGTTAATAGTCTCCTTTCTTTTTAAAGTTGTTTGCATTTGTAATTAGTATAAAGCGAAATATGTAGGTACCTAATGTAAATTGAAATAAATAATATTTATTTATGTTGTTTTTTCCCTTCCAGTTCGCGGAAAACCCTTACGTGATAGAAAAAAATGGACACCTTATTCGAAATTAGCGTAGTTGAGTTATATAAAATCAGTTATTAGTAAGAAAACGACTCTTACAAAGTTCTCATTGGCGGGCCTGCGTCGTTATTATTATATTTATTGCCCTAATACCGCGTATATTTAATTTACATACTTTTCAATTGTGACAAAAAAAGCGTAAAACTATTAGCACAAACGAAACTAATTTTTTAGCAATCCTTTTTACCAAAATCTGAATACGAGAAAACCGCGATGACCGCAGTCATTTAAGACATTTATAAGCTTCAAACTGCGGATAACTACAATTCGACTAGGTTACCTCGCAGTTTCACGCTTTTGATATCCCGCGTCTGCCAGAATGGAATATTTACAACGGGTAGACCATAACTGGAAACGAGTCTACTCGCTCATTCTATAATTTCCTCTCAATGAAAAAAATTTGCAATTTTCACGCGCAATGGAACTCGATACTATAAATAAAATAGTAAATATGGAGGTCTTTTTCTCCTATGAACGAGGCTGATAATACGATATATCTTTCATTTTATCGTCCGCAAAACTTTTTAAACGCGAGTTGCCGCGCGCAATGATTCCAGAAGTTCATCTTCCGTTTACGACGTTCGAGGCGGAGTCATTTATACCTTTTTAAGAAGAGGCGCCCTGTCTGAAACGTCCGAACTGGCCCTCGTGAGCGATGATGATTGTTCATCCTCGGATGGTTTGTACGGAGTAACAATTTGCTTGGGCAACTGATGATACTGTAAACGTGAAAGAACCAATATAAAGAAAAAATATAATCGGATAATACCGTTATGGCGTTACATTTTTGTATTATAACCTATACGATTAAGATTAAATCCCTTAATCGACGTACGGGTACAGTTTCGGAAAAAAAATTAGCCTACGAGAAATTTCTAAAAAGTAAAAACTAAAACTAATAATGAAATTTTATTACTGTCACCAAGAGTAAACAATATCCAAAGAAAAACGGATTACTAATACCGTAATTAGTTATTTTTTATGCGTTAAAATATTTGGATTTATAGGCGAACTTTTTTCCCTTCATGGAACCTTAAGCCAATTAAATAAAATGCGCTAATTTTCATACACTTAAAATGTATAGATAAGAATCTAAATTTATATTTAAAAAAAAAAAAAAAAAAAAACACGTAAAAGGGTTTGTCCTTAAAAGGAACTTTTGCTTTCGCAACATTTCTTCAATCAAATATGCAATATTATTCACTCAAAATATTGCTATATACTCGTCAAGAAAAAGTTGGTATGTACAGTGTTGGTACTGATCATCTTATCCTCCTCAAGTGATAGTTCCGTAAAGACAGACCCCTTTCTAGTGTAATATATATATATATATATATATATCAGTTGGTAGAAAACGTGCAAAATCAAGTGCGGCCGAAGAAGAGAACACTAATATTTAGCGGCTGAATATTTTAGCCAAATGTTTACGACCATAAAACTGGAATGAATGAGGATAAACGGAAGCCATTTGATAAAAACATTTTAAAATAAATCAAATAAAGTGAAAATTAAGTTCACGTAACAAAATCAAACATTCTTCTTTACTTTTTGAAGCCATCCAAATATTAAATGAGTAAAAAGTGATTAAATGTAAATGAACTCTGCTTGCTAAATGGTAACATGCGAGCGCTAAGCAAAGAAAAATAAAAGAAAAAAGAAATTTATTTTCTTTCCTTTGAGAAATGATAGTAATACCGTTGTTTAGTAACTAACATTGTAGGCACTGAGTTCAAACATTAAATGTAACATATGGCGTAACTCTGATCTAGGGAAAGTACCGATGTTTTGTGTATGGCTGTGCTCGTGCGTGTGCGTGCGCGCGCTTAACATATAAAGAGGGAGTTAATTGTTCTTAAAGAGGTTTCGTAAATGAGATGCGAATGAAAGCGCTGGATTATTCGAGCATTAACCAAAATTTTAATACATTAAATATTAACAACACTTTTTAAGCAAAACGGTTAATACGTAATTGGAAATATATTTTAACAACGGAACTGAAAAAGTCATTTCTCAATAAAATATCATTAATAGTGAAGGGTTTCCTCCGTAGATTAGGTCTTACGTCCTCATCTTTACTGATAAGCCCATAACAACCAAATACTCTTTGAAAAGGGAAGTTTGTAAGGGGCCCGATGAAGAGACGTTATTAAGATTCCATCCCTAAGCCACACAGTGAATATGCTTCGCGTAAAATTCAAAGCGAGAGCCTACCAGTAAAACCTTAAATTATCTTATTTTGCACCCAATTTAAGTTAGAAACGGTTTAATTCTCTTTTAAATGTATTCAACTTTTAACTCGGTCATATAACTGAAATCTTACTGAATTCTTTATGTAAATAAACTGCTCATGATAATACGTGACTGTTAACTTCTCAATGACTGAGCTATTCTTCGAAAAATTCTCTTGAAAAAGAAATGCGAAGTAAATTCTTAAATAAAAGGTATTGGCGACGCAGATTTTTACTGACCTACAGTATGAATACTGTAATTATCAATTGTAGTTTAAAATTTTTGGTAAAGCGGGTAAAATTTACGAGAGTACAGTCCGCAGTGACTAAAATATTAGCGTACATTATGAAATCACTTTTATCATATTAAAATCATGGTTATGATTATTATCTAATATACATATTTCAATCATTATTCACGCGATACGAGCCTCTCAAACTACGGAAGTATTAAACTGCACTACGCAACCATCATGCGATTTCCGAGTTCTCTCCTTCTACTGGAGATAAGATGAGGAAAATGAAATATAAGATTGAGGTGCTGAGTGCGATGTCTGTGGCACCGTTAACACCGAAATCGGTGATGCAAGATGATGAATAAGAGATTTAAGGTGTAGAAAAATTTCTCTCTACCACTCACCGAAAAATTAAGGACCCACAACCAAACTATTCAAAAACCAACTCCAACCAATATTTCCCACTCGTAAAAAGCAAAGATGTTATGATTAGTATTATTGAGACCTTTTCAGTTCCTTGAGGAAGTAACTTTGACTGAACCTTATCTCCTAGGAAGGAGACGTCCCCGAAATAGGCTCCATCGAGCCCAACGTGCCCCGTGTGCTTAAAGTCCCCTTGAGGACCGGAAATCATCTCTGGACGGAGGCGCCGTCGAGAGGAGTAGGCGTTCTTACCATCTGAAATGAAAATGACGAACTTCCAATGCGGATCAACGTCTCCCAGAAATAAAGTTTTTCTATCATGTTCAAAATCGATAGATATTTACAGCTTTTCTCGTTGTACAATGTTAAGACGAAAGTCACGATTCGACAAACCTGTTCTTCCGATCAATTATTCTCAAGTTTTTATAAATGGTTAACAGGCTGCACAGCTCTTAAAGTTTAAACTATGACTAACGTTAAGTTCCTTACAGCCTATTACAAATTACTGTATCTCAAATGCATTAAATAAATTAAATTATATATTTCAGCCGCGGCAGCAGAAGAGTTAAATCCAAGGTCAATGTGAGCTCATTAACTGAATTTGCTTAATTGAAATTCTTATCCATACATTTTTAAACCGGGAGTCTCAAACTTATTTCGGCTGCAGGCCGCAATACAACACTTAGGCTCGTCCAGTGGCGCCTCAGGAGGGGGGCAGAGGGGGCACCCCCGCACCCTCAATATTTTTTGTCGCCCTTCTCGAGTCAAGTTGACATAAATAAAAATAAATTAAACGTTTTTTCTAACTGGCCACTTCCTAATTTTTATAAACGCATCACTAATATGGGCAGCATATAGGCCCATAAAAAAATATTAGCTTACCTCACCCCCACCCCCTACCCTACAAACTTCAAAGAGGAGGCTGCATTAGTCACTCCCTCAAGTCTCAATTCTAGTCAGTGCAATCTAGGAAAATATCATACCATGTTACTCGTATAAAATTTTCTCAATGAACCGTGTTTTGGTCAAAATAAAGTTTCTTTAACATTCCTTAACATTCTTATGATGTGCCTAGTCACTTGCCATTAAAACAGCAGCTTTTTGCTGACCAGTCACCGTGTTTACTGAATGGTCGCTCTCTCTTCATTACCTGGTTTGTCCCCTCAATGTGCCAGCTACCTGGGCGCCACTGGGCTTGTCTACGGGAACACACATTATATATACAGGGTGGTGCAAAAGTCTGGACCCATAGGCGGTTTATATGGAAAAAAAGTGTGGCCTGCAGGAAGTTTATTATGAAATGAAATTTAATTAACCATACACCAGTGACTAAATTATGTTAAATTTAACGTTCTAGTTCAGAATTTACAATAAGTGTTCGAATTGATGTCCATCTTCTTCCAAACACTTTTCTATTCGGTTGACACAAGACCTTTGCACATTTGTAAGCATAGTAATATTCGTTCTTATGGCTTCAATTTCTGTTGTGATGTTATCCTTTAGCGCTTGTATTGTTCTTGGTTTGTTAACGTAAACCACTGATTATAAAAATCGAAAGATATTTTTTATATAGGAAATTGCCTATGGGTCCAGACTTTTGCACCACCCTGTATATATATATAAGTATGTGCGCGCGCTTATTTGAGTTGTTGTTTAACTTCCGTAAAAACAAAGATCATGTGGAGAAAACGTACACTTTACGTGGGATCCGAACCACGGGTAACTAAATTATCTGGATGCAAAGGACGGTCCACCATCCAACTGCTACCCAGACTCAGTGTCGCTTAACCTCGCTGATCTATGCGAAGCGGTGTTGCAACAATGGCCACGAGGTGTGCATGTGGGCGCACGGCAATTAGGACTAAGCAAGGTCGAGTGTGTGATAATTCACCGATGAAGTGGGGTAATTTATTTTTGCCAGGTAACACTTTTGGTAGCTCGGAAAATTAAGAAAAAATATATAAAAACTGTAGAAACATTTCGGAAAAAGATATGCTGATAAGGTTAGGCTAGAATAGCTAATACCTCACTATTTAATGACTTAACGAAAACCACCCTTCCAACCCTCAATTGCACCCGGAACACTTATCACGCCCTTCTCGGTTCCATGGCACCAAGGGTGGGTTAGGTCAAATTAAGCTTGGTTAATCAGTTTTCTTATATGGATTTTAAAATGTTGGTATCTTGTTTATGCGGAAAAGCGCACGTACGTACGCGTGTGTGTGTGTATGTGTGTGTAAAGAAGGTTAAATTATTATGATAGTTGTGCACGCCTTTATATTTGTTTACTGCATATTTGCGCTTATGACTGCTATTTAAAAAAGAATATTCTTTAAAGGTCTCTTCGTTGACATGCGGAGTACAATTCATTCAATTTGGTACGGGCCACACCCGAAACAATCGCGTGCCACGCGTTTAAGACCTCTCCCTTAAACGATCTTTCGAGGCTCTAATTTTTTATAATGTGTAACGTGAACTCTACGAGCAATTTCAGTAGCAGTTGCGCATAAGCACTGCGCACAACCCATTCAGTAGAGATGAATTATGAATAATGTATGACGCGTGATAAACTAATTAGGACACTTCCCATCTATAAACGTTGGGTTTATTCAGTAGCTGAATGCGTGACCGTCCTCCTCGTTCAGACGATGTAGCGACCCTCGACGGCTTGAATTCCACGGAAAGACGCGGGTCCCCTCAGTCATGTGACCTTTTTTGCCGTTACGAACGAAGTCAAACAACCCTAAATATTATTATCCCGTTCTGCGAGATTATTTACTGAATTAATGACAAATAGGAAGAACGAACCTCCTCTCTGAAACACGGATTTGTTGGAAGGAACCGAAGTCCCCAAATAGGCGACCGTATTAGCGGGATTGAACAAGCCCGTTTTGCTGTTCTTTAACACTCCTTTCCACACGCTTGGATTATCACTCAAAGGCCTGCAATTAAACGTTCAATTTGCACTCTGTTTAGATTATTTTGCTCGAGTGTGCGAGAAATGGGTTAAAAATATTTCATTTACATTCAACCTTAATATAAATAAATAATGTTCCTCCAATTTTCTTGGGCGAATTTATTCATTATTATTAGAATATATAAAATCATTATAGTATTTAAGTAGCACCTTTTATTAAATCGAAGTTAAGAGGTTATGAATAACTTTAAAAGAAATTAAGCAAGTAGAAGAAAGGACATATACTTTACTTAATTTAATCTTTTTGTAGAGTTAAAAAAATGAAAGGAATAGAGAACGAGGACGAAATAATTAAATACAGTCGACTATATCAATTAAATAATAAACGAGAGAGAAAATACGAAATGTCAATAAAGTTATTACCTTTTATCGAGAACGGTGATAATATCTCCGACGCCATAATGCAGTCTCTCTCTTTTCGTTGGCGACGTTGTAGCATTTTCATCCATCTCTTTAACCGCTTGCATTTGTTCAGGTTTAAGCTTTTAAAACAAAAACGTATCAACCGAAGAACCGCGCTTTGTACGAAACTTCAATTAAGGCATCTGACTCATGATTCGTCTCAACGTACTTATAGAAATGCCAGTTATACATTCAATATTCTCCCATTTAATAAAATCTTTGCTTCCTGGGACTCGGGTTGTAAAGGCCCGGGTTCGACTCCCACTTCCTCCTCCGGGGGTTGGAGTTGGGCCGGCCATTTTCTACGCTGCGATTGCCTGGGATCACGCGGTTCTCCGAGTTCACACTAATCCTTTCTGTTCCTAAACGTTGCTATTCTTATCTTGCGTATTACTAGTTATTTCAACTAACTCACCTTCGCATTTCCACACTTCTTTCCAGAATAACTTTCTATTCTCCACATATTACTCATTCATCTTTCCCAAATCTTCATCTACTCTCTTTTTACCACTCGCCTAATATTTTTCCCGCATGTTTTCTACAACTCATTACATCAACATCTATCATCACTGGCAAGATACGTTTGTAACATTTCCCAATATTTTCTTTCACTGCATCCTTCATCTCATCGTCTTACCACGGAGTCATTTTCCTCTTCGCTCCATTTCACTCACATACAATAACATCAGATACTGTCTTCATTCATCATACATTCCACAAATTCTGTACATCCATTTGTTGTTTTGTCCGACTAAAGATTCGTTCTGCACTTCACCTATACTCTGTTGCCACCTTATTCGAATTTAGCCTTCAATTCTTATTCTGTGTCTGTCCACTCTCTCCATCTCCTCCTTTTACGCTAAACACCACAACTGAACTTTGAACTTTATATGCAGGCATCTGTTACCATCACATTTACATAACATCCATGTTAATACCACTCATTTTTCATTTGCAAAGCAATATTCCTCTTTCCTCTTCCTCCTCACTCCATACCCAATTTCACACTTTTCATCTCATTCAACTTCGTTTTGCACAAACCAAGTAGGATACGTCAAAAACTCTGAAATGTTCAAACAAATAAAGAATCCTTACGTCTGGTAAAATGTTGATAAGATCGGCGAATTTTGGCCTTTTTGCAGGGTCGTGTTGCCAACACTTAAGCATAATTGTATAATACTCCTTAGGGCAGACTTCGGGTTGTTCCAAACGCTGTCGGCAACAAAATAAAACGATTACGGTACATTAAGATTTTAACTCGCATTTAACTCTAAAAATGCATTTTAAAAGCAAACTTTATATTCGCTAATGTTGTTCATTTACTAATTTGTTGAAACTGTAATTTCAGGCTTTGAAGTGGCCTTGAAAAGTGGGCAAGAAAGGGGATAAAAGTCACCTGGAAATTGGGCTCATCAATCGCTTCCAATATCTGTTGTCCGGTGAGGGCGGCCCACGGTTGGAACCCATAACTGAAGAGCTCCCACAAGGTAACCCCGAATGCCCATACATCAGAGGCGGAAGTGAAACGTAGGTAATTGATGCATTCAGGAGCACACCTGTACAAAAATAATAAGTTGATATAATTAAAAATTTTCCTTAATTCTTAAATCAATTTTTATACAGAAATCGATAAATGATGATTTTTACAAATTATTTCTATTAAATTCATCTCTTCATTATCAACAAAGCGTAAACTCCTTACGCAACATTGCGTAAACAAACTGCCAAATAATTCCCATTCCGTAATCAGAAAAATAAATATGGTCGACGGGTCAAATTACACACAATCTTTTGGAGACGAATCCCAAATCAAAAAATCTTAACGGATTTCGTGCCATCCACTTCAACAGTGAACGACCGAAGAGTGAAGACAAATTAATATTGAAAATCAACTTCGGTACTTTCCCCCCCCCCCCCCCAGAGTTAGTAATTATACAGGGTGTTCAAAAAGTCGCATTACAGTTGAAAGAGTCCAAGTGTAGTGCGACTTTTTGAACACCCGTTATAAACATTATAAAAGTATGCTGGGTTCTTTCTTTTTTTAACTTTTATCTTGAATATCTATGAGGAATGAAAACATTTGGCAACATCAGCAAGTATTGCGCGTGGAGGAGGAATGAAAGACGCGCAATTTCATGCTACACAATTCCCAATAATCCACGCAACAATAACAACAATGTATGAGGTTGTTTAACATCTTTCGTAATAGAAAATGTACGGTGACGGAGAGGACCTACGAGTTTACGCGAGATCCGAACAATTTGAGGGGCCTCTATCATCATCCGAACGCGGAGGGAAGTCATCCATCAAACTCCCGAACAGACCGAACGTCGCTTAAGTGATCTTACGGGAAGCGGTGTCGCGATGTGGCCAAAACCTAGCTTTGACCCACGCTCAGTTATTTGGTATTGACCTCCGTGTAGGTACTCGCAAAAATGACTCGTAAACTTCCTTTTCAACCAGTTTCGCGCTTCTCAACTACCCATTCGAGCCTAATCAAGCTTCCTTTTAATTCACTTTTAAACCTCGAGGATACACTGCTCCAACATCGTTCTTTTACAGCGCGTATCATCAGTACTTACCAGGCAATTGGTAACTTTAAATTCACATTAAAGTTGGTCTGGTAATAATCTTTCCCCACTCCCAATGCTCTCGATAATCCAAAATCCGATATTTTTATTTTATTTTTAGAAAATACCAAAATATTTCTAGCTGCCAAATCCCTGAAACGAGGAAAAAAGTAGATAAATAAAAGTATACGTATCCGACTATGCAAATAAGCTATTCTAAGAATGACCTTATTTTGATATCAGTGTTTCAACATTGGTACAACAATTAATAAAAGGCGATTACTTACAGTTGGTTAAAAGGGAGGAGAAAGGCCTAAATTAAAGTACAAAATAAGATGGGTGGTATGAGGTAGCATAAAGAAACTCGACATATATCGGAGATTTTATATATATATATATATAACCTTTGGTTTGCTTCCGCCCGAATTGTTCATTCTGACGAAGGTCAAGCTTTTCACTCCACCTTAGACCTACAGTTTAACGTGGAATCCAAACCACGTCCCATATATATATAACCAGCTAAGATAACATTCTTTTTCTAGAGATATAGAGTCTATGTATAATATTAAATACCTTGACATAAAACAATAATATGTGACTACAGTATATAGGAATAAAATTATGTTAATTGTAACCAGTGTTAGAGAGAGAAGTGAAAGGAGAAAGGTTAGAATGGAAATATGAGGAAAAGATATACTTTGCTTTGTATTATTTAATAAATTTTGCTTTCAGATTTTCTTTGGAAGCTTATCGTACTAGATTCTTTCGTCTCTCGATCAAGGTTGTTCCGGAGGTGGGGTCCAGCACAATGCGCAATATAATTTAGTTTTCTGATGCACGTGTTGCATTGTGTTGAAACTATGTTGGGTTTGGGAAGTTAATATTTTGTTTTGGATAATCTCTGGAGCCAAAAAGTGATTATTTGATATGTATAAGAAGCGATGTTTTTAGCTTCTAAATATCGTTTAGTTTTAGAATTTTAAATCCTGGAATATTATATTGGTATTTTCATTATGGTTGTTTCATTTAAAAGTTTGCTATTCCTTTTTGCATAATCACCAATAGCTTAATTAAATATTTTGGTATACTTAATAGCTAATGCAGTACTGTAGATATGGGTATAGATAATGTAGTATATGAATCGCAGGACTTATGCACGCAACTTTGACTAATTTGTTGAGATGATCTTCAGCGGGTTCTCTGATTGGCAAATTTGTGTTAAAGGTAATTCGTGGAAGTTTGGCCGACTGTACACGTTTTAAGAGTTAATTTATATACAGGGCGGACCATAAATCGCTTTACCGGAAAATAAAAACGAACTTACTTCGGTAAAGCGACTTATGGCCCACCCTCTATTTATCATATATTCTTTGGGGTTTATTGCTGGTAGTTGTTTGTAGTGGTAATAAGTCTTTGAAGGATTGATTGTTGCGTCAGCTCCGTACTGGTAACATCAGTAGTCAGTCAATGATCGGCAGAAATCATTTATGTAAAACAACAAGATCGGTATCAGAATGCTCCGGTGAGGCACTCAGTGGGATATGGGTCTCGTCTCCGAAGTATAAGAATTACGCGCTATAAATCGGATCCTGTTACTCGAGTATGTGCGAAACCATGTTAAGGGTAGTCCACTACAGCCACAATACTTTTTTCTTTAAGAGTATGTCATGAGGCACTATCAAAGGTTTAACTTATAGTTTTTAGTTCTCTCTTAAAAAGGTGTTTACTGCCAAATTAAGTTAAGGTCAATTTAAGTAATTTTGCGGCTGTTATAACTTACGAGCTTTTTAAATTTTAGTAAAAGTAGAATGTTAACAATGAAAGTTGATAATGATTGTGACGAACAGTAAAACTAGAAATGGTTCAGCTTCATGGCGATGGAAGAACAAAAGCTAGTGAGTGGAGTGAAGTAACTAGTAGGCCGGGTCGAAATTTTTGATTTCTTAGGTACATAGTATGAGGTGGTTCAATCAATCATAGTAACATCCTGGTAAAATATTTTTGAATTCTGAGGACCCCTACCCCCGCTACCGGTTTCAGTTTTTTCAGAAAATTCATAAAATTTGAGATAATTTGCGATTTACTTCGAAATTTTTTTATCATTACCAAAGTTCGCTTATAAAACAGTTATATTTATTGGATCAAGTAAAGATAAGCACCCCCAACCTTTTTTAGTTAGCTTTATAAGGCTAACTAATGACAATATCACGACTTAACCTAACCAATCGTTAGGTCAACTGTACGCCCTTGACGATCGGTTAGGTTAGGTCGTGATATTTTCGTTAGTTAGCCTTATAAAGCTAACTAAAAAAGGTTGGGGGTGCTTATCTTTACTTGATCCTATTTATTTTTTAATGAAAAAAAAAATTTTAAAATACAAAAATGCATGAAAAAAAAAAATTTAATACAAATTTTTAGCTATTATTGGTAGAAATTTAGAAATTAAGAGAAATTCAATAAGATTTCCTTCCATTGACCTTTCCACTCAAAAGTAGGCAGTTCTTTTCTAGACTCTAAAGCAGTGGTGGCCAACCGCGGCGCATCAAGTACTTTGAAGTGGCGCATCGAGGTAGAGTATGAATTGTGCTAAATATTAAAATCAAAGATTTAAGCAGTTAAGATGTAGTTAACTAAAAAATACAGAGGGAACGAATTTTTTTTGGCGCATCCGAATTAAACCTAACCTAAAAATGGCACGCATCAAAAAATGGTTGTCCACCACTGCTCTAAAGTATTTAAAATAAATTTATGCCGATTAATATAACCAATTCTTTCCTGGCTAGATTTAGTTACTAAGTTCACACCCTGTTCAATGCTTTGGCTGTGACATGGAAAATCTAGTATTTCTAGAGGTTTAGTTATAATCTGAAGCAATTGCTCATTCTGAAGTTTTGGCTAAATTTTCATAGGTATATCTATTTTGAAAATTTTCTATTAATTCAGTCTTCTTCATAATCTAAGTCCTCTCTGTCTTGAAAATCGACATCTTCATTATCATTATCATTATCTATCACTTCTGATGATGCAAATTCCCTTGCTTCTCTTAATTTGTCTTTTGATTTCTTTTCCCTTTCCTGTGCTTTTTGGATTTTGCCCAACTTTCTCAAATTACTTGAAGTAGTTTTTTTATCAATTTTTCCTAACTAGTTTTTCTTTCGTTTTGACCAATAAAAACTTCCCATTCTATAATAGGTATTTTATGTTCACACCTACAAAGTTTTCTATCCCTTATGCCTTTATCATAACAGTGGCATGGAGATATGTCAAACATCTCGTCATATTTCTTTAATTTTTCATAATATTTTTCATTTCTTTTTATCATAGGGCATTTAGTTAACTTATCAGCATCTTCTATAAGTCTAGTAACTCTAACATAAATTCCCTTTGTATCAATTGTTGGGAAAGAAAATTTTTTCCAAATTTCTTTTATATCTTGAACTACTACGTTATAGCAATCATTTTTACTTATTTTACCCTGTGCTTTAGATTCTTCCTCTCTAACAATAAAATGGAAGTGCCTTACAACATCAGCTTTTGATGGCGTCATGGCAGATGAAAATTTTGCTGGATATCCGAAGGCTGCATTGTGGCTTCTTTATCTAGTAGCCATAATTTAATTTAATAAGATTTTAACTATATTTTATTTATTACTGATATTTTAAAATTAAATAACATTTTAATACAAACTTTCAACATTCTAGGTACTTAAATAGGAATCTGGAGAGAAAAAGCAAAAATAATGTAATATTAGGTCTTATATCCGGTGCTATGAGTCAGCACCGGATTTAAGAACCTACCCCCTACCCCCCGATCGCAAAAAAAGTTGGTGAATGGTCTATTCTAATGTAATTCGTGCCGGGGAACTCGATTTTGGCCATCCGAAAGCAAAAAAAATTAATATTTAGGGTCGATTTTTACGATTTTCGATTTTTGGCCTATTTCCCATACAAATTCATATGGAAAAAAAGTGAGTATCGGTAGGGGGGGTTAGCGAAGGTCCCACAGCCTTGATTTTTGGTGTGGATACTACTATTACAAAATGATCAACCTCACAATATGTCCTAAGCAAAATCTTGACCTTGACCCCTTTTCGACCCGGCCTAGTAACTAGGCTTAAGTAATTAGCCTACTAGTTTTTCGATTACTGCAAGGAAGACATTATTAGGAAAATTGAAAGTGTGTGAAGTAATTTAAGTAAATGTTCAAAAAGAAAAGTTGCTGCATCAATTTCATCAAATGAATCAATGTCAATAACTAAAGAAAAATTTCGCAGCGGCCACTTTGAGGCAAGCCAAGCAACAGTCATTTCAATCAGTCAGATGAGAGTGAAATAAGTGAAATTTGCTTTGCTTCCCACTCTAAATGCTTTACTTCAACTCCTATTCCTAGTACGCCAGTTAAAAGGCAAAAATCAATTAAAGGATATGTTGTTAGAACGATTGTTGAGCGGAAAGAAGATATCAACGTAAAGGGTGCGAGGTTCTACCATTTAATGTAGTTGAAAATTGAGAATTTATCGAGCTAGTTAGAGAGTTAAAACCAGGTTATTATGAACCTCCAGTAGAAAAAGAATAAGTTCAGACTTGTTGACAAAAGTTAATGATGAAGTGATGCAATCAATGAAAAGTGATCTAGCCTACTGTACTGTGACCTTAAAACATGATGGATGGAGTAATATGAGCAATGACCTCATTATTGCTCATAGTATTCGCAATGGGAGCGGGTCATATTTAATTTCTGCAGCAGATGCCGGTAGCCAAATGAAAACAGCGAAATATTGTGCCCAATTAGCCAGAGAAGCAATTAAATATACAAAAGTAGCATATGATAAAGATGTAAGCACTGTAGTCATAACCGTTATAGACATAGTTACAGACTAATATTAAACGTTTGCACATGATATACTGCCAGGCACCACTTAAACTAAGAAGATTGGCTATCAAGGTTACATAATATGTCAGGAATAAACTATAATATTTTATAAGTTAGTAACATAAGTCTATTACATGTAATAGACCTATATGTATCTTTACCTATAGTTACCTATATGTATCTTAACTTTTTCCCCTGCTGCCTCTGCTTATTTAATGTAAAATTTAAATATGTTCACCTTAAAATATGACTTGTACAATGTCCTAAGTTAGCTGACACTTTTCTAGGTTTTTGCAATATGCACTGACAACGAAAATAAAATACATAGGGTGAGGAAGATTCTCAAAGAAAATCGCAAGCTTATTACGTACGGGTGGGCTCTGCACACTTTTTAAACTTGGTTGAAAAGGATGCGTCACTGAAATCTGTCTTGAAGCACATAATACAAATATATACATTCAGAAACCACCACCAAAAGCATGTAAGTAGCATTTCTAGTTTTTAGTAGGTCTTCATAATAAAGTGGTACTTTTTGAACTGAATTTAAGACAAGTTCAAGAAAATTAAATTTTTGTTTATTCAACTTTATTGCAACACGATATATGAACCATGTTCTTCAATTATAATAGCTACAGCTTATGGTACGTTTTCTTTTATGCAGGAAGAAGCCAAGGGAGAACGCCTACAAGGCCCCCCCACCAATAGAGGAAGAAGAGAACCAAAATCAAGGTCCAAGGTTTTCGAGATGCCTGGACACACTGCGTTTGAAAGACTGGATGGGGGAAAAACGGATTGAGGAAGATTGTTCCAGAGTTGACCGGGAGTAGATGAAAGATTGAGAATACCGATTAACCCCTGCGTTAGAGAGTTGGACAGAAAAGGAATGAGAATGTATCGAAAGTCTATACTACGACTGCTGCTCTCCTTAAAGGAGGTGGCATGCAGTTAGCGAGTTCAGAACAACATTGTTCGTTATAATAACGATAGTAAAGAGAGCGAGGCAACATTACGGCGAGAGAAAGGGGTTGAAGACAGTCAGTAAGAGGCGAGGAATTGATGAGATGTAAAGCCTTTGATTTCAGTCGGTCAAGTAAAGCTGTGTGGGTTGAGCCACCCTACGCATGAGAAGCGCACTTCATATAGGGGCGGACAAGACCTCTGTACAGAGAGAGCAACTGAGTAGGGGGGGGGAAGAAATTGTGGAACAGGTACGGCACACCTAAGTTCTAAGAAGCAGTTTTAGAAAGAGTATACATTAAGTAGAAAGGAGACGCCAAGAATGTTAAGAGAAGAGGAATGATTGAGTTGTGTATTTATTGCTGAAGAAGAGAGGGTAGTCGTGCGGAAGATTATGACGAGTAGACAGATGAAGAAACCTAGTTTTTAAGGCATTGAAAGCCACAGGGTTTTCTCTGCCCCAATCAGAAATAGTAGAAAGATGAGAGGTCAAGCGCACCATATCCGTCCTACGCGAATCATTGAGTGACTGTAAAGAGGGACGCTTTGTGAAGCAGGTGAAGCAGGTGAAGCAGGTGAAGAAGTGATGGGCGGAATCATTGGGACAGGAGTGGATAAGACAGGACGTGCGACTTAAGAGATCATTGCTTTAGGATAAGAACAGTGGTTATCTACAACCGCAGCAATAGATCGGCCAGAAAGGAAATTACAGATGAAGGCCAAAAGGATAGAAACCGAAGGAGGGCAGTTCGGAAATTAAAGATTTGTTCCAGACTATCAAAAGCTTTTGATATATTTAGTGCAATTGCAAAGGTTTCACCGAAATTCCGAAAGGAGGATGACCAAAAGTCAGAGATATGGAGGAAGATAGCAGTACAGCGTCCTTTGCGGAACCCTACTGACGATCTGAAAGAAGATTGCGAGAAGAGAGGTGTTTAAGAATCTTCCTATTAAGGATAGATTCAAATAGTTTAAAAGGCAAGAAATGAAAGCAATTGGACGATAGTTGGAGGGTTGAGAGCGGTCACCCTTCCTTGGGACAGGCTGAATGAAAGCGAACTTCCAGCAGGAAGAAAAAGTACCAGATGAAAGATAAAGGCGAAAGAGTTTGCCTAGGCAGGGTGTTTGCACAGAAGCACAGTTCTTGAGAACTTCCTAGAGTTAAGCCGAGATCGGGCAGAACAAACATCTTTGCAAGAAATTCTTATTTCAGACAAAATTAAGTCAGAGAGAGGCGGAGATGAAGGAACAACACCGGAATCGTCCAGGGTTGAGTTGGTGGCGAAAGTCTGAGCGAAGAGTTTAGCTTTATCAGGAGAAGAAACGACAACTACTACCTATGACAGTAATATTAATCAATTACCTGTAGTGTAATATATACAATAGGCCTAGTGTTGTAGGCCTGTATATAGTATTGTATATACAATACTATATTAATTTAGTATCACATTTTTAACCTTGGGTTGACTGATGGAAAAAGGGGGTCTTATGTTCCAGCTTCCACCCGACACTCGTTGGAACTCACAGCTAGACTGTCAAATCATATATTTTAAATTATAAATTGTACATTGAAATAAGAGGAGAGCATATGGAAACTATAGATGAAAATATAGAAAACGTGACTGACAACTTATCAATCCATAGAGGCGCTGAACATGCAAATGCAACCGAAACATGTTGGGAGTGCTTTAGACAAGGCATGTAATTGCGTTTACTCTAGATTGAGTTTACAGTACAATACTTTAATTATGGTAAGAATTAAAAGTTAATATTCGTTTTAACACGCATCTCACTAATGAATTGAAAACATGTTTTTCTTATGTAATTTGATGCGTATTGGTTGAAAATGACCTTCATTTCCCAAGGAAACGAGTGTCCTATATCGTATGTGGATATAATTCCGCTACGCATCGGAGAAAATGGTGGCTGCGTTCTTCATCGTTATAAAAACGGTTAAATAGGTATCTCGCGAAATATTGTGGGTAATGTTCTTTCTTATTCCCTGACCTCAGACCCAATTGAATGCCAGGTTAGGCCAACTGTACGTCCTTGATGATTGGTTAGGTTAAATCATGATATTTTCGTTAGTTTTAACGAAAATATCACAACTTAACCTAACCAATCATCAAGGGCGTACAGTTGACCTAACCGGCCATTCAATTGACCCGAGTTATTTAATTAAGTTTTGTCGTTAGGCTAGGTCATTTCTGAAAAAACGGCACATTTCCCAAGGAAATGAAGGTCATTTTTAAACAGTACGCATCAAATTACATAAGAAAACAGGTTTTCAATTCATTAGCGAGATGCGTGTTAAAACGAATAAATTACCGAATTAAAATATTTTTTAGTAGGTTAAGTTGCAGCAGCAACTGCCCAGGAAAGTACTACCAATGAGACTTCAGGCAAATAGAAATCCGTGGGCCTATCAGACCGGTCTCTTCCCCACCATGACGATTAAAAATACATATACTTTCTCATTTGTAGTCAGTGCTTGCTTATTAATTTGTTTTACTTTCAGCTACAAGGAGATTCTACAAACCTGTCAGATGCTGTAGAAATGTGGCTCTCTCTTATTCAGCATGAAAAACTTGAGCCATACAAGGATTATAAAAAGAAAAGATTTGATAAAGCAATGAAGCCACGTCATTTTCTGGCTAATATGACTGAGCCAACGTAAGTTATAAAGGAAAGTAGTTAGGCATATTATACCAGTATTAATTTAACTGATGTATACGTAGTTCATTTTATAAAGGTTTATAGCTACAGATTTATTAATGACTTAATGTAGGTACAGTATATGTATTTTAAAATTTTCAGGTGAAAATTTAGAAGTGAAAAAGAAGCAGAAGAAAAGTATTTTCATTAAAATTATTCTCATTATATATATATATGTGTACGGATATTATTTATTTAGATTAAAAAACAAAAGTATATTTCCAGCATATCGGTTTATCAAAAAATACAGTTAGTAATACAAATGCTGCAAATTGATGGAAAATAGTTGAAATGAAGAAAATTAAAAACTCAATTATGCCACCACATTTTACAACATTCACGCGCTCATTATGCAGCTGCCCAGCAAATTCTGGGTCACTAGAAAGAATATTTTCTACAAGCAAGTTGGCGTGGACCAAGATAAGAAATAGGCTAGGCAGGGAGAAAGCTGAAATGATGTTAGTAAGAATATATAGGCATCTAAGAGGCGCGACAATGTACCCGAATTTTGAAGCGAAAAATGTGAAGGGTAGCGGATGAATCGAGGACCCATCTATACGTGATAGCTATCTTATTTATGTACGTAATGATATTCCATTGAGTACCAATCATTAATGAAATTCTTCTTGGTGTTTAGTTAACGTATTAACATTTAGATTTAGTTGTAATAAAACAATGAATAACGAATATGCGTGTCAGTTTATCACTTTCGGATGTTGAAAGAATTTATCTCATAAGCAAAGTACAGGAAGTTTTTTACATAAAAATTGGATCCTTTTATTTCATATTATACTTCCTTTTAATAAATAAAGTGTCAAAATAAATTTTTAATATCTTCAATGCGTAAAATGATTATCAAAATTACATTAGAATAATGAAAATAGGAAGCTTATAACAAAATAATGTTTGGTTTTTTGGATGCCAACCCTTTATGTCGTCGTAGATGACGCGAAAAAAGCGTGTGTTGGGGTAGGCGGGAGGCCCTAGGTACATATCGAAGGACCGTGATGCGGGTGCGATAATAGCAGTTAGTTTAGTTCTCACTTCAGTTAAAAAAATGGTTGAAAGTACTGTATATCTTATTTGTCACGACTGTAATGGGCTCGTTTTAAGAGTATGGAGGGTTTCGTTTTTTATAATTGCTTTGTTAAGGTGGTGCCAGTGTCGTTTGTTGCGGTTCGTAAGTCTTCGAATTTACATTTATAGTAAATTAGTTTTTGCTCCGAGTATTAATGATTTAAACTCGTTTCGATACAGCGCGTACTTCTTTGGGAAATAAATCATCCTTCACGTACCTATATGTTCTACGTTTTTGTTTAATGGATATATTTAGACCTGGCGTCAACCAAAGGCTGTTTATTCTAACAGTAGAAATGTTTTTGTTGAAGATGGGGGCAAGATTCATTAAAAGTGACCGCAACGTTTCTTGAAGCTTTTCAAATTTCGTGTTTATATGTGTATGTTGGTCATCAATGAAGTTAAAGCTTGCGGCGCGTAACTTTGTTTTAAGTCTATTTAGCCGATTATACTTTGCGCTTCCGAATTTAATATTCGTGTACTTAACAGTCTTAGGTTTAGTTTTGATCGTCATATAACTTGGGAGGTGACCAGTTATGTCCGCAAAAAAGTATTCCTTTATCACTTATTTATTGTAAGCCTACGAGTATATCCGTCCACATGTGGTCGATGAGAGATGATTTGGTCAGGTCAATATGGGAGCATATCGGTCTGGTTACGGGATAGTTCCTGTAGCCTTGGCTAATCATCATGTTCCATAATGATTTAACGGTACAGTCCGTCCGTATTTCCAGTGAAACTACAGTATATTAAAATTTTCGATCAGAGTGGGCAAACTCCTTAGAGATTGGAATTTGATTCCGTTTGGTGGTCTGTATTTGCCGCTAATACATAAGAGAGTGGTCCTGTCTGAGTAAGATTTATCGTGTTTGTTTCGATGCGAAGCTCCATAATACAGAGCATGTCAATTTCAATTTTTGTTCGTATGATGTTATTTTTTTACATTCGGATGCCACCTCTTCTATCTTTTATCTGTATAGAAAATGTCAAAAAAGGTAAAGCCCTCTTGGAGAAATAGTAGTTTCTCCGAGTCTCGTACGAATGCTTTGGCAAGTATAATTACGCGAAAAGAAATTGTTAATTAAAGAGTTTTTTAGTTATGAGGTTTAGCGAGGCTTCTAATTGATAAAAGGCTTTCGCAAGCTGCGGTGAGGTCGCTGAGAGATAAATAATGCGAATCTTTAATAAAATAGTTCATACAAGCAGTAGCTCGCTATCGCCCTCCGGGCAGGTAGCAGTATATGTCACAGCTAGCTGTATATGTATATTGTATATACAACTTGTGTATTTACTATTAAGCTATTCTGAACATAGAAATAAATGCGCTTTGCTCTGTCTTAACTTTTTACTCTAGCGCGTTAAGATTTTTATTGCTTGATACAATGGGTTCGGATGTGAAGCTTAAGATTTTCATGGCTGCGTTCTTTTCTTTTCGAAGTACTGTACTTACATTCACTTGTAATAGACAATTAAATAGCTCGTGTTCGGCCGCGGAGTGACCTAGGACCGGGTAACTTGACAGAGCACATCAGCAGCTCATGGGCTATGAGTTGGTGGTGGCCGTGGTCGCAGAATTTTCCGATGTGCCGTTTAGTCTGTGCACGGTTCCGAAGAAAGCGGACAGACACACACACACACACATTTTAGCTCAATAGTATATAGGATTTATAAAATTGGTCACGTAAGATTTGAAAAGACGCGATAAAGTGGGTATTTGAGGGAATGAAATAGTGCAGAGAAAAAAGAAAACTTACACTTGACGTTAATATACAAGGAAGAAAGAACAGTAAATAAATTTAAAGGAGAAACGTATTCTACGAGAGGCTCACTGAAAATCATGTACGCAGAAACGTCAGATTTCTGAGTGTTTACGTGAATGAAAGAAAAACATTACAGAGAGAAAATTCATACACCTAACTATGTTCGCATATATAGACTAATAAAATGGATTTTTACATCTGCGACAAGTGTAAAGAATAGAACAAGGAAAAAATAGTACATAATAAAAAATAATATACAGTAAAAATAAAATTTGCTGGTAGAGATATCATAAGTGTGTGTGTGTGTGTGTGTAAGATACTATTCTCAAATGAGATGTTAAAGAAAAATTGAAAAAAAAAGTTAAAATGCAACCTTTTTCTACATACCCACACCACATCATCGTATGTAATTACTTATAATTAGTTAATTTAGGTAATTACCCTCTTACCTATGAATTAGCCTTTTGCTCTCGAGGTAACACATGCCATCGCAGATCTGAACGCAGAAATCACACAGGGTCGTCACAGGGAAACTTACCCTGAGAGATGGCTCCTTCAGACATTCGAGCAAGGAGCGCAGAGGAGCCAATTCCGTTACCTGCAGTTTATTAAGTTACAACTTTTTCAGAAAGCAAGATTCTCCCGTAAAATTAAACGTACGTGTGTGCGCGTGTAATTGGTCTGAATGTTCTCGGTTCCGAATTCAAGCATCGTACCCACCCCACGGAGAATGGGAAGCATGATAGATATTGTTGTTAGGTAATACGTGTTAAAGATTGTTTTTTACTTACAAATTCTAAGACAAAACTGATCCCTTAAAAACAAAAACCTAGTGTTAAAGGTATAACTCATTCAAAGTAAGGAGTTTCTTACGAGCATTAGAGCGTTGGTGTCCAAAACGACTCCGTACAGCCTGACGATGTGTTCCGAATCGATAGTATGCATAATGGCTGCCTCCTTCAGGAACTCCATCGGTTGGCTCTGCATTCGATCTTTGCTCAGACATTTAATCGCCACTTGAATCTTCAAAGGGAAAAACTGTAATGAAAATTCGTGGCAAGAACTAAATTCATTTATTAAAACCTTTTAAATTTTTCATAAAGGTTTTAATCCTCAAAATATATTTTACAAATCTTTTCTTCTCTTCGTAAGGCTAATGTGTGTGTTTTATGAACTTGTCTTCCTATTCTTAATTACGAGCTTCCATGGCTCGGCCGCTTGGTTGGAAGATTCAACTGGATTTGAGTTGGCTCCACGATTACTTGGGCTCAGGTGACATTCTGATTTGAGTTCCCTTTGTGTAGGGAAATGAAGCGGGGATTCGGATGTCACTCGCCACCTCTTAATACTTTCTCTTCATAACTAATAAGATTACTAAAAAAAAGAGAACTTCTACTTTAGGTTTTACGGTAGATAGAAGTTCTCTAGGGAAAGATTCAGCATGGAGGAGGACGAGAAGAGGACAATTAAGTTTCGTTCTAAAGATAAGCCTTTTCTTTTACTCACCCTTTCTCCTTCCTCATTGGTCCAGACTCCTTGTTGGACTACGCCAAATTCGCCCACCCCCAATTCCTTATTAATAACGATCGCATCTGCGGGGATGATGTGTTTACTGGGGACGCGTACCCCGGCTCGATCTCCGCCTTCCTCGGGAATTATTACACCAGCATTCTCAGGGCCATCTTTCTTCGGCAGCAGAATCTGACCCCCCCAAAAAAAGAGAGAATAATGCCAAATACACTAACCCAAATACGAATCCTTACTGTATTTTATTTAATTTAAAATAATACGCAACTTTGTATTATGATAATGTACGATAAACTATTTTATATATCAAGTATTATATATCCTTTAAAATGATCTCTGTGAAACCTTCAAATACTTACAGCATTTTTACATTAACATTCGAGTCTATTTCATTCATTCAGTCACTCATTTTTCATTAATATGAAACCCAGAGGATTATCACATTATCGAATTTCAACAAGTTTATATCTGTTAAATCTACAATGAAACATCAAACGTATTACATAATCAAACACGAATTCGGATTAGATGACATTACAACTACTTTTGGGGCTGCAATGCAGTGGGGCTTGGGTAGGGGGATATCTTCTCCCCACCCCCCGCCATCGTCATTAAGGATAAGGATTAAATTTCATACTCACTCCGCACTAGAGATTTCTCTCCCAGTTAGCAGCAGTCGGATTCTCATTATAATTAACGGCTATGGCATCGTTTAATTAGTACCGTATTCACTATAGGCTGCGTACGGTACCACGTACTTTTTCTACTATCAGTGCCAATGCAGTACTAATCATTTAACCACACACTGCTATCTAACTATTTCGCTTACTTTTTTAAATTTTGAGAGGTAGGTCTGAGGGCAGTACTTTTGGAAGTATTTTTTTAATCTCCTTATTTCTGGTCGTGACATGCCCAAAGATACCAAATCTTCTTCCGTTACAAACTTCAGCTGCCCAACATTGTGTACCTAAAATAAAAATAAAATCGACCCTTAAAGAAAAAAAAATGCCCCGACCAGGATTCGAGCCCAGTACCTCTTCAGTAATAGGCGAGGTCGCTACCACCACGTTATGATAAGGTAACAGTTAGTACAACCTAATGGATATCAGTTGTTTTCCTTACCAACCTCCCCTGTACTCAGGGCAATGGCAACATTTCGTTCAAATCTCTGGTGTAAGAGTGGAGGCCCCTACATGGAATATCGTGCGATATATATATATAGGGTGTTTGAAAACTTTCTGTACAAATTGTAATGGGGGATAGGCAACACCAAGACAAACCCTTTTCGTCTATAAGTGTATGTCCGCTGACGTCACCATTCGGCGCGCGAGGGCGCCGCTGCAATTGGCTAAAAGGTGAAGTGGGCTAGACTCGCGCTTGCCGCGGGCATTCTTAAATCGGACGTAGTACGCGTAACATGGAGCGCTTCACGACTGCTGAGATGGCTGACATGCATATGGTGTACGGGGCTGCCAATGGAAACGGAAGAGCTGCTGTGAGGTTGTACCGACAGCGCTTCCCAAACAGACGTGTGCCAAACCACCAAACGTTTGCGAGAAACTGGAACATTCCATGCAAACATGCATGACACTGGTCGGGAGAAACGTGCGCACTCCTGACATGGAAGAAATCCTACGGCGGTTTGAGGACAATCCAAGCGCAAGCACGCGGTGTTGCACGTATCCTCGGTGTGAACCACGACCTGGTCTGGAGTGTGTTGCACGAGCAGCAGTTACATCCGTTTCATCGTCAGAGTGTCCAGGCATTACAACCTCGGGATTACCCTCTTCGTGTGGAATTCGCACGCTGGTTCCTGCAGCAGACAGCGGTGCAGCCTAATTTTCCGGCTTATGTGCTGTTCTCAGATGAGGCCTGTTTCACACGTGAGGGTGTGTTTAACATGCACAATTCTCACGTGTGGGCGCACGCAAATCCACATGCTACACGGGTGCATGCTCATCAAGAACGGTTCGCCGTCAATGTTTGGGCGGGTATCGTCCATGGCAAGTTGATTGGGCCGTACCTGCTGCCTGCCCGACTCGACGGGCGGGTTTATCGGATATTTCTTGAAGAAACGTTGCCGGAACTGCTGGAAGATGTTCCCGTGGCTATTCGTAGACGAATGTGGTTTCAGTACGACGGGGCCCCAGCACACTCCAGCAACGATGTGCGGGATTATCTGAACGCCACTTTTGGGGACCGATGGATAGGCCGGGGTGGGCCCGTAGCCTGGCCACCGAGATCGCCCGATTTAACATGCCTCGATTTCTTCCTGTGGGGACACATGAAGAACCTCGCGTACGAGACTCCCATTTACTCAGAAGAAGACCTCGTAGGAAGAATCGCTGTCGCCGCTGGAACTGTTCCGAAATGCCGGGAATCTTTCGACGTGTACGTCGGTCAATGCTTCGACGCTGTCGGGCATGCATTGATGCTACCGGTCGCAACTTTCAGCACCTTCTTTAAATAAACATGTTACGCGTACTACGTCCGATTTAAGAATGCCCGCGGCAAGCGCGAGTCTAGCCCACTTCACCTTTTAGTCAATTGCAGCGGCGCCCTTTCGCGCCGAATGGTGACGTCAGCGGACACACACTTATAGACGAAAAGGGTTTGTCTTGGTATTGCTTATCCCCCATTACAATTTGTACAGAAAGTTTTCAAACACCCTGTATATATATATATATATGATGAATAAAACCACGAAGGAAAGGAAACACAAAATGGTGCTCAAGCGCTTTCGTCTAATGACATCCTCAGGAACACTGAAGTACATAAAGGGTTACGGCCTATATATAGGCCGTAACCCTTTATGTACTTCAGTGTTCCTGAGGATGTCATTAGACGAAAGCGCTTGAGCACCATTTTGTTTCCTTTCCTTCGTGGTTTTATTCATCATAAATATTTTTCACGTGTTACTTTCGTGAAATAATTTTCATATATATATATATACATATATATACATACATATATATATATAGTGTCCCATAAGTCCGGCATCATAGGAGAAATTCATATTTTTCTATTTCTACAAACCATAATTCATATTTTTCTCTTTCTACAGGCCATAATGTCTGTGAGCAAGGAAGAACGAATCCAGATAATTCTACTCATAGGAAATCGGATCGGAGTCAGAGAGAGGCCGCTGCTGAATTTAACAGACTGCATCCAGACCGCGAGCCAATAACACAGAGTTGTGTTAGCAGACTTGTTGCAAAGTTTAAGGAAACAGGATCCATAGAAGATAAACCACGCAGTGGACCTTCAAGGAAGTCCACTGACGATGATACAGCGACTGCTATCCTGGCTCATTTTAACAGAAGTCGCAATAAGTCTCTTCGGCGACTGTCCTATGATGCCGGACTTATGGGACACCCTATATATATATATACACACACACACATATATATATATATGATGAGTTTGTATTAATCCAAGGCTGAAAACATGTCATGCAACATTGTGACCTATACTTAGAATAAATAAAAACTAATTACGTACAACAAGCTAAATTTATTTTTAACTTATTTAGCAAGTAATTGAGTCATGTTTAATAAACATACTGCTTCTTCGCAGTCATTTAGGTGTATGAGAAACCCACTGTGGACTCGCTCACTGGGTTCATATGACCCTGAAAATATCCTTAAGATTGAAGATAATCAGAGCCTTCAAGTCTTAACATCATAATTTACACTCCTCGAATGGTCTCTGATAACTCGAATCCCTCATGAGGAAATCATGACAATCATTAACGTAAGAAAATAGGTTTCAGTTAGTTAAATAGGAGACAAAAAGGCGGAAAGGAAAGGAAGACAGACGCGTTTTCGAAGTACAATTTGCCGCAAAGTAAGTCGCCATAAAAACAACGGAGCAATTATCTGCCTACAGAAGATATAAGATCGCGAGGGACCAACGGTTTATGAATCAGAGGAAGAGTTACTCTCAGCAAAATAAAGACAAAAATTAACCAACCCCCGAGCTTATATGTTATAGGAGCCTACAACATTAATCATGCATATATATATATATATATATATATATATAGAAAATGAGAAATTTATGATAGGGTTAGATAGACTACAGTTGACCGAAGGTCAAATTAACTAAACCCACAATTAGCTATATTTAAGTTCCAATAAATTAATGTCTTAATAATATAAAGCAACGTAAATAATTCGTACCTTTAAATCCTTTTTGAACGCATTGAAGTACTGTTGCAGCTCAGATTCGGTAAGAAATTCGTACAAACCAGGCCCTTTCGTAGACATCATTACTTTTTTGACGTTTAATTAAATAATTAATTTAATTATCACGTAATTAAATTATATTTCACAATAGACTGCATATTTCAGCGGACCACTCATAGTCTAAAACAAGGACTTCGTTTCATTTTGGTTTTTTTTTTGTCTATTTTAGAACAAGCTGTCGAAATTATTTAGCTATGTTGAGGTAGACTACAGTAAGTGTGTAGGCTTTATAATACTTATTTATGTAGGTAGTTTAAGTTTTGCGGGTGAAGACTTAAATTTAGGCACTTTCTCTATTTTTTACAAAAGTTAAAGTAAAAAAGGAAGTACAAACTGAAAAAAAAAAAAAAAAAAAAAAAAAAAATATAAGTTTTCAGTTATAGTACACACTAAATCAACCAATTATTTACACACAAATTTTTAAATAGTGGAGCTTCCTCGTTGACAAATAATAAATTGTTTTCAATATTAAATATTTATTAAAGTACAGTCGGGAATATCTTAAAAAAACTAAAATATTTAATCTTGGAATGTTGCGGGGCTGATACAATACTACGCAATTTTTAACTTCATTCACGCAAACGATACGCGCACAATTAATGCGTGAAAATCTAAGTACGTGGATTGACGTACACACTGCCAACATGAAATATGAAAATACGTACATATTCGAGAACGTATTCCAAAAAGAGAAAATAAACAAACTTCAAAAGACACGGTCTGTGTGAAGTTGAGAACATGGGCTAAAACCCCAAATACAATATACTTTATCGTCACAAAATCCAATTTGGTTGAAACATATACGCATACACGTACTCGCGTACATACAAAGACGAGCGCTAAAAGACGCACACGACTCGTAATAGGATTTGATTCATTAAGTAATTTACATTCAATGGCAGTCGAATATTATTATGTCGTTTTATGTGACTCATGATTAGGTTTTATTTAGGTTCGGTTTATCATACATGGTTTTAATTCACCAAAGGTTTTTCTTCTTTTCACTTTAACAAAGAACGTTTTTACTCGCTTCTTATCCGTTATCTGCAAAAGAAGATTTTACTATGGCATAATAAAAAGCCAAGTGCTTAAGAGAAATATATTAAGATACACACATAAAACTAATTACCGTACTTTACGCCGACAAAATATATATTCTTATTCAGAATGAAAATAAATTGAAATTCAACTCTTTCAGAGGATCGCATTTAAGAACAATTTTATTTTGGCGCCTCTGGATTGGATGACTGCATTAGTAGGAATTTCAGCATTTTCATTCATTTTGTTTGTTTCTGGTTTTGTTTAGGAACGGACGAACTATAAAACTTAAAATTATTGTATAAATTAAAAATCAACCACGTAAAGTTTTTATTAATAGAGAGTGGTAATTAAAAAATTTGACTTTTAACGGTACTCCGGCACAAAATTTTTAAATTCTGATGGTTCCTTTTCCTTCAGGCGATCATCATCATCATAAATGACCTCAAACACGCGCGCGGTGACTATAATAATGCAAAACAACTAATAAATATGCGCTTCTTAAATCTGAGGCACAGTTATAGTCGTAAAAGCATTTAGCACGTTATTTGATGCAAGCCCGCAATGCACGTTCTGTTACGAGCAAAATCACAAGATGTTCGGACCAACCGCGTACTCTGCGATCCAATAACTTCTTCAGACAGAGAAGTCATATCAGTAAATTAGAGTGAAATTCTAATTAAATTTATGCGTGGTAGCTCACACTTGCTTATTCATACATTAAAACAGTCAACACCATTATCAAGGACTAAACACATTTAGTTCTTCGCCTAGCCTATCGAGTAGCCATGCTACTCAACGTACATGAATCTACGGGTTCACTCACTTTTAGTGGAACCAATAATTTGCAAAGAATTACTACCTTAAATAACTCGAGATTCAGTTATTTAATTGCCACAAACTTCATTTGCAGCTTTAAACAACTCTTTACTAAATTTCAAATGAGCTCCATATAGCAGAACTGGTTCTTACAGTCTTCGCCGTTTCTTGAGGAGGCGCGGTAACAGGCGTACATGATAATATAGACTACGATACAATTAAGCCTACAACACCCTAGGCCTACATACTTTATATGAAATAACGGATACCGAAATAATTACGCATCTCCCCAAATATAAAATTCTGCGAGGATATTTCACGTTGGGTCAATGGCATACAACCGAAATAGGACCTATCCTATAAGACTTGTACGAGTTCGCCAAGAGCAATTAATGCGAATTTAACTTAAGCTTTATCACGTTTCAAGCTCAAATTTTGGTTACGTACAACTCTCAAAAACTGTTTCAGACTCGAAATAACTTCGCAATAAAGGTAATTCAGTCAATTGAAAATGCGAAATCAATTTTTTGATGAATGACTTCGTACGGTAAGTACCATCCGTACGACCGACATTTACTTCGCACTTTTTTCTTATTTTAAAACGAAATTACCGACCCGCACACTGGCCCGAAACCTAGAAATCTGGCCTACATATAGGTCCTATCACTTACTGCTTATCGATACAGGCTCATGGAGATAGGCTATTCGTAAATTAACTACGAGAGATGCTCGTAAAAAATACTTAGGACCCAATGCGTCGTTGAAGGAGATGATGCTCGCGGAGGGCTCAGCAACAAGAAAGATGTCTTCCTCCAAATATGGATACCGACTTTAAAAAAAAAAATTTAGAATTTAAAAGAAAAAGATAGACCGACAAAAACCTACATCAGATTACCATAAAGGAAAATGAGAAACATATTTTCAACTCTTTTCTCGTGTACAATTTTAGAATAAAAAATATCTTATGCAAATCAAAAACTAACAAAGACTGAAGCCTAATGTAACCTATAAAGGCTAAGTCTGAACTGAAGACTATCACCTACGGGCTTATGGGCGTGGCGTTAACTCAAGATTTAAGGGTTAGGCCTATTAAAGGAACTGATGCGAAAGATTCCTGATCACTTTTGCGGATATACGCGCGTGTAGAGGCTAACCACAAGTTATTCCTCTTTCTGGGGTCAACAGACTCGTAATTACTTCAAATTTAAAAGGAAAAGTATCCTTTTTTTGTATAACAAAAAATAAACTAAGTTCAAACCCATCAGGTCGTTTCAATGACACGCCATTATTAACCCTATCCTATACTTCTATAAAACTTAATACTCCACTTAAAAAAATTTAAAATCTCACATACGCCCTTTTTAAATATTTTACCATCAAATCTCCATTATAAACGCAATGATTTAAGCAAAAAAAAAAAAAAAAAAAAAAGCTTGAGCTACAAACGTTTGTCTCCACACCAATTGAACCTTAAGCCATAATTAATGACTACATGCTAAAAGCAGAGCTTCGCAGTTCCAAAGGTCGCCTAACGCTGTTAAACAGCATATATATATATATATATATATATATATATATATATATATATATATATAAGCAAAGAACCACAGGGAAAAGGAAACACGAAGTCCGAGCGCTTTCGCGATATATTCACATCTTCAGGGACAAGAGTTGTCCCTGAAGATGTGAATATATCGCAAAAGCACTCAGACTTCGTGTTTCCTTTTCCTTGTGGTTCTTTGCTTATTAAAAAGATCGTGTCGCTTTGGGATTTCTTTGTGTGTGTGTGTGTGTGTGTGTGTGTGTGTATATATGCTACCTCGTGGCCAATGTCGTAACACCGCTTCCTGGAGATCAGTGAAGTTAAGCAACATTGGGTCTGGGTAGTAGTTGGATGGGAGACCGTCCTCCGCGCTCAGATTATGTAGCGACCCGTGGTTCGGATCCCACGTAAAGCTGTAGGTCCCCTCCGTCATATGACCTTAGATGTTGCGAAGGTGGTTAAACAACCCCAATAAAAAAAAAAATATATATATATATATATAATATATATGTGCAAATAATGACACCAGAAACTTAAGGTCATCAACAGTACCTTCATACAGAATGACATTTACGTAACTGCAGACACAAAAAAAAATTCTAAATCCATTACAAAGTATTTTTTATTAAAATAAAACTACTCTCAACAGGAATTTAAAAATCCCTAAATCTCGAAACACAAACAAAGGCCTATTTATTTCCGAAGGCTTATCACTTGACATTAAGGACGAGAGAGGGAGAGATACTGTTATGGAAAATCTCAATCTTCTTATGCTTATATTGGCTTTTCAACTTACAATATATATATATATATATATATATATATATATATACATATATATATATATATATATATATAGTCCCTGACGAGGTGTACTTCTGAATACATGAAAGGCCTTGGAATCTTTTTTCTTTTTTCCCTGTGGGTTTACATCATTCATTCATTTCACGTGTTTAATTGTGAAATTCGTCCCACATATATGATTAATGCGATTTTTGCATAATGCAAAATAGCTCCACCAGGTACTTCTACTCAAAAGGTCTTGGGTTCGAATCTTGTGGGACTACTTTGCATGCACGCACCACACACATTATATATATATAAGAGCTCTATATTCGACTATAATATATGCATACAGTGTGACAACTTGACATGGATATACCGTCGACATGTACACCTTTCTCATATACCCTACACAGTACACACATGCATGCATACCCCCCCCCCCCGTGCGTGTGTAACAGGGAGAGCCGCTGGCGTCTAGACTGGGAGGCGGCTTATAGGAGTTTATTGGCATATTTTGGAAGTAAAGCAGGGAGAGCTAGATGCGGGAGGGGCGCTCAAAAGGGTTTTGGGGGCATGGCAGATGGATCGGGGATGGGGATTGGGGGAGGGGCATATACTTCGGGTGGTATTTTAAGTAGACACGGCCGTGACTCACGGAGGATACCATATTTATATCATATTCCTGAAAACCCCCTTCCTTCCTGATGGGGGAAATAGCGACTTCGCGGCGTCACCTGCCAACAGAGGGTTATGACGACAACCCACAACCACCAATCAAGATGCAATACTTCTTCACGGAAAGAGTAAACTGGAGAGACGAAGAATTAAGTCGAAGCCAAAAAACTGCTCTTCGATAATGGCAAAAGTGAGAAACAAACGAACCACAACTTAAACTTGCTTTCATGATCCGCATCAATCAATCAAACATGAATCAATCAAACCTTATCACAAAACACTTCATTGCTTTACAACACAAAAATAACTTATTACTCAAATTCATCTAGTTCTCCTCCTCTTTTTCTTAATTACTCATATTTATTAATATCACACACACACACACACAGGTCGGCTTCTCCCTCATTTTCCCAGCATCTCTCTCTCTCCTTCAAAATGAAACGTTATAGCCTGACACCAGAAATTAATCTTCCTAATGTATTTTCAGTCAGCCCAGAGTAAAAGTGCACCCTCTATTTAAATATTTAATATATACACACACTCGTACTCTCGTTACTCGTAGTAATTTCGTGTGTTGGTCTCTCTCCACACGAAGGTCAAGCTGGTAGCGCCGCCTCTAGGCCTGGCATGAAGGAGCGAGTTGTATCTTGGGCTCTCCACCTGCAGTATATATATAATATATATAGGGTATACTACTTTGCAAAAGTCTTAGGCACCCTTGTACAGTTGCGTTTTTTCTTTTTTTTTTAATAATTATGTTGAATACTTGAGCATGTTTGTCTTGTTTTATTATAAATTCTAATGTATGGTCATTGTCAATAACTTCAGTTATTAAGCAGTTTAACGAAGAAAACGGATGTTTCATCAAAACGTGCTACTGCTGGATATAACAAAATTTAACACAAAGCTTCTAGGTACTATTTTACAAGATCTTCTAAGCTCATTCAGTAACAGTTTGTAGAGAGAACTTCTATTGTATGTTTTTGTAATTGTTTAATGCGCCTAACTAAATGAAACAATTTTTTTTTAATAAAATTTCTTAATTGTTAATTTTCTTTCTTTTTCCAGATAAAGGAATAAAATTTAACAGTGGTTAAGCAATGGCTAAAATATCCATTGCAACTCAAAATCGGGTAGTATTATTGAACGAGCAGGGTCAATCTCAATCAGAAATATCGCGACAAACTGGGGTATCAAGATGTACAGGGTGTCCCGTAAGTCTGGACCCATAGGGATTTATAAATATTTTTTTATTATGTTGCAGGTAAACCATGTCACTGACAAGAGAGGAGAGAGTTCAAGTTATTTTGCTGGTCGGGACCCGCAGTCACCGGGAAGTGGCCGAAGAATTCAACAATATGCATCCAGACCGCGCACCAATCACACACAGATGTGTTGGCAAGTTGATAGCCAAATTTAAGGAAACTGGATCCGTAGCTGACAAGCCTCGCAGAGGACCTTCAAGGACTGTTACGGAAGACGAAACCAGTACCAATGTGTTGGCTAGCTTCGCTGTCAGTCCCAAGAAGTCACTTCGACGCATGTCCAGCGAAACTGGGACTATTTTGTAATTTTATTAATTTTGCCCTATGGGTCCAGACTTACGGGACACCCTGTAGTATTCAAGCAACTTGGAAGAAACAGGCAAAGTTGAAGATCGAAAACGGAGTGGAAAGCCAAGGAAACTTTCTAAAAACGATGAGAGAGACCTTAAGCTAACATCTCTCAGAAATAGACAAAACTCCAGTGGAGAACTTTCGGCAGAACTTGCACAGACCTCAGGATTACGAGTCCACTCATCCACCGTGAGATGATCACTCATCAGAAATGGTCTTAATGGTCGAGTGGCAATCAAAAAGCCATTTCGCAGGAAAGAAAACGAGTCAAAGAGGCTCAAATATGCTCAAAAGCGCAAGAATTGGAATGCTGACCAGTGGAAAAGGGTCTTCTCGAGTGACGAGTCAAAATTTGAAATTTTTGGCACAAAGAGAAGACAGTATGTAAGAAGAAGAAACGGCGAACAATTCGAGGAAATGCGCGTTTGCAGCCAACAACTAAGCATGGAGGAAGATCTATCCGAGTTTGGGGCTGCATCTCAGTAAATGGCGTTGGGGATCTTATCAAAATTGATGGAATACTGAATGCAGAAAGATAGACACAGATCCTAATTCATCAGGTCGGAGATTAATTGGGCAAAATTTTATTTTTCAGCACGACAATGACCCTAAACATACTACCAATGTAGTTAAAACGTATTTGGACAATAAAAAAGAACATGGAGACTCGTAACTGATGAAGCGGCCTCCCCAGAGCCCCGATTTAAATATTATTGAGGCTGTTTGGGATTATTTAGACAAAGAAACGAGAAAAGCAGCCAAAATCGAGAGAAGAGCTACGGCAGGTCCTTTTAGATGCATGGAACAATATTCCAGCGGATTTCTTACAAAAACTCCGAGATAGCATTCCAAATCGAATCGCGCAGTTTTGCGGGAAAAGGGCGGTCATACAAAATACCGACTTTCGACAATTGTATAACTTTTCACTACTTACGGTGATGATTCTCTAATAAATGATAAATCTTGAAGCTAACACGCGTATTTTAACCTTTGAAATTGAGAAAATTTATCAAATACAAGATTTTTTTCAGACCTGCCTAAGACTTTTGCGCAGTAATGTATATATATATGAATGAAAAGAAAAAGTCATTGTAGAACTAAGATAAATTCTTTAGTTGTTAAAAATAAACTCGCTCGAACAATATGTCGCATTGTTTGTTAAAGGGGGAAGGTGAACTAAGTAAAAAACACACCATGAATAAAATAAAAAAAATATACCCTTCCTAAAGATTAATTATACAACAAAATGGGTATTTCCTAACCGGCATTTCCAATAATCTCCAATTAACCAACAAATATTAATGAAATTTCCCACTTAACTACAATTAGTCTACTGTACACAGTCCGTAGCCTTGAAAATATTCTAGTGAAGCAGTGTGTTTAAATGATTAAAGAGTGGTTTTTCCAACCGGTGTGTCCCGAAATTATCCAAGGTTTCGAATGTGAGTGTGCTCATCACATATTTCTCCAAATATAAATAAAATATGTAGTTATCATCGAGCTCAAGTATCTCATTAAATAAGTGTTTTCTTTGCAATGCTACTTTTTTACTCATTGCTGTTAAATATTTCGTTGACTGTCACTCAGGGTCGGAAAAAACCCAACTACCCAGCAAAAAACCAGTTGGGTTTTTGCTGGGTTTTTGCCAACCCTGCTGTCGCTATATTTTTAACTTCTCTATAAATAAATTTTAAAAATATAAATGGTGTGTCGGATCTTTTTTGATACATCAAAAGTGTATCGCCATCGTAAAAATGTTGGAAATCACTGCATTAACATAAGTTAAATTTAAATGAAATAAGTTATGGGTGCGGCTTTACGCTGCCCAATCAGTTTTATACACTCGGACCTCGATAATTCGACCCTCGGTATTTCGGACCTCGATAATTCGACCCTCGGTATTTCGGATATCGCGATAATTCGGCTATTTTTCTGCGCTTTGAAATATCGGGCAAATTTCACCAAATCTTCCGAAATTTGCCCGATATTTCGACACGCAAAAAAATAGCCGAATTATCGAGATATCCGAAATACCGAGTGTCGAATTAGCGAGGTCCGAGCGTATATAACTGTTTAAAATGTACAGTATCGTACGATATATTTACTGTACAATAAAGTTTACGAAAGTGTGAATAAATAAAGTAAATATCCACGCCTAATCCCATCCGAAACTGGTTGCAAAGCGAACTGGACACCAATTATGGAGTTATTCTACGTTGATATAAACTGTATTATTGTATACAGGCCAACCGTATTTTTAAATCATTTATTTTACGAGTAAAATTCAGGGTGCTAAAAATACTTTTATATTTATATCAGATGGCAAAGGGTCAAAGGAAAATTGAGCAAGGATTTTATTACGTGGGGTTGCTTTCGTAACCAGAATTTTTACCTATCCGGCACTGGTCAGGTCCAGCAGGTGCCAGATAATAAAGCTTTTACTTAGTACTTAAGGCCTTTGGTCCTTATGTGTACCTCAAACAGTTTACAAGGGAATTAGGGATAGGCCTACGTTATATATATATATATATATATATATATATATATATATATATATAAAATGCTAGCTTCTATTGTTAGAAAAACGTTAGGAAAGAATTGTTTTGTCTAATGCCAAATACCGCGGAATCTTCAACCTCAGTTTCCACCACTGAATGCCAACATCAGCACGAACACAAATATTCATTCATTTCCATTTATAACGTTTATTACCTGCAATTTTGGGCCCCATTTGAATGATTCAGGAAGCTATTTGGCGTTTATTCAAGTACTTGTTTCCAAAATCACTTATTTAAATGGGTTATTATTATTATTATTATTGCTTATAAGAGTAATAATGGCATATTAAGCTTCGAGATCAAAACATATGTAGCTCTATACTTGCTAATCAGGAATACAAATCCGGTGGTTGGAGGGACACAACGCGCAAAAATGAGTTCGCAAACTGGTCTGCTATTTAATTTGTCTCGAAGAAAAAACCAACAAACAAACCAACCAACCAACCGAACTTAAATTTCAAGTAACCCCATAAAGCGGAAAAATCTAACGTCTAACCAGAGAGAACCATCCTTCGAGTTTCATCAGATGAAAATCAGAAGTTGTCTCAATTTCCCGTCGTAACTGGGGTGTATGTTGGGGGTGGGTCGGGGTTGAAGAGTAAAAAGAGAAGGATTCGGAAGTCACCCACGAACTCAGACCAAAAAAGGTCTTAAGGTCACCGGCTTCATTAATTGATAAATGATTGGAGGTCACAAACAATTACAGGTCCATGCTGATTCACTTCTGAATCCTCATACGTGTGTGTGTGTGTGTGTGTGTGTGTGTGTGTGTGTGTGTGGTGTACGAGAGAAAAAGTTACTGAAAGGGAGATCTACATTTGCAAGAAAAGACGTTAAAATAGTATGGAAATGCGCATAAAAGGAATCCCTTTTGAAACAAGCTCATGAAAAAGGAAGCATCCCACCTTTAAGAACCTACTTCAATTTTAAAGTTAATTTATTCGAATGTATAATATAAAGGCTTTGATAACACTGCACGACCACGAATCTAACACACACACACACACACGTCTCAAGAGCATCGTAAGGCCGTTTATTGCATTCTCACATTGTCCGCCTCAGTTTCATTCACCCAGATGTCATACCCTCTCGATAACATTTGAGCACAACAGGATACGAATTCCACTGACCCTTTCGGAGAGTAAAAAAGAAATATAGTAGTTTGTATTGAAGATAGGAAATGCGACGCTAACCAAAGCATTCAAGCGTAATAACGTATCGCGAACGAATAAAAGGAACTTAAACGAGAATTCCTCCCATTAATAAGAAGAAAATCAGAACTGGGATACGGACACTGAAGTAGATGGCGGTTGATACGGCATCACACAAAACACAAATCACGTCACAATGATTCCCACCACATATGACTAACTTCTATTAAGTAACTTCGCACAACCAACTAAAATTTTTTTTAAAAAAGCAGCTTCCTTCTTTTAAACGCTAAAACTAATGTGGGAAACAAACTAAATTCAAAACAAAAATGGAAAAAAAAAAAGAAAAACCTGTTTTTGCAGCAACTGAAAAAAAAACCATCTTTTTTTCTTTATCTAAAATTTATGATTAGATGCCGGGCGTTTTAAGATAGAGAGAGTCTATCAGTGCGAAAACAACAACAACAAAGATATCATTAGAGGCACGCGGGCCATGCCACGCTATTAAATGCAAATCAGGGCCGATGCACTCCCTCCAAATACCCGAATCGAACCATCAATGCCCATTTGGAAGGAAAAGAAAATTGAACATTTTTTTCCTGATTGAAAACAAAAAGTTATCAGTTGTCTGGGCGAGTGCGTCCCGCCTCTACCCTTAAATATATCCACCTCCACCTTTTGTTTTTTTACAGAACCCAACACACAATCATCCTTTCAAATAATAACAACTCCATTCACTTTCCGCTTAACAGCTATTTTATTACCACCATCACTCTCGAGCATCCACGTTAACGCACCAATACAATTATATATATATATATATATATATATATATATATTATATGTGAATGCATTTTCATACGCCATAGCCTCACCAAACCTTTCTCAATTCACTCCCTCCCGACGATACGAGTTAGGAGAGTAGGAAGACCTCAGGCGCGGCACTTCGTACCACTGTAACTTATCCAGATGCAATTCCCTCCTGCAACAAATTGGTCGCGGTTCTTTCGGGACGAAGAACAATATTACACTAATTTGAAACTCGTGTCCAGAATAAATTATAGATATATATAATAATACTTTCATACCTTCAGTTTCCTTTCTTTAATATTGAATATTTACACAAGCGAAATTTTAATTATACAAAATCCCCTCATTAAACACCCTCCACCAATATTATACGTGTACAGGATTAAAAATATCGTAAATTATAACAAACAATTTCTCTTATTTGCGCTGCTCAGAATATTTGAAAGCAAAGTTGCCAGAAACACACCTTTCCCGCATGAAGTCTGATCGGTCACTAAGTTAAAACACAACAGCGGTTAACCAACTCAAAACTAAATTTTAAAAGCTTCATGATTTGCCGAATTTCTTTCTAAATAAAAGAAGATCTGAAAGGGGAAACTGATACTGTGTGTGTGTGTGTGTGTGTGTGTGTAAAAAACAGTACTTAACTGGTCTAAGAATTCAATTCAAAGGAACATGCATGACGTCATAATTTTCTCATATTCAACTGACAACAAATGTCCAAAACAGTGAACGAGGAAGACGCTCAAAACTTCAAAAGCAATCAACTTTCCTGCAAGCAAAAAAAAAAAAAATCAATAAGGAAAAATTACTGGACACAAATGGAGGAGACGAACGCAAAATCCTGCAAATGTATCTCGGTAAAGTACCTTAAGAAATGTTATTAAATTATCCGCACTAGAATGCAAAAAATACGCAATAATCAATTATGAAAGCCACTATTTATAATGTACGCATTTATACTGTGCATACATAGGCGCTGTGCACGAATTTCTCGTACACACACACACACACGTTTGGCTAACTTACAAAAACGCGACATTTTCACACTTTCAACCGTGGATGGCGACATCTAATTTAACCTAAATAACACTATTCTAATCTAACCTTCGTACGCCCCTTTTTTTCATATTTAATGATTTTAACCAACAACGCGGCTAATTTTAATGTCGCAATGAAGTTAGATGTATACTTAAAATTGTCGCGGTTTCGCGGGGTAGCTACGAACACACACACACATACAAGATGTAATCAACATCCGATGTATAACAATAACAATTTATACAATATTTTTTCCGTTAAATTCCCCATATTTCATTGCATAATGACAAAAAAAAAGCAAAACAAAAGGTTTTTTTTTTGAAGTCTCGAAAGAAAATTATTTTAATAAGCAAAATGTAATTGCACATTGTTTAATTAGAAACAAGTAAATTTTATATATATATATATATATATATATATGAGTGAGTGAGTGAGTGTTTCGCTGTAATGTAGAGTAATTATATATTAAGTTAAAATTGTAACCTGTAACATATTCATTTATTCACGTGATTGTAACCTACAGTTTTTATAGACTTAACCACTGAACTGGAACAGCGAACAGCAGGACTGGAACCATAAAGACAAAAAACAAACCCCTCTCAAGGGAAATTAAATATAATGAAATGGCGGTAACTTAATCTTTTTAATAAAATACGATCCTTTTATTTCTTTGTCGAGTTAGTTCCAATATTTTTTTTCCTTTGTTATAACGTAATTTGTCAACGGCAATATACGCCATTCTTTTTTCATTTTTTACTGAATGGGGCGAGATTCTAGTCTTTTTTTATTATTATTGATCAATTGCATGAATTTGGCAATCGCTCGTACAATCAAATGATGCTCGCAAAAACGCAACACAGTCAAGCACGCTTCCTCTCAATGACCTTCTGTTAAAAAAGCAACACCAACTATTTCTGGTCTTTCATGCCGCTTATGTTCACGTACCGTAAATGTAATTACCAAAATACGCTCAACCACGTAAGTCGATTGAAAAAGTCTTAGTTTCTTACAGTTAAATTTCGTTAGGAAATGCATAATTTGGCGGCAGATCTTTCTTGAATTGAGTGAGAGTCTACAATTTATATACTATTAACTTATGAAGAAAACATTAAACGAGAGGTTTTTCCCCCTTAAGTTTGCCATTTCCAAAAATGTTCCCAAAATTCTTATCTTCAACGCTTATTAAGTCTTTTTAACGCGGGCGATAAAAATCCTAAGATAATAAGTAGCTGTAACGAAGGTCACCGTCCTGTAGAGTTCGTGAACGACTGTTGCGACAACTTAAAACGGTTAAACAGTTATTTAATCTCATTCCGGTGGATGTCCTACTAACAGAATTCGAGCCAGCTCGACCACAGGGTTCGTCAACGGACAAACCACTTCCCCATTGGAAGAATAGCGTAATCTATAAACACTATACGTACGGCTTCCTTCTCACGACATTGCTTATGTTTATAAAACCTTAATATATATATATATAAAAAAAAAGTTCAGGCCAACATCCTATTCGAAAATCAAAGCGATACGCTTCTTTTCTTTTGCATACATACAACACTCAACACTTAACACAAACAATTTGGCCAAAGATTACATTCTCACTATATAATGGCTACATTATCCAATGATTACGGACAAGTACAAATTGTCATCATAAACTGACTGACTTACCCAACTTAGAGTATCGTCTACAACCTACAGGTATGGTATGCATATTAAAATATTTCTGTAACCCCACCCAACCATCTAAGGGACCTCATTTACAATAAATGATGATAAATAATAATAGACGATAATAATAATAAATAATAACAGGAGATTATAATAAATTATGACAATAACGATAATAAAAATAAAGAACGTCTGCAAAAGCAGAAATTCTTAGTTATTATTATTGGAGATTTTTAACTTCCTCCATAACATTTAAGGTCATGTCAGACGGGACCTACGACTTCACGTGGGACCCCGAACCACTACCTAACAAGGAAGATCCACAAAAACACCTTAATCGCTAAAATCTGAAGGCCGACCTGAAACTCGAACCCGGCACCGGCCCTCTACCACGAGGATACCCTGGTGGGTTTAGAACGCAATTAAATTTACACGCGCGATAATAGTACATCATTATTCGGCCGGGAAGCCGTATACACCGACCCTCGGGGTTACGAGGTACGAGTAATAGGGGGCCGTCTTCTCATTAACGAAGGGGGTTAAGGGAGGAGGCACGTAACTCGTGAGGCCCCCTGGGGAAATGGTTAATTAAATTGAGGGAGTGCAAATTAAATGTAAGAAGTTCATTATGAAAAATCATTAACGTTTTAATTGCCACATAAATTAGTGGAAGCCATTTATCCTCTCAACATTCCTATTTACTATTCACTTGAAAAGGATCATAAAGGCGAAACGTGCTCAGACACGATGTAATCTAATCACGAAGAGTTTGTCTTCTATGGTTAAACTAATAACAATAAAGATGATAATGATGAAGATAAATAATAATGAAGATAATAATGATGATAGAGTAATGATAAACCTCCAATCCTTTATCGTTTAAATGCTAAACTTATCATTAAAGATGGGCGACAGACGGTAATTACAATGATGCAAGTGGGAAGCTTCACTCGAGAATTATTTTCTACGAATAATTCAGACTCTCAACTCTTAAATTAGAAGAGAAAAACTACTTCCTTTTCCGGTAACATAAGGGGGGCCCATAACCCCTCTTATAAGGGGTTTATACCATCCCTCTTCCTACATCAACCACCCGTAGAAAGGTGGGGAGGCAAGACTCTCTGTACCCTCAACGACAGCGGGTCTAGTCTCGTATTCACGAAACTGTTCTGCGGAATAGAATGATTGGCATCAAACTTATAATGTCAGCCAATTTTTTTTTTTTTTTAATGAATGCTATTTTGAGGGTTAATATTATGTCAAATATAGAGTATGCGTAATAAATCATAGGCTATATATAGGTCCTATACATACCGTGCGACTATCGATTACAGCCTCTCTCACGCTATGCTAATTAATAAAAGCCCTATTTGCATTCGGTAACCCGTATCTCACGCCAGACCTATCACCAATATTTTGCGTAACTTACGAGAAATGTAACGCTCCACCTTCTCTCCTTCTAATTAACATCTCCATAATGGATTTAATTCAAAATCTATCAAATTTCTACGTACGTACCGTACCAATCCGCACGCGAGTGCGACACCCCGACCCCATCCCTTATTTTTGCACGCGACCATCACGCATTCCGCTTCTCATGAGACGCCGACGACGAAAAACGAAAAAATGAAAGACGAGGCATTGTTCGCGATCTCGAAACTACATCGTGCAGCTGAAAAAAATATATAAAAATACCCTTAAATTTTACCCCCCCCCCCCGGAGTCTTTTATGAAAAGTTTCGCTTTACTTAAAGAGACTCGCAACAATCGATGTTGCACTCCACCGACATTTGACACATTTCGTAGACTCTAACAACGTAATATAACCCCGAAAATCTTGCCAAACAATGTGACATTGAGAAAATAATGTTATCCCGCAGTGCATGAACGTACCTTTAAAAAAAAAACAACTAAGGCCATTTGTCAACCCGTAATTCTCTAAATAAGATCCTAATCTATTGGCGTTTAATTTAGGAAAACAAAACTGACATTATTTAACGTAGCCTGCTTATAGTTACTTCTATAAATGAAAAAAATCACGGTAAATATTTACTATTACACCGGACTTTCTACCGGAGACCGGTGTAATAGTAAAGAAATACGTCAGATTAATACAAAACATATCAAAAACCATAGGAAAAACAAATTTCACCTTCAAAATTGGCCGAACCTAAAACAACCTAACCTAACCCCTAACTCTTTAACAAATCATTTGTGACGGAAATGAGTATCATTTTTTAATTCAGCACATTGAAAAACCAGCTTTTAAAACTTTTACCGGAGACCGGTGTAATAGTAAAGAAATACCAAACTCACAATAACAAATGCATTTATTAGAAGCAACTGTACCGCCCCTCAGTGGGCGTTTGTAAAGTTTACGGGGGAGGGGGGGGGGGCGTTGAAAGTAGGAGAGTAGCTAGGAAAAAGGGGTGAATGACACGCAAACTTAAATATTAAATCCATTGTAACAATTACAATGTAATGTAAAATTAGATTATTAGAGAATAAATATCAATGTTTTCATTGTATTGCGAATATTTTTCAAATACAGTTACATTCAATAATCATCGTGCTAACTAAGGTACTTTATACTAAGGTCTTCATCAAGTGCGAGTAAACTCGCACGCGATGAAGACCTTAGTAAGCTTAGGCTTCTGCTTTTAGTAAATCCATTTCCTACCGTGTTTTTATATCTTTAATTCATCATTTCCTCACTGAGAATATTCCTCTAACTTAACTTCTATAAAGTTTGTGAAATAATCACGGGAGTAACAGCAAAAAATGACAAACCAACCTTCTTGTGCCTCATTTAGGGAAGTGATAAAATGATAGTCTTGGTTTATAAGAGAGACGTTAAACCCGTTTTAATCTTTGTTTAAAATTCTTAAATAAATCTCTAGTGTTCAAACACAGTGTCGAATATAAAGTAACCTTCGTCTTGGCCATCTAAAAACACTAAAATCCATTACCATAACCGAGACGTCTGTAAAGCACATTTGAAATTCTCTTCAAAGCAAGCTGCTCTCAACATATGATAGATCCAAAATATATATATATATAAATAATAAATAATAATATATATATATATATATATATATATAAACAGACCAGGCTTACAGTCTAGGCTTATGTTGTCTATACAAGCCTTTGGTATCATACATATGGAAATAATAATAAGCCTACAGTCCAATATATATTTACATATTAGGGGAGTGTACCCTCGTATTATAGGCCTACCTACATGACACTATAATGGTACAGAGGTATCTAGTTTCTCTATATAGTAGATAACATACTCTAAATTACATCAAGGTGCAAAAGCTTACACTTATTACATTATTTAGGAATTTGGTTCCCAGCTTCTTCGTTCGTTCATTATCTAATCCTTCCATTTCCTTCACAATTTCTCTCCTTTTTCGTGCAGTAGATTTTTTACGTTTGAAGATAAGCGAAAAAAAAGGAAGAAAAGAATCCATTTTTCAACCTTTAATAACACCATGTAACGGGGTCGTAAATTACGCACATTTTTTCGCCACTCGGGCCAACCGCTAGAGACACTTAGCGTTCCATTATTCTTATAAATTCTCTTTTTTTCTTTCAAGGGATAACGATTTCTATTCATTTCATTTGGGACTAATTACTGTTGTACCTTTAGAAAACTTAGTTAAACACATGCTACACTACGTCGAAAGTGTGCCCGACAATTACAAGCCGCATTCTGACATAATGATCTGTTCTCATAATTATTCAGTTTTCTGCACGAAACTTAAAACACTTGCGTGTGTGTGTGTGTGTGTGTGTGTGTGTGTGTGTGTGTGTGTGTGTGTTGTGTGTGTGTGTGTCAGCACAAATAGTGAACAAAGATATGCAAAATGTTACCGTACTTTAAATCCTTCATTAGCATCCTTACTGGGCCCTACCCATTCGCATATCCCTTTCTGCCCATTTAATCACTGTCTGAAATTTATGTTACAATGACATGTACATCGTTGCTGTGCCCTCCCTCTTTGCCATGGAACCAGTCTTGTCACCGAGACATACGAGCGGATGAGTCAATCCGCGACATGTAGGGTTTGACGAGAAGAAACGTAGATTCTAACAATAGCTGCCCTGATGCCACCATTTATGGTACTATGAAAGTAGTTCTAAGATAAACTGATATAAACAAATGCCTATTTAAGACGCCCTTTATAAGAACGAAAGATATTTAAAATATAAAAAATTTATACAATTTGGTTATCACTGCCTGTGATAGAATAATTCTTTTACGTCCCCAACCAGCCAGTGTGGAGCCTCGTTTCAATTAGACGAGGCCTATGATATATTACTTTAGAAGCCTGAAACTTATCTGCATAAGCAAAAGTAATGAATGAACAGAAATATAGAAACGACGCCAACTCCATTATAAACTGTACACGCGGGTCTACGTCTACGTATAAGTTAAGTAATGAGTAAGTTTCGTGTAACTGTTAAAGATTAAAATTGGCCTATGGAGTCTTGGGTCATCACTTATTCTATTACACAGCCTAACTTTTTTTTCAATACCATACCGATATTTTAGTCATAGGATTTATTAGCTGGTTTGTTTTATTTCAGAAAAATATTACAGGCTACCTATGAAAATTTGGCAGTGAGGTCAAAACCAATAGATGAAACACCCCCATAAGATTTTAAGTGTCAGACTTCAGAATAAATTTTGCACTAGAGTGTAAAACGAGGCCAAATATTATATACCGATAATTGTCTGTACACGTCTGAATAAAAGTTTTAAAATAACTCAAATGCAAAATAATACCAACAATAAATGAAACCGAAGCAAATGATAAAAGCTCAAAATATAGCCAGTACTCTGAGCATGAAGGCCTCGGCCTACCGCTATAGGCTACACCAGGATCGACAGAGAGCCTACATGTTTTTGTAAGTCTTAAAAAAACATACCGTACTCGCAACTTGAACTTATCAAATTCACTTGCCTAACCCGAACCGTGGTTAAGCCTATACAATTAAGGATTATGAGATTAGTGCGCACCAACGGGCCCCGCCTTCGAGTGCTGGCCAAACTGACAGGGTCAAGACCTCAATTTTGAAACGAAGCAGAGACTTATCGAAGTGCGAGTTGCTACATAAATAAGCTACTATCTCGAAGTTTAATTAAAATAAATTACACGCTAAAAGCTATACACGGTGGGCCGGGTAAGGTGGCCAGACAAAACCGGATAGTCCTCTTTTTTAGTATTTTAGGAGTATGAAAGTATAAAAAACAAAGAAAATTAGATTTGATCAAATAAAAGCAAGTTAAAATGTTGTTTCGTGTACCAGTTATAAAATTAGGTAGGTAAATTACAGTAAAATCGTCTTTTTCAGTTTGCATAATGGCCACCCTAGGGGCGGGCTCTAGACATACTATATATATATATAGTTATTAAACTATCAATGATATTTTTCAGTTTCTGCTAAAAAACTAAAAAGCGGAAATTAGGCCTAGACTGTTCAAGATAAACAAAAGCTGGGAATGTAGCAAACCTATAAACACAATCACAGATGTCAAAATTTTTGCCCAGACTTCCGCTCTTTAAGCATCCATTTTCTCTTTTATTTACCAATAACTTTTTTATTAAGATGGACTACTCAGTTTTGTTTCGTGAAAATTACTGTTTTTATTGTAAATGTGTCATTTTACTTTAGAATTATTCCCATTTTAGCCTATTAAGGCTTATGGTTATTCACAAACAAATGTGAATTCCTACCCCTTAAGTCTTAAGATATATGAGGCCTGGATCAAAGTTATAACATAACGGATAAATATTATTACAACTACATACAAAGAAAAAAGAAAAAATAATAAAAAAAGGTAAAAGTAACACAAGGTACGCCCTACATTGCATATTGTATGATAAATTATAGAGTACAAATACTTGTGCATATAAACCACGTTTTCTCCTTTACAACCTAATAATAATAATACGATACTTAATATATGCTTCAGAAATATTTCCCGAGTCAGGACTACCGCAGAAAACCCACCTGACGTGAATTACAATTAATAATAGATATATAGGTCTGTACCTTATTAAAAATTCAATACACAAAATGGGAAAGTTGTTGCATCAAGAAAGTTCCAACTTAAAACAACAACAACAACACAAAGAGTAAAGCCTCAAAACAAGTAATTAGAACCAATTGCAGTAGTAAAAAAAAAAAAAAAAAACCTTTTTTTCTTTAATACTTGGCGACGTGCCGTGCCTCAGCGAATAGACTACGTAACCAGAGAAAAAGGGATTTTTTTTTTTTTTTTTTTCAGTACATTAGCACATTTGTCGCGTGTCAGTTACGACATTGCTATTCATTAAACGTTTCTGCAGTGCAGATTCCACAACGAGGCGTTATAACGGAGAGGGGGATTTAGATGGTATTCAACACTCTACATACTGTACTGTACAATTCACTTTCAAGATTGCAAAAACTCAAAACTGTCGTTAAAAATTATAAAAAAAAGCGGACCTGATATTTTTTTTTTAACTTTTTTAAAATTATTTTGGATTTCACAATCAGATTAATCCTTTCATTTAAAGTGAGCTAACTGAAACTTATTAACGTACGAAACAGGTAGGCTTAGCCTGTATAACCGAATACGAGCAGATTCTCAAAGCAGATGGTCTAGGCCCATACCAGTATATGAAAAGCCGATACGTAACAATTATTTTCCAACTTATAAGAACTAAGGGAGCTTTTTCCTTATTTACCCGCATATTCTTTTTCGTTATTTGCCCACATATTAAGCCAAACATATCACAACTTAACCTAACCAATTGTTAAGGGCATACAAGTTGACCTATCCGGGCATTCAATTAACCTTGTAATTATATCGAAAAAAAGATATACACACTAACAAAAAAAAAAAAAAAATGTGGTAAATAACGAAAAACTGCCAAACTAGGCATATATATAACCTTTGGTTAGCTTCCGCCCGAATTTTTCATTCTGACGAAGATCAAGCTTTTTGCTCCACCTTAGACCGACAGTTTAACGTGGAATACGAACCACGCCCCAACAGCAGCTCAGCCTTAACCACCAGGCCACCCAGGGTACCCATTTATCTACCAACCACTTTCTTTATTGCGTGGAAGGATGAACAGCTGGGTTTTGCTGCGCGCCGGCTGCCGTCACCGGGTCTCGATCCCGGATTCGTTGTCACCTGACTGAAATTGTTTTAACGGGTTTACAGTATATATATACAGGGTGGGCCGTAAGTTTCCATACATAGGAAAATTTAAATTATGGTCTTCACGTGCGTCGGTATTTGGATCAGCAGTTTCCGGATGCTTGGATTGGTCGGCGTGGTCCTGTGGAGTGGCCTCCCAGATCCCCAGATCTCACCCCCCTTGATTTCTATCTTTGGGGGCACTTGAAGGCCATGCTGTATCAGGAAAAGATACGAGACATACAGTAAATCATCTAAAGGAACGTATCACCAACGCCATTACAAGCATAACGTCAATTGTGCTAATGCGTGTTCATCAACAGTGGGGAACACGTATGAAATGTGTTTTCAAAACAATGGCAACCATGTAGAGCATATTATATAAATAAAAATGGTTGTCCATAAAAAAATGTTTATTTTTCCTATGTATGGAAACTTACGGCCCACCCTGTATATAATATATATATATATATATATATATATATATATATATATAAACCAGTTAAAACAATTTCAGTCAGGCGCACCTACTACTGAATAAGCAGAACCCTTCATTATCTAAAACAAGCAATCCCAATGCCACTTCTTAGTGTGATCTTAATGAGACAGCATAAAACAATATACAGAAATGAGTAGTTGTACGCCTTACTAATATTACAGGAGCAATTTAAGTTAAAAAATATTTGCACTTTAATAGCTAAGAATCAATATAGATACTGTAGTAAATCATATACCG